>JAJJWW010011882.1:0-563783 GCA_023531295.1 Papaver armeniacum
CCGTCATGTTTTTTTCTTCTTCAATATTTTCATTAGTAATTAAAAGGTTCTTTAACGTAATAGATTTAGCTAAAATAGCCATTGCAATCTGATCCAAGTGCTTTGTGGTGGAAGGTGGATTCGATAACCCGTCGTATATAGCATTAGAAGTTAGCGCGACAAAAAAGCATTTCACCGGATAACCAAGGAACACAACCCTTGAATATATGGTTACAACTCCATTGAAGACCCGACGTATGCTTTGGGGTATATAAATATCACATTCTGTAGGCCAGTCATATGGGAGTTAAATCGACAAGACTACATAGGCTACTAGCCATGTTCTGGTGTTGGGCCCTAATCCCATTCTTATGTGGATTGAAATTGAATTTATAGATCAACCTTGTCCATGTTCTCCTAAAGGTAAATGGTCGGTCAATGGTAATCTAGCTAATATTCAAACCCAAACCCAACAAATCAGATGCAGATATCTTTAGACAAGCATGATAAAAAATTTGTCACTTAAACCCAAATTTGAAAAACTTGCCGCTTATGAAGGCCTAAGCGAAGTGAGCACCTTGAAATAATATGTTCTTGTTGTTTTAGCACACTCAAGAAGCAACTTTTTAGATCACTATTGTTGAGATTAGTTCCATATAAGTATGTGTAGTTTAAAAGATCCCCAGTTTATGCCTTGGACAACCCTAACTCGTTGGTTACACGTACCTTCTTAGAATTTATAATCTTAATTTGTTACAAAATGGACTATACAAAAACCCACCAATCTTCCGTCCACATGAAATGAACAATGCGGTGGTGGAGGAAAGCTACACCAAAATACAATTACAAGTCCAACCAAAACCCAACCAATCTTCTGTCCACATGAAATGAACAATGTGGTGTTGAGGTAAGCTACACCAAAATACAATTACAACTCAGAAAGTACACAATTTTTATCCGTATTCTCCTCTACACATTTGTATATAGCTCTTTTCTTACGTAAACATTAGAGTGTCTTTTCCCCGTCTTTTCATCAATGATCGAAATTTTCGTCAACAATTTCTGGAGGAAGTGAATCTGACTTTGAGATTCAATCAACTCTAGAGGAGCGTTAGGTATATATTTTGCACCATCTATTGCACCGAGTAAGGGGAGAAAGAGCCCATTTTAAACACACACAAAAAAAGTCACAAGAGCCATTTCAAAGAGGAGGGAATTGGCGATGCAGTCACCAAGGTTCAAACTACTCAGAACATCGTCGTTCAACCCTCTAAAGTGTCATCGTTCAGCCTTTCATGAAGGGGTGGAAACATCACGTGCAATGATAATATTGAGATCTTGTTCTATGAAAAACTTTCTCTAGTTACAGAAATAATGTTTGGGTATGTAACACTAATCCTTCAACCTTTAATGCTAATCTTAAATCCAACACAAAGGTTCGAGTTCAGTTAATGAGCAAATGGATAATCCTCGAGTTAACTGGAGAGAATCCAGGGGAGGGGGGAGAAGGAAAACGACAATTATTCACTAAGAAGATTTGTTGAAGCTAGAGCAAAAATAACAAGTGGTAATTGAATTATTGTCCCTCCGATGGGTCTTCACAAATATCCTCAACAAACTTTACAAATGTCCCTAATGGCATAATTGAAATTTTATTTAAAAAATTATTTTGATGATTTCCATTTTTAACCCGCATATGTTTATACTAACTTCTTCTTCTCTTAAGAAGAACACAACCATCAAAATAACTTTGTCTCCACCATTACCATCTCCATCGCTACCACACACCAACACCACCAGTACTATCACCATACACCAACGCCACCACCTCCTTAGTCACCATCTACATTCCATCTTTTACAACAGATTCGTGAATCAATTAGATTTGAATTTATTAGATTTGAGATTGAGAGAGATCCGTGATTGAAATCCAACCAAACCAATCCCCCACCACCAAAATCGAGAAACCAATTGAGAGAGTGAAGAGTGAAATTGTGAGATGAGAAGAGATCGGAACAGCCTCACCATGAAGTAAATCCAAGTACGAGAGATGAAAACTAATATCACTCCGTTGTATGTTGCCAAGAGGGTTAGATTTCAGAACATGAATTGAATCTCTTAGGCATTGTTGTTGATTGAAACAAGAAGACATCTATGGTGTTAAAATGGGTTTTTGAGGGTACGCTGTCGTTGAATCAATTGAAAGAAGAACCTTGGTCGATATCATTTTCACATACTTAGTGTAAATTACATGACGATCTTAGTTTGTTGTTGTTGTTGCATTCTCGTTGATTCACAAATCCGATCTAGTTACTTGTTCTTCAGTGGTATACAATCAAAACAGCGGCTTAGGTGTTTCAGATTTTTTAATCAATCAGGATCATGTAGTTGGTTTTGTTTGAGTTGGTTATGGTGGTGTGTAGCAAACTGACGAGGATGAGGTAATGCTTTTTCTTTAGTACTGGTGATGTAGATGGCGGTGGTTTTGTTTTGGAATGATAAAATTTGTGTTGGATTTTTGTTTTGGTTTGTTTGGTGGTGGTGGTGGTGGTGGTGGTGGTGGTGGTGGAGATGTGTGATTTTGTTGGTGGCGATGTTGGTATGAGTTGTTGTTCTGAGAGATTGAAGCATGTTGTCGAATGAAATATTTTGGTTATGCAGGTTGGAAGCATTCGATGATATGGATCAACTATGGTTGTTGATCATATATTTTGATCAACTATGGTTGTTGATCCATCTATATGGGATCAATTCTTGTTGTTGATTGATTTTATTCATGGATCAATATGGTGGTTTTGGTTGGAATGATGAAGTTGGTATTGGATTTTTGTTCCGTTGTTTTGGTGGTGGTGGTGGTCTTTAGATGTGTGATTTGTTGGTGGCGGTAATGGTGGAGAGGTACGAATGAGAAATTAGTCATGAAATAGTAGTAGAATGGTGGTTCGGTTGTTGTAGTTGGATTGGTTTTGAAGTCGTCTTGGAGCTGTTGGTGTTTATGAAGCTACAAGTAATGAAATATGGTGGTTATCGGGTTGAAGCGGTATGTGATATTGGATCAACTATGGTTGTTGATCCATATATTTTGGATCAACTATGGTTGTTGATCCATCATATGGGATCAACTACTGTTGTTGATCCTTTGAACTTCATACTTTGTAGTTTTAAATCATGTAAATTTCTTCCCAATGTTGAACTTGTGAATTAACAGCAGTGACTTTACGTCGCATGATGCGTGTTTGACTCACGCCAAGTTCACTCCATTTTACATGGATCAACTTTCATTGTTGATCCAATTTTACATATATCAACTTTCATTGCTGATCCAATTTTAGTGGATCAACAATAAGTTTATCCACCAAATTGATCAACTCACTGCTGATCCTTTATTGATCAAATACTGTTTTATTTTATTTCAGACAACTCATCGTCATGATCCAAAAATATCTAAACCACGCTGTAAGCATGGATTGGGCGGCAGTGCTGGACAGTGCACTATAGCCTGCAACAACTGACCAGTGGTGGAGGAGATTGTTGGTGGTGTAATGGTGGTGGTGAAGGAGTGGTGGGGAATATTAGTGGTGGCGGCGGTTGGTAGGTGGTGGTTGTTGAACGGTGGTGGTGGAACCAGTTGAATGTTGGTGGTGGTAGTGCTGTTAGTGGTGGTGGTGAAGTGGTAGAGGAAGAAATTTGTTGTATTTTGAAATAAAGAAAATATTATATGAGTGAGGTATAGAGTAATCTAATATTAAATGGATAAGGTTATAAAAAGTAGGGACATATTATTGTTGTAGACATATTTATTGGTGTAAAAAGTAGGGACATATAAATAATGTACTCAAATAACAATCCCTCATTACGAAAAAAATAAATCGTCAAAGCTGACCAACACTTTACCAAAAACATGTGAACTTCTTCTTGCGCTAAGTACTATGCAAGTATGCCCTAACAATGAGCATTATAACCTTGGTAAGATGCGAATAAAAATCCTCGTTGCTTATGCAAGCGCATCGGATTCAACTTATCGATCAACATTTGGAATTTTTTTTTTTAATAGGGAAAAAGATTGATTTTAAAGAAAGTTACATATTGTTAACATCTTGTCTGGATCAAAACTGAGTCCATGGGACATTATTAAACCAATTAAAACATAATGATTGAGTCTAACATATTTAGCCAAAGAATCAATTAAATTGTTTGCATCCCCTGTGAACATAGGAGCAAACCCAAAACTCTAAAGATTCCGAATGCTTAATGCATCGCTTATTGTTATAAGTTGTCCACTTCACAAACTGTGGATTTTCCATTGAGAGCATCTATCACATTTGCACAATCTCCCTTCCAAGTGTATTCTTCTCCAGTCATTTGATTTCGCCCACAAAACTTGACTTCTAGAAGAGCTTGCGCCTCGCTCGCTTCCGGATCTATCAAGAAACCGAGCCTCCTCAGTCCATGGCTATCACCTACAAAATCTCTACACATCGAGGACCCCATCCATTGTGAAATTTCTATTTAAATGGGAACAATCAAAATTTATTTTGAGAACACCACAAGGAGTGAGGTGCCCATTTGTGTACGGCTTGCTGTTGTGATGATTTTGAATAGAGTGAGAGTAATAGCTCTATTCATTCATCCATCTGTAATAAGATATTGTTAGCTATCACATGGTAAAAGACTTGTTATCAAAAATCTTACCACACCCTCGATTTCCCGATGAGCCAAATAAGAAACATGCCATATCATACATCTTGAAATCTTTACCTACATTACAATGGCAGTGAGAAAAATCAAACCATTCATGCAAATCCTTGTGTTGAATATAGTAACAAGACCGGGAGCGCCATCAGTATTCCAAATAGCATTGGTCATGTAATCAAAAATAGATCTCGGCAAGTTTCGATATCAAGCACAACGGAACGAACTATCTTGATATTTAGTGGAATCCGAAAGTCTAGACTTAGTTGGAAGACAATTATGAAGGAATTTCACACTTAATTGATGGATTCTGGGTGGAAGCTTATGTTTCCGAAAGATTTCAAAGATATGTTTAAATTATTCTTAGTGGGTTTATGAAGTAAAGTCTCCTTAAGAATAACATTGTATGCGGAACTTAATGGAGAAAGTTCCATTCCTATTTGGTTCCCATCTAATTTATCTTCAAATAAAGGAATTCGATCCTAGTAATCTTCTTAAGCAGTGTTATCAAAAAGAGCTATCATTATTCCACACCTTTTCTATCCTGGTCAATTAATTGACCACAGTTTTCATACCAGAGATTGGAAATGTGATTCTGAGGCTTGTAGTGTTGGAATCAATTGTCTTCCAAATTGACACTAAGCACTAGTCACCAATTTGACATGATGCTTTTTGACAATCTTTAGCCCAAGACGATACCCTTCCAAATCCAAGACCTGCTTCACTCACAACATCAGTTAGGGGATTAGCATTAGCAAAGTACTTTTCTCTTAAGATAATAGACCAAGGTTCATCGGGGAGAGGAAACCATCCTCCAAGCCAACTTAGTAAGAAGAGCAATATTAAGGATTTCTGTTCTTAAATATTGAGGTCACCTAGTTCTTTTGGAGAGCAATATCATCCCAACCTTGGGATAGTATCCTTTTCATTTTTTTGCCCCACCCGGAAGTTCATTTAACACCATCCATTTTACTAGTTAATTCTTTGGGCATAGGAAAACAAATAGATGGTGGTTAGCTAAATTTCTCAATCTGACTTGGATCATAATAGTTCTGGGGAGAAAGAGAATACCGCATCCCATATATGGAGTCTATTCTTATATTATTAGAGGTGAGCAAAGGACTCATATTTTCTCTTTTGTAAGAGAAGGGGAACTCCTAAATATTTTTCATTTAGAGACATTCTTCTTATTCTAAGGATATTGGAAATTTCATTTTTTACATTACTGGGAACCTTATAGCTGAAAGCTAAAGCTGATTTATCAAAATTCCACCCGACCCGAGAATTTACCGAATTGCTCTATTATAGTAGAGAGTTCAAAGATCTTTACTTCTTTTGCTTTTATAAAATAAGACAATCATCAAATAAAAAATAATGAGATATAGGAGGACGGTTTTATTTACTTTAAACCCATGGATGAGATCATTATTTTCATGATTCTCAAGCTTCTAGACAATGCTTCCATACATAGAATAAAAAGATAAGGGGATAAGGGGATCACCTTGCCTTAGTCCCCTTTGAGGATAGTAAACATTACCCGGAGATCCATTAAGGAGAATGGATGTAGACACAAAAATGCATTGATTAATCATGTTGCACCAAGTATCGTAGAATCCCTAGTTTTTTCAAACTATCAATAAGAAAACACCACTCAACTCTATCAAAAGCTTTCACATATCAAGTTTAATAGCAACACAACCATCTTTAGCTTTAGTTTTCTTCATAGAATGTATAAGCTCATGGAAATAATGATATTATCATGGATAAGTCTACCAGATAGAAAAGTAATTTGTGGCAGTGATATAATCTTATGCGAGTAACACATTTTAGTCTACTAGCAAGTAACTTAGATATGATCTTATACGAGACATTGCACAAGCTAATGGGTCTGAAATCTATTGCACTCTTAGGACAATTTGTTTTGGGGATGAGAGTTGTGAAGTTATGATTTAGTTGTTTAAGAATATATTGAGATCAAAAAAAGTTTGAACCATTTTAACCACATCAGTCCTATAGTCTCACATCGGGGTAGAAACCGGAGGAAAGCCATCTCGGGGCTGTGAGTAGTCCATGGCTTCATTTCAAAAACAATTTTCTTAACTTCATCAGCACAAGGAATAGCAGTTAACATAACATTATCATCATTAGAAATAGCAAAGTTCACATTAGATAAAAACATATCAGAGCAAGGAGGGTTGGATGTTTTACTCATTCAACTAAATGCCTTAACACCATTTCCAATATCAATCCTTTCATCTAGCCATATACCATGACTGTCCGTAGGGATTCTATTTGGGTTTTTTGTCTTCTATAATTTGCTTTGTGGTGGAAATAAGTCAGATTTCTATCATCCCCGAAGCAAATAGTCATCCTTTCCTTTGTCTCGATGTCCGACTCAATATCATACCAAGATTTGATTGTTGAGGTTAACTCATTTACTCTAGTGTCATTTCTACCATTAGCAGTACTAGTAAGAACCAACAATTGACCTTCGGGTTAGAAATTTGAGTGTTTATATTTCCAAAGTGATGATAATTCCAAGTTTCTTAAACCAAATTTCAGATTTTCTAAGGCAATGTGTCAACCGAAAAGCAGGAGAACCAATCGATTACATTTCCCATTCGATTTAATGATTTGAGCAACTAGGGTCCCTAAACCAGGCTTTATTCACCCTAAATGGTTTTTGGTGCTATTTTCCATCCAATGGTAAGTAACATAATAGGGCAAATGGTACTTCCTATCACTGTGAGATGATAAAGAGCAAAGAGATTATTGTAAATATTTGCCCAATCATATGAGACAATAGCTCTATCCTGCTTTCAAGGATAAGTTCATTACCATCTCTTCTATTGGTCCATGTGAATGGATTTCAATATAAGACATACTAGAGAGGTTATTATTATTAATAATCATTTATTGGCATCTAACGATTGACTAACCGAATTCCCCTCTTTTCATCATTATGTAAAATGAAATTTAGGTCACCTATAACAACTAAGGATTAGGATGAGTAACCCTTAAAGTATTAAGATGGTTCCATTGCCTAGTTTTCTCGGATTCATTCAAAGCCCCGTACAAGCAAGTTATTAGGGAACTAGTATTTTTACTATCAAGCTTAACAAGACAATTTATCATGTTATAGTTCTTATCCACTATCTGCAGGCTAATGTTATCCTTCCACATAAGACACAACCCTCCAGATAGACCAATGGGATTGAAAAAAAGCTACATTTGGGTATTTATATCTGGCTATAAGAAATTTCATTCTTTTTTGCTGGTTTTTTGTTTCAGATAGGAATACTATGTCTGGGTTTTGAGATTTTATAAGCATATGGAGGTGATTCCTAGTATCCTTGTTACCAAGATCACAAACATTCCATGCAATGATTTTCATGTTTAAAAAGCTTTTCTAAATTGTATGCTATTTTTTAGACCGAGGGTCCTAATAAGAACATCATTGAAGAAATGATGAATATGATTTTGTATGCAGTTCACAAAAACTGGAAATGATAAAAATTGAGTTTTTAGTTTTACCTTATCCTCCCCTGTGATGTTATTGGGTTGTCTCTCTTCTTCTGTGATTCTCGTCGTAGCCTTCAAACCAATTGTTTCCCATCACGAGCAATTTCGGTTGAGTTTCTCGCACCAAATTTGTTATCTTCAGTTATTCTACTCCTCTTTCCGAGCCTTGCTGGTTCACTTCCACCATCACCATATTCTAGTGCTTCCATCCTTGGGGTAATAAGAATTCCATCTTTTGGAGGGATGAATGGAGCATTTTTAATTTGTTTCTTAGATTTGCAGCTTGGGATGGCTATAACATTGTTTACTTCAGTCATCTTTTTCTTTCCAGTGATGTTAGTTACACCAAAGTTGTAAGGCTTGGCATGAGCTTTAGTGAGAAACTCAGTTGCTGCATTGCATGCTCCTGATGTATGTTTTATAATGAAACATTTAGGGCATAGATTATGGGGTTGTTTCTCATAGAAGAATTTTATCCACCTTGTGTAGCCTGCATTTGTCTTTGCCATAGCTCCTCTTCTCATTGGGTCATTGATGTTGATGAAGACACACACTTTGACACCATCTTTGTCCACTGGAATAGCATCTTCTGGCTCAATAGCAATGACCTCCCCCATCAATTTTCCTATTTTTGTTACTGATATGACATTCATATGCTCGGTAGAAGTTTCTTCGGTTGTATCCAAAAGAAATGGTGGTCAGGTCCACTTTTTTATACATCACTCACGAGTTGTAGTTATGCAGATGACCAAGCAATTGTTGATACTCCATGGCCTTGTTATAAAACCTTTTCCTTTGTGTCATCATCAATGAACTTGAACACCATTACATTTTTATCTATCTCCACCACTTTGACTTCGCCTTCGGGATAAAGGACCATGTAAACTTGATATGGTGTTCTACTGACTTTGAACCCCATAGATCCATTTTCCATTACAATCATGCCTACTAGACAATTTTTCCATTCACCCGCTTCCTCAATAATTTCATTTCCCAACCAACCGGATTTCTTCTTCCTCTTCAAAGATCAAGTTCCAACGCTTCGCTTTCCTAAATTTCTCTTCCGGATCAATAACTTGATTATCACTGTCGCCATTGTGATTTTCAATATTAGCAATGCTTGTGGTTCCGAGATCGCTTTTCCTTTCCAATTATACTTGAATATATATGAAGGGTTAGGGTTTTGTTCTCCCAAAGAAGGGATTTTTCAAGTGAGATTGTTGGGTAGAAAAGATATGATTGTTATACACATACTTTTTATTTCCTAGAACAAAATATATGACCGATAATCCAATGAGAAAAACAGGAGTTTGTTGCCATAATTGAACCTTTTTTGAATTTTAAATTTCCTTTGTTTCCGCCTCTTCTTCCTTTGACTTTTCATCCCGTGACTACTGGACGGATGTGACCGAGTTGAGTTTCCTCATGATGAGAAACAATTGGGACAAATTGGCTTCCACAAGCAACCGGGCTACACAGAGCAAACGCTTTAATCACAATATTCATATTGGCAAACGCCATTTCAGAGAGGACAACCTGTAAACACATTAAGGGAGGTTAAAGAAGTTAGAAATCCATTTAGGTTCAAAGGAAAGATGAATAAAAAAAAAATTTATGAAGTAAGAAGAATGAACTAATGAAATAAAAACTAAAACGATGGATTTTTATCTACAAAATTGATGCATCCGTAAAGGTCATGAAAAATTTCGTTGTTTTTGAGATTGGAACTACTTGAATCAAAAGACGTATAATTTGTTTGGAAAGAGAGATTTGGTAGCGAGATTCAGAAACGATTTTTTACTGAGTCATCGACCGATTTGCAGAGAGGAGAGAGAAAGTAACCAAATTGCTCGGTACATGTTGGATCGGTGTCGATTAAGTTTCGCTATACTGATGAGCGCTACAATTCGGTCCAAAACCAAGCGTAGCCATGCTTCGCAAACAGACTACGCATCACTTCAACAATTAGTCAGTGGGCGCTTTTTCACATGCCGGGACAATTGATGCACCATGTTAAGACGGTTGATAAGGAACACACAACCAAGAAAATCAACCTGAAAATGATGTATTTTCCTTTGCAAATGTTATCACGTGAGGATGGTACGTGGTTGTAGTCCTGAAATGGGATTCAAAGTCATCACTGCCTCCACCTATTTTAGGGCGCCAGATATTCTTGTGGATATTAGTGTGAAGAAATCCATGTCCTAATCGCACACACCTTACATGTGTCTCATCCAAATCAAGCAATTTGGTTCATAATACCGGGTGAAACTTACTCCAAGAACTACGCTTATTTTTACATAAACTAGACAAACAATATTGAGAGAGGTAAATCATAAACGATTCTATTTTAAGTCTAGATTATAATCAATTCACGTACCTTAGTTTTTTTTTTTGAGTAGAAAGGTTAAACTTTTATTGAAAATGAAAAAAGGACTTACAAGAACAGGTATTTCCAAAGGAAAGGAACCCCGACTACTAGAATCAAGTCTAGTGAACTCACAGTCAATTATCACCTTCCAATGTGTGATTAAGTCTCTAAAAGTGTCAAACTTGAACCAATTTTCACTTGCCCCCATTTGTAGATAGATGCTTTGACCTCATTTATAATTGTTGTCAAGATCTTGGTCTTTTGCTGCCATTGTTCTTCTATTCCTTTCATTCCATAATTCAGTGATGGCAAAGATTAAAAGTGGCCATATTTTCCTTCCCCTATGTCTTCCTCTTCTATTCTTCCAAGCCCGTAATAATGCTTTAATGTCTCTCGGGCTTGCACCCATCTCACATTGTAGCTATTCAAAAGTAGTTCCATACTTGCAAAGTGAGAATGTACAATGTAGTAGCAAATGGCTGACTGATTCTTCTTCTTGATAACATAGAGAGCATCTTGTGTTATTGATATTACATCCTCTTCTCAAAAGGTTATCAGTGGTAGGAATGGCATTTTGAGCTGCTGACCATAAGAATAATTGAACCTTTGGAGGCACATTCTTTATCCATATGCAGGAAAATGGCACTTGAGAAGAAGGGGTGTCTGTTCTTTCTATCAACCAGTTGTAGCAAACTTTTGTGGAGAAGCCATCTGTGCCCCTGCATTGAATATAATCGTCTTCTTCTGTGAAAGCTGGAGGATCTTGTAAAATTTGCAGCAGCTCTGTGAACTCAGTAGTCTCTATATTATTCAGATTCCTTTTCAGTTGACAGTTCCAAGATCCATTAATTACCATGTCTCTGAGTGTAGCATTTTTATGTATAGCAATCTTGTAGATTCTTGGGAACCTGTCTTTAAGTGGGCTATCCTCTTTCCATTTGTCCCACCAGAATTTAATTGATCTTCCATTTTCAATCTTCAATTCAGAAATGTCTTCAATGATGTACTTCTGTTTTTGAATTCCTTTCCAAATTCCCCTTCCCTGAGGAAGTTTTGAGTCTTTGACCCATAAGTCAGCTGGATCTCCATTCATTTTTTGATTCACCACCTTTCTCCATAATTGGTTCTTTTCATGAGCATATCTCCAGGTCCATTTGGAGAGAAGAGCTTTATTTGTTAGCCTTAAGCATCTAATCCCCAATCCTCCAAGCTTTTTTGGTTTGCTTATTTTCTCCCATCTGACCCAATTGATTTTCCTTTTATCCTCTGAAGATCCCCAAAGAAAAGCTCTCATTATTTGTGTTAACTTCTGTTCCACCTTTGCTGGCATATAAAAAATTGATAGAAAATATATTGGTAAACTTGAAAGAGTAGATTTTATCAAAGTTACTCTCCCAGCTTTTGTAAAGAACCTTCTCTTCCATAGTGCTAGTTTTTTTGGAATTTTTCTATGACCACATCCCAAATTGAATCATTTCTGCTATTGGCACCAATTGGAAGCCCAAGGTATTTCAGAGGTAGTTGTTCCATGTTACAGTTGAGAATCTCTGCCATCTCCTGAATTTTATCATCTGCTCCAACACTAAGAATAGAACTTTTAGCTAGATTAACCTGCAGCCCTGTCATTGCTTCAAAAATTTGAAGTATAATGAGTAGATTTTCAGCCTCTTCTTCTTTAGCATCCAAGAAAACTAGTGTGTCATCTGCATATTGTAAATGAGATACCGCATTCATTGGCCCATTATTGATTGAGAACCCCGATATCATGTTGAGCTCCACCGCTTTGTTCATCGCCTTAGTAAAGATTTCACTACTAATATGAATGTAAAAGGAGATAGAGAATCTCCTTGCCTCAAACCCTTCTCGAGGTTGAAATCTCGTTGAAGAACCATTTATTAACACCGAGTGTTGAGCGACTTACACACCAATCAATCCAGTTTATCCATTTTTCTCCAAATCGTAAGCTCTTAAGATATGTATTATAGTAGCAAAACAAACATTATCAAACGCCTTGTGTAAATCCGGTTGATATAATCCCAGAACTCCACTTTTTATTCTTGCATCAATCGATTTTCTCCATACCAAAATGCCATCTAAAATTTGCTTATCCTGATAAAAGCCCCTTGATTCTCGTACATCGTTTTTGGTAGTACTTGTTTCAGTCTTATAGATAAAATTTTTGAGACAATTTTATACATACCGCTACTAAGCTTATTGGCCTAAAATCTTTTGGAGATCCAACTTGTTCCTTTTGGAATGAGACTAATAAATGAGCAATTTGTCCTCCACCAAGTTTCTCCTTTTGTTGAAATTCCTCCACCACTTTCATTAGGTCATTTTTGATGATATCCCAAGCAACTTTGTAAAACTCCATACAATAACCACCAGGCCCTGATGGTTATTGTTCTTGAAATTCTTGATAACCTTTTCAACCTCTTCTTCTTCTATTTTCCTTTCCAACCATACTTTGTCTTCAAGAATCTTTTGTAAAATATATGTCCTCCAATTGTGGTCTTATAGGATGGTTTTCTTGGAATAGTTTTTGAAAGTACCTCGCTATTTCCGTTTTATGTCTTCCGATTGAAATTATCTTCCCCATTTATGACTAACTTTTGAATATTATTCTCGCTTCTTCTTCCATTTGCTAATATGTGAAAATATCCGGTGTTTGCATCACTTTCTTTTAAAATGTTGAGCCTTTGATCTAATAAACCATTTCTTGCATTTTCTAAATTCAATTGTCTCAGTTGAGTTCTCATCTCCACTCTTTCACCTGAAAAGAGAGTTAGATAATGCAAAGATGTTCCTCTATAGCATTAAGTATATCAATTTTATTTGTTAAATCAGCTTTTCCTTTCACTAATTTTTCCATAAGTAGCTCTACTCCACCTTTTAAGATAAAACTTTAAATTTTGTAGTTTCTTAGAAAAAATGTAACTAGCTGTCCCTCTAAACTCTAGTGTTTGCCACCAAACTCTAAGATTTTTGAGAAAATCAGGGTGTTGAAACCAATAGCTTTCTACTTTGAATGGGGCTTGTTTTCTAACCATATTAGTTGTTGTGAGCAATAAAGCTGAATGATCAGAGATGGTTCTGGAGAGAACAGTTTGTGTAATGAGGGGAAATTTTGAAATCATAGTTGGTGACACAAGAAATCTATCTAACCTACAAAGTATAGGGTCAGATTGCATATTGGACCAAGTATACATACCTCCATTTAATGGCAGATCAACCAAGTCATGTTCTTCCATAAATTCATTGAAGAATTTTCTCCCTCTCCTTGATCCACCTGGTTTGTTCCTTTTCCTTCCTCTTCTAGTTGCATTGAAATCCCCGCTATGCACCCGGCTGGAAGCCCACCCGTTAAATCCTCTAGCTCCTCCCTAATTCATATCTCTCCCAATAAGTACAAGGAGAATAAACATTTGTTAAACACCATTCATAATCTTCCACTTTACTTCTGAATTTTTGAGATAGAGTGTTGGGTCCAACTTCTTCATCAATACACTCTAATAAAGAGTCATTCCATATGGTCAGAAGGCCCCCAGATAGTCCTTGGGAAGGTATGTCTCTCCACTTAAAGTTGTCACCTCCCCAAATGTTTTTTACCCACCAATCATTCATTTTCATCATATGAGTTTCCCGAATCGTAATGCGTAGTAGGTCTTGTTTTCTTTACCAAATCTTTTAAACCATCCATTTTATCCACAAAGTAGGTTAAACTCTCATGTTCCGGCTTGAGAATTCTAATATCCATTTGTATCATCTCGATCCCAAGTTGACTGAGTGATGTAAAATGTCCATACCATCTTCATTTGTGTTTTCAATGGTGTCTTCTATTTCAATGAATTCAGATATATTATTCATCCTTTGCTTAATTCTCTCTTCACTCAACATCATGTGTTTGGCCACAATTTCTGCATATACTTTCCTTGTTCTTGTTGGGTCTTCTCCTACACAACCTCCTACATTTTTTGTAGCATCCATCAATAAGTCCACCGTGTTAAGAACCACATTTCTTCTTACTGAATCAACTATCCCCATTTCAATTGAATTTCCTTCCATTTCTCTGATTTGATTTGGAGGTAATGGCTACTGCTTTCATTCACTATGGTTGCAGTATTTAAATCTGGTATATTATCTAAAGCATTGAGATCTGGTAATTGTGTTGTTGTGGTATTAATGTCTGATTGAAATTGCTGCTTTGAATTCTCCCTGAAATAACGATTGAAAAAGTCTTGGATAGTCTTTGGTTTTTGAATTTCAGTTAACTGTTGACCTTGACCTTGACTTGTTGATGTCATTTCACCTTGATTTTGACCTGGACTAGTGATGTTTGTTGTCTTATGACCGATGCCATTTTGTTTGGCCAAATATCTACCAAATAAATCCTTTATTGTTTTTGGTTTGTGTACGTGTAAGTTGTTCGTACCTGAATACTGCCCCACTTCCACGTGTTCCTTTCTTCTCCATTGAGTTGGTTCGGTGATTGCAGATTTTGCAGGCACGCTCGACTTTAGCAGTAGATTTCAAATTTGAATTATTTTCTCCGAACGCCTCTTTCCTCTCTCCAACCTGCTCCAATGTTCTCCAGATTCTTCTCTCAAGCGACATTTCTCGGCCGAACGATAGTTAAAATCCCACTCAATCCCAAGCACCAATTTTAATCCTTCTAGTCGAACTCGATTGTCGGGTATTTCTTGAACTCTTCTTTAACTAATAGCCTACAAAGAAGTCGGATTTCTTTCCATTGTCATCTTGTCAATCCTCGCTAATCCTCCCAAACTTTCTTCACCAATTGTATCAAAATGTTGCTTTAGACCAAAGTTGTACAGGAAGGCCTTTAATTTTCACCCAATTTTGAGCTGATGTCAGAGATCTTTCATCTATAGTAACATCTTCATAAATCCATCTCTTCACTTCAATGCTTGTACCGTTTACATACCATTTAATAGGCTTCCAACAACTTTCCCATTCCCAGTCATTGTTAGGTTGAAATGTAGCTGAATTGTTGTCATAATGTAATTTTAAGGAATCTGTTCCAATTTAACTTTAGAGCTATCTCTCTTGCTACCCTATTCCAATTTAGATCCCCATATGCTGTACATACAAATGTACGAGAAGTCCTTTTAATATTTCTTACTTGCTGCTGATTAATGATGTTGTCCGGGAAATCTGCTGATGATGGCAAGATTTGTGGAGTCGGGGTAATTTCTCCCATCAATTTGATTAGCAGTTCTTTAAATTTCTTCCACCCATCCCCTTGTAAGCCCATAGGAATAAAAAGTGCCCTGTTGGTGGCTCTGTATTCATCAGTCCTTGATAGCTTGAGAAATTCTCCTATAGTGTTGTACATCTTTTCTAGTAAGAATGAAAAATTCCCATCTCGTATGGTCCACCTTCGCCTCGATGCCGTTGCTGGATTGAAAATATCTTCAATAGATTTGTTTAACCATCTTCCAATTTCTTTAGAGAAGAAAATCCTGAAATTCAAACCCCCGTCTCCTCTTTCTACAATCTTAAATCCATCTTGCTTTCCGAGGGATTGTGTTGAAAATTCGAACGTTTTCCGGTCAATCTGAGTGATTAATAGAGAACTCTCCTCAACCTCTCTCATACTCTCTGCTTTCTTATCTATATTCACGTACCTTAGTTATAGCTAGAGGTCCTAGATAACCTCGTGCTTCTAGAGATAGTTCCCTTGATTCAGACTCAGAGGAAGTATATAAAGGATACCTCGCGTGGTCAGAGCCAAACCTTATGCGAATCTCCGAATAGCTAATCCGGTTTTAGTGCAAGCCTATGGATAATAAGGGCCCATTTCTAAAAGGCATTGTGAACCCATCTTACGGAAGGGAGAAGTCGAGTTATCTAAGGCTGGGTTTGGTAATGCTTTTATTTTACCAAAAGCACTTTCAAAACCTATATATGTCAATAATTTTTGAAATTGGTGTTTGGTAAAAAACAATCAAAGTGCTTTTTACCCAAAGCACTTCCCAACTTCCTCAATTTTCAAAAAATGGGAGGAGGAGCTTTTAAAAGCTACAAAAGCATAAGCTTTGGTCCCACCAAAATTTAATGTATGATTTATCTTTTTGTCCCTATTTTATTTTAAAAATGACAAAAGTTACCCTTAAATTATATACAATCAATTTTTTTATTTTTATATTTTAGTCATTAAATATTATTATTTTTTATTTTCAAACTATTTCATTTATCAATAATAAAAATATAGACAAATATTAAATAATTACTTAATTAATTTTAGTTTGATTTTTTGTTTGAAAATTATATATATATATATATATATATATATATATTTAAAAAGTGGTTATGTAAAATAATTTTTTTTAACAATCATAATAATAGTAACAATTATTAAATTTAATATTATATATATTTATATTGAATAGTAAAAAAAAAATTATTTTTAAATCCAGTAAAATTGAATAAAACTATTTTCAAAGATATGTCCATTTTTTTGTCATTTGCTACAACAACAATGGTTGAATTTGATATTTTACCAAACACACTTTGACTATTTTTTAATCAAACTTTAACTTTAGTTAATATTTTACCAAACATCAAACTCGCTTTTTTCTCACAAAGACAAAGACAAAGAACGCATGAGAAAAGTCTTCTATTAAAGCCAGACAATACCAAACTAAGCCTAAGGTCGAGTTTGGTAATGCTTTTATTTTTCAAAAGCACTTTCAAAAAATATATAGTAATTATTTTTCATATTAACGTTTGGTAAAATATTTTCAAAGTGCTTTTAACCAAAAGCACTTCCAAAATACCCCAATTTTTAAAAGTCGGGGAGAGGAACTTATAAAAGCTCTAAAAGCATAAGCTTTTTGGTCCCACCTTATTTTAATGCATGATTTTTCTTTATATCCCTATTATAGTATATAAATGACCAAAATTGCCCTTAAATATTTGATAATTAATTTCTTATTCTCCATAATATTCTTTAAAGGTTGTTATTTTAAACTATGTCACATTCTTCAAAGATTATTATTTTCACTTTCAAATTTTTGGTTATATACCATTTTAATTAAAAATTAAAATAAATAAGAACCAATATAATTATAAAATAAAAAGTAGTATAATTTTAGTAAATATTTGATTTTAGTGTAATTTTTTTTTATCCCAAGTTATATCAATAATAAAAAATAGTTACTCAAATTATATATAAATATATGATATGTTTAAAGAGGAGGGATCCCCTCACACCTTTATTATCACACTATCTCACACGTTGGGCATCATTTTTGCGAATAAAATTCAAACCGTAACGAGTTCGGGCTAATATTATGGGGATATGTTCTTCTTACCAAGTTCAACATACCTACCAAAAATGAGCGTATTAAAACATATAACACCACCATCTATTACTTTGAAAATGAGCCGTTGAAAATCAACAGTTTCGCCGTCGAAATTAAGACCCAGAGATTGTGAGGTTTTATATTTCGGAATGTGCTCATTTTTGGTAGGCATGTAGAACTTGGTAAGAGGAACATATCCCTCAAAATATTAGCTTCAAATACGTTACGGTTTGATTTTTATTCGAAAATGACGTCCAACATGTAAGATAATGTGATAATAAAGGTGTGAGGGGATCCTTCCTCATGTTTAAATCCCATAAAATAGAATAAAACTATATTAAAAGATTATGTCTGCTTTTGTCATTTGTTACAACTACAATAAGTGAACCTATATTTTACCGAACACAATTTGATCATTTTTTTAATGAACTTTTAACTTTTAGTATCTAGTTTACCAAACACCTAATCGCTTTTTACACAAGACAACGGAACACAAGACAACGGAACACAAAGATAAACAGAAAAGCGCTTTACAAAAGCCGCAAAGATTACCAAACTAAGCCTAAGATAATTATGCCCTAATCTTAAAGCAATGAGAACTCCACTTCTCAAGGGCGTTGAGAACATATCATGCATATATTTATGAAAGAAACTAGGTATCACTTGCCTTACGCCCGGCTCAACCTATCTTTTCTGTATTTTTTCTTTTATTTATGGTTATATGTATAAGGTTTTCTAGCTTATATTTAAAAGAAAATCGATTTCATCATCCTTAGTTTTATTGGCCCTTTTCATGATATTTCCTCTACATGGGAAGGGCAAGATTAGTGATATGTTGTTTCTTATAAGAAGATCGAGCTTTGTGACTGCACCATCAAGTTTGTTATAAATAATAACTAATACTCGTAATTTTTAGAGATATATAAAAGAAGACGATTTGGGTCTAATTATATTCAATTAAAACAATTCATTCGGTGGTCCGGGTGACATTGGCTATTAATTCGTATTTCCTTTAGAAAAACTCGATTAACCAAAACACGTTTTACCCTTTTTAGATGTCTCCTTGTCCTTATCTTTGGTAGTATGCGTAACATTTCGTTCGTGATTCGGAACTTGTAAAGAAAGAAAGTTTTACATGTAAACAATGATTCATATTTGAAGAAAAAATGTGCTTTAGTACCAACCGCTAAAAAGCTACATGTATCCGAATCTAATTCGCTTTCTAGATTGAATACTTTTGACCGTAGAATTTTGGAGTTGTTGTTTATGTTGTATTCCCGGATTTGGATGGAAATGTATGGTCCTTGATTCGGTTGAACCACCCGTGTGACTTTTATCCCTTATTCATTTGCATTTGGAAATAAATAATATGGTGAGCATGCATTCACCGTATATATTTCATTGTTCCAAGTAATATACATGTTCTTTTGCAATGTATTTCAAATGAATTTTCGATGTCTTTTCCATCACTATGAATACTACATTATCTTTGTCGTCCTTTACAACCAAATTCAGTTTGTACTTGTGTATATTCTAAAGGCGTTAGTAAGTCTCCATTTATTTACCATCACATTTGTTTGAAAAATGTCGTTAATTCTCACCATGGTATATCATCTTCGAATTAGTTTTTGCACTTGCCATGCAAGGATCCTCGCCTTCCTCATACTCAACCTTTTTATTACATCTCGATGCATGATATGTAATACCATTTTTTGTTTTTAACATGAGGGTTTTTTGCCTCTGGTATTTTATGAGAAAGCACTTTAAAATATCATTAAAATGCTTATGTTATCCAGTATCCTCATTAACATGCCCCTTTTTTATTATCCGTATCCTGTTAATATTTCCCTGATTTTTTTATCTCGGTCCCATTAATATATGCTAGATTTTTTTGTCCTCTTCATTGATGATTTCATAAAGAAAAATAAAATCTTGGTGTTATTTTTATTCGATGGTTCCAAAATAATTTAATGGTGACCATCGATTAACAAGAACATCACCCTCCCATTAAATGAAAGTCAATAACAATCCATTAAATGATGTTGAGCGTTTTTATCTAACAAATTAGAACATATATGCAAGGATCATGTGAGAATACCATCCTTGCAATCCACAAATAATTATTCGACCGGATATTTTGTAAGCAACTCAAAAGAATGTTGTGTTCCTAAATAAGAACTATGTACGTTATGTATTTAATGGGAGTATAATTACTTTTTGGATGACATAATTATTAAAACTTGGTATATCTTACTATTGATAATTGATAATATTAGGTTGACAACTCTTGAACTTGACACATCATAAATATCAAAATCCCATCATCCATATATTTCTTTAAAACATGGTACAACTCTTATGTCAATCATGCAGACAATAATAAGGTCTTTACCATCATTATGCCGCCGATAAATTGAATATCCAACTTCATCCGAAAACATACGAACAACTTGTATTTTTGGTTAACTTCATTCTTACATTCATCTAAAAGTATTATTAGGGAGCTAATTCAGAAGGATATATAATTCAATAGAAGGCTTAATTTGAATGTCATCTTGGTATATCGTCGATACTTTGTGCTTATTCAACATAAGGCTTGCTAATTCAACAAAGAATAATGCCTAAGTTCTCTTTTAGATTTTCAAAATAGTTTAGTACATATACAATCTATTTTCTTTAGAAGATAAGACTCTAACATGTTGTTACTTGTTTTTTTTCTAATCATCAAATTTGGTATATGTAACCAATTCGATTACTTACAATTTTTTGGAGCATTTTCACATTGATAATCAATTCTCTTTAACATTTGTATCAATTTTCTTATTTTTAATTAAACTTAATCTAGAATTCATTTATGTATCTACTAATAGCGTTAACAATGTAAAATAATGTGCATGTTTATATCACATGTATACATAAGAATCCATAAAAAGTCACAAACTTACATAGAAAAATGAGATGTTCATCCCCATTTTCAGTTGTCATATTTTTAGTTCGCACAATCCACATTCACAAATCAAGCAAAAACATAATCAATGCCACCACTTTCATCCACACCTATCAACCAACAACATCATAAGAATTGGGATCAACAATATAATCTTGTTCTTTCTTCCTTGAATCAAAAAAATAATTAAATCTAGTAAAATAAAATACACTATTTACATTCGAATAAAAATTCAACTTAAAAATAATGAAAAATTAAGGTATCCTAAAAATGTATCCGGGGAAAAAAAAAAACATCGTCCAACAAAATTCATAAGGAGCCCAACAACTTCCTTATATACGGCCCAACTCAACTTTTTATCTTTGCGTGTTGCCTTTTATTTATAAAATTCTAGAACCGAGTCTAGTAAGAATCAATTAAATGTTTACATAAAAATTCAACTCAAGAATAATGAAAAATTTAAGGATCTTAATAATCAATAAAAAAATTGATTTTACGATACCCTACTCAAACTTCTCACCTTTGCATGTTTCCTTTTACATATGCATAAGAAATTAGCATCAATATTTAACAGGTGTGTAAAATTTAGCAAAGAAATTGAAAATCACCGTATTCGGTTTTTCAGTTATTTATTAATTTATAAAATATATTTGGACGTTTAATGAAATCCTCGTAATATAAATATATTATCACTTCAGCAAGCAATCATAGTTTACGATATTTTAAGAATAATTATACCTATTTTTTAGAATAACATCGCCCTTTGTGGCCTATATATGTAGAAGGACACCTTCAGTTACGTCGATATTAATTAATCAATCCAAAATTATAGGTCGCGTGTTGCCTTCTTAATTACATGACCAAGGATCTAGGATAAATGCAACCTTACACTGCCAAAGATATTAGGAGAAGTTTTCCAATCAGAAAAATGTTGGATTCCTAAACAACCAATTATGTGACATGTGTATCCATCAACAAAGTGCATTTACTTTTTTATTTAGATTTTATTTATTTTGTTAGAGAATTTATGTCTTGTGTTTTCATTCCATAAGTGGGACAGTGGATCTAGTTCAATCGAATAAGATAGTCAATTGGCCAGGCAAAGGAAACCAACTAAATATAAAATCAATCACCAACCTTTTTGTTGTCATATTTCGGTGATTATTGTACTTTATAAGATTTCTAAAGGTTGTTGTTACATGATACTTGGTACATCTTAGAATATCACAAAGATCAATTTCCCTCGCTTCATATTTTCTTAACTGTAATTGGATGTGTAACAGTGCATTAACATGTGACAATAGAAGGAAACATCCACATCAAGTATGGAAATTAAGCGTTCATGACAATTTGGTTGGAATGAGTAACATATGTATTGTGTATTTTATGTAAATTATGATTGTTTCTCTTTTCATCACCATGACGGTGATCAATTGATATCCAACTTTATCCAAAAGCATAATATCAACACGTGTCTTCGGATAATCTTTAATACATTTTCTTCTCTCATACAGGAGGTTTGGTTTCCCGCAACCATCAGACCATGTACTATACATTTTCTTAGTGTTTAAAAGATAATCTTTTTATTTATAAGTTTGGGATGCATAAAATTGTGAACTTGCCCCACCATTCGATTTATTTAAAATTATTCTCAATTTAAAAATAAGAAGTCATATGTTGTCATCAACGTTTTTGGAATCCAACCGTATACATATCCAATGCAACAACTTTACTAACTAAATCTTTCCTTGATTTCTTTCATCAAACAATTTATTTCATCTCGAAAAGGGTTATTAAATTATGATGATCCAAACATATCAATATGGTAGGTCGTAGCTCACCTCTAATTTTCGATTAATATTGATTCACTCTTATCATCTGAAAGATTTTGTGGTTGATTATTAAAATGTGTAATGGCCATCAAATCATGATAGATATTAAACTTATATCCGTAAAAAATTCTTGAAAAAAAAGTTTTTGTACTCCAAAAATAAGAAAGTACTCATTTGTGACTCGAAAAAATAGGAAATCATAAATTTTAATCTGTACTTTATTTCTTGTTATCTTTGTAACAGTCTCTAGTTATAAATTAATTCAATTTTAGTTTATAAACATGACGTATATTTAAGAGTCTATAATAAAAATATCACAGAGAAAGTGTTTCAACATTATTCAATCATTCTAACTTCAAAGTGAGATTTTAGGAGTACTACTTTAACGCACATCGTAATTAAAGACATATACTCGATTGTTAAGTTTTTTGACCATGGGAGAAAACATATACCTTAGTCGATTCATACCCTATTGTATGATTTTTTATTCATGGTAAAATTATGGTAACTTGTGTTTCATTTATTAACTTTCATGAGGATGTTTTAGGTATCTTATTCCTCCTCGTAAGTTCAATTAAATATACCGCCAATATTAATTATCGAAATTGTGTCAATATTAATTATCGAAATTGTGTCGTCTCCTTGCAATTCGATCATTACAGCAGAATTATGTACTATTTTAAAGTTACGGGCTAATTGGAGGGCAACTTTAAATTGCGAGAAAAAAACATTTTTAGTAAGAACTTTAGGAATTTGTATTTGAAATTGTCTTACGTAGACTAAGATGTATATCCCATTGCTTTTAAGTACATAGGCGTTCAGTAAACAAATGAAAAGCAATTCAAAACATACGTATTTTGTACATGTTATGTGAAATTAGTTAGACAGTATGTGTTTGACTGAATTTCTAAATTCTAAGTTCTCGATTCGAGGATATCTCGTATGATAAATGGCCCATTTGTAATATAACAAATTAAAAATCTATGATCCATGTAATAGAAAAGGTGAGTACGATCGTCATGATTTTTCGTAAAATGAAAGCTTATATTTATGTTGCATTTCACGGTGTCTTTACAATCTCTTACATTCTCATCAATACCTTTACAATCAGTATGTTGCACCCAGTTCAATGAAAATTATTTTCCGTGCACGTAATCAAGATCAACTATCTTATTATCTTTTCTAACACCTTTGTTGGCCTCGAAAACTTTATATAAAAGAAAGGTTTTATGCTTGCATAGTTCAATTATATTTTTCACTCCAAATATTTTTACCGTGTGATCCCTTTGCCTGTATTTCTCCACCTCTTGAACCATCATTGGCGTATGTTCATTGATTTCTTTCCCTGACTATTTCCAAGTTAATGCACAAAAGATCCCAGCTTTTTGAAGAACACGTAATTGGGGGATAAAATTTGTAATTGGGGGATATAGGAAAAGGACAAAAAAAAAGTCCAAATATCAATTCGGGGTCACCCCTTATCTTAGTATTTTTTTAAATCCTAATCTACCCCTCACTAATCAGGTTTAGTGGTTAATAATAATTAGTAAAAATCTTAAGTATTTGTTAAATGATTAGTGTGTATTTGTATTTGGGTGAATGAGATGAGAGTAGAAAGATGGAAATAAAATTTGAGAGGGAACTTTTTTGGTGGAAGTGGAGGATGATTGTGAAGAGAGAATTGTTCTTAAGAGGTTGAAAATTTGATTTTTTTTCTTTGAATCCACCATTGTTGCAGCTGAAAAGCTTGGTGCCGGCTTGGTATTCAACCAAAAAACCATGCCGGCATGTTCTGGAAATTTTTATAAATTGCCACTATCCGGGGGGTTCGGGGGGGCGCAGCCGGAACAGTCTACTTCCGGCATGGTTTTTGCTTAAATTTCTATGCCGGAACATGATGAAAAGTATCCAGGAAACTTCAATTTTTTTTCACTTGACTACCGGCATTGATAGATTTCTATCGAGCATGCCGGCACCATTTTCCGGCGTGGTTCTTCACCAATTCCGCATGGTCTTCATCACTTCCGCGATGTAAAAAAATATTCCGTTTTGAGTTTTTTAAGTTTTAATCACCCATTTCCAAGACAAGTAGTTAATTCTCGAGCATGCTGCAAGACCGGTTTCCGGCATAGTATGTTGCTTAAATTTCTATGCCGGCACATGATGAAAAGTATCCAGGAAACTTCAATTTTTTTTTTCACTTGACTACCGGCATTGATAAATTTCTATCGAGCATGCCGGTAGTCAAGTTACGGCATTGAATGTTAGTTACCAACCATGCCGAAAACAAACTCCTAAGTTTTGGAAGAACAAACTCCTAAGTTTTGTGGTTCCAAACCGAAAACAAATCAGCAAACAAATTGTTCAAGACTCACAAACAAACATAAACCAACACTAGATTGTTCAAACCAAACTAATACTCTTCATCTTGCTCATCTTGCTCATTGTGATCATTGTGCTCACGGATTGCAAGTCGATCACGGTCCAACACCACTCTCCCAAATTATCCCTCTTGTACCAGCCCCCAAACGAATCTTACGACCTTCATCTTTCCTCGAGGAGGCGTAGACCGAGGAGTATCAAGACCGTCCCTCCTTCTTCTCTTAGTGACAACATCTTTATTTTTTTCTTTTGTTGGCTTCCTTTGCTTTTGACCTATATCGTAAGCACACTAAAGCAATGAATATAAGACAACTCAACTTCAGTTTTAGTACCGGTGACAAATTCATAAACTCTCCCGTGTGTTTTAAGAGTACTACCGCATGCTCGAAATATTAGAAATGCATGCCGGTACTCAAACCGGCATGGAATGAATCCAAAAACAATGATAAGCATGTTGGCAAATTCATAAACTCTCCGTATGTTTTAAGTCCACTACAGGCATACACGAATTATTATCAAACACTGCCGGTACTACAAACCTAAGACCGTATTCATCCTAGATTGAATGCCGGTAGTGAAAATTCAGTCTCGGGTTATTCTCGGGGTTGTAAACCCAAGACCGTATTCATCATAGATTGAATGTCGGAACTCAAAACCTAAGACCGTATTCATACGAATTTCAATGTAGGTACTCTCTCGAAACTCAATCAAGTTTGGGCTTAGGGTTTCGCGATTCTAACCTAAACCCATTTCCATAGAACGATTTAAACACCTACAAAGTAGTTTTAAATGACTTACCTTCTCGCGTAAGCCATATATTTGTGTAGTTGATCGTCCGATAACGTTGCTTCTTCGTGTTCTTGCTCTTGAGCAATCTTAGCAAGTCTTTCCCATTGCTTTTGTTGAGCAATCGATGATGTTGAGTTGGATTGGGCATTTGGTTTCTTTCGTGGAGGCATTGTTAATGATTCGGGTTGGTTAATCGACGAAGAAATTTTTGAATCGACGAAGAACGATGAAGAACATCTAATTTTTTTTTTCAAAAACTAAACCCCTAACAAAGGCTTGTGATCGAATTAGAAATGGGGGATATATGTTTGGGTTTTTGATTTTATTGTTTTAGTAGAGAGGGTATTATGGTATTTTCATAATGTTTTTAATTAACCAAAGGGTATTTTGGTATTTTCATACCCAAAATCACCCCTTATCAGACACCATGGGTTGGGAGAAGTAATCTATATCCCCCAATTACTTTTTTTATCCCCCAATTGCGCGTTCTTTTTGAATTCTTTTTATATACTCTTAATCTTGTAAATCAAGCATCTTCATTTCCTATTCCAATTTTTTGAGTATTTTTTTTTTCTTTTTTTTTTCCTGTTTTTTGCAAAACTATAGACGAAAAACTATATTTGTTTGCTCTATTTGCGTTGTAAAAATATTATTGCAAGAAAAGAAAATGGGAGTTTGATACGGAAATTAGTGTTTCATGTAATAGCTTAAAAGAAATGTGCGTCCACATCCAAACAATGTACTTGCAATAAAGTCCACAAAGAAAGGTGATATATCACCAACACAATCTTGTTGTCTATCTTTATCTTCTCCATCAAGTTTTGGTAGTGAAACCAATATATATGTCACCCGTCAATTATATCTTCGTATGTATTTTCTTTCCTTTTAGTTTATATTTATAATATTGTATTTTTTTATCGAGTTGTCTAGAGCTATGAGTATTTTGGTTGCATTACCATTCAACTTGTACATTTTGTTCCTGTTTGTACGTCTTTGTTTATTCAATTGAATTAAGTATTGTGTCCCACTAAACAAAAACAAAGTTTAAATATCGTGTCGCTAGATTACGTACAATATTTTTGTAATCACGACATATAATGCTTGAAATCCAATATCTATTTAATGTTTTTCATATTTGATTTTTAATAAAAATACTTCAGCGGCACCATTTAAAAATATTTAATACTTTAAATGTTTGCATATACACATCTAAAAAAAAAATCCTAAGATAAAGGTATCTAAAAGATTTTTATCTCAATAGTTTATATTCTTAACTCGTTTACAAAATGCCAATTTGATAGCCAAAACTTTGTAAATTATTCCTGGTGAGTCTCCTTTTTTTCTTTTTTTCTTTGAGTTTATCCTTTCTATTGAAAAATGTTAACTTCATAGACAAAGCTTCACAGAGAGTTTTCCTTTCTCGCCATTGATCTCGTTGTATGATTTTCGAATGAGAAGTGTTGACAACCAAGTACAACGTATTCACGGTAAAAGGAAGACTATTTTTTGATTAAAAAAAGCTATATGTCGCTTAAAATTATAGCATAATAAATAGCACGATCCCATCTAATCAAGACGGAGCTTGCTAGTCTAGTATCATGGCTTCGCTACGTAATCGATGGATCCCATCTATTACCTTTCATCCATCGATTATTAGTGATGTACGCCCAATACTAACAGACGGCGAGAGGCCAACACCCCGCTCAACCTTTCAATTACGGTTTGTATTGTGTGCACATGTTGAATTTATATTCTTTTTCCATTAAATGATACTCCCTCCGTTTTAGGAAAGTGATACTTTCACTTTTTCAATTTGGCATATTTTTAGGCAAAAATGAAAAGTAAAAGTATCACTTCTTCTAAAACGGAGGTAGTATTTCCATCTATTGAAATGACACCGTCAAATTCATTCGCCCTCATTCTCCCTTACACACCGTGAGGAGAAATAAGTCCGAATCTCTTTCCCAAATTCTTATAATGGGATTTTATCCTAAAATTTCAAAATCATCTCTATACACACCGTGAGGAGTTCGAATATATATACACGATAACACTATTTGGTTTTGGTTTTAAGTATTTCTCTAATCTATTCAGATTATCTAAATAAACTACTTTTAATCCATTATATAATAGACTTATACACGGATTAGAAAATTTATTCTCACACACCACATAGACACGTTCTTTGGTTACTCTTCTCTGTATTTAAGCATCTTAAATTTGTTGTGCTTACTTAACTCTATCGTAGCAAAGATGATAAATATTGTCTGATAGCTATCCAGTTATATACAGCGACTATATGGAAGACTTTAATGGTTAGAGTAGAAAAAAAAAAAAAAAAGTAAGTGGTTGAGGTCACCATTTTAAAAATAAAACTTGCAAACTCTACAAAAACCGTATGTGGCAGAACATAGTTAAAATTTTAGGCCATACTTCTAAGTGAAATCGGGTCATTATCTTTATGTGTAAGGAACTATGCCAGTGAGTTGTGACAAAGAAAAAGCTTAGACGTATAAACAACAACCAAAAAAATTGTTGAAAGTACCGCAGCTCCACAATAAGCATCACAACCTCAATGTTTATGCAAAGAATTTCAGAGAGGGTCCGAGTCAAATCGATCATTTACACTTTGCAAAAAATCATATCGAAAACATTAAACAACGTAAAAAACAGGCAGTTGTTAGCTTACCTAATAACAAAGTAATTAAGGTGAATCAAATCCCCCCAAAAAAAAGTGAATCCATTTTGCAAGTTCTTATTTATTTTATGGTAAATTACAATAACTTTTTCCCTTACTTAAGGCATTTTAGCCTCCTCTTTAGTGCAGGATAAACCTTGTAATCATGAGAATTCTGGGATTTTTTTTTTATAAGGTGATCGAAAACCGTGAATGAAAGTATTTCAGGAACAAAAAAAACTTTATGTAAAATTCAATAGAAGCTTCAAAGCCAATGACTAAAAAGGATCTCTCGCAACCTTATTAAAACACAATAAATACATTCTTATGGTGATGGGAATCATATGGATTATTTGCTTCCAAAAACCCGAACAACCAAAGAATTTCAGACTCCAAATGAGAATTAATAACAACTTGCTTAAGAAGCATTAAGATTAGAAATGGTCAGGAAATTCTACATCCTATTTGAGATTCTCAGTGGTTGAACAGTCAGATATGAGTTTGATTATTAAAACACAATGAAGTATCCAATGACAATTGGAAATATAGTTTTAATACGCATAATCGAAGATGCTAATGAAGATTACATCTATTGAGCAAGTATTTTTGGGTACTGAAGAACCATAGAAACATTTGAAGATGAAGATGCATACTAATCATATGTAGGGCTGGAAGACTCTTAAATAGAAAACACACGAATTTCTTTGAAGTGTAAAATCTGTTTTTTTTTTTTCCTGATAAGTGTATCTCAAGATGAAAGAGAAGAAAGTACCTGGCAAGACAAATTTGGTTTCGCAATTAAAAATGAATTAATTTGAAATTCTCCAGTCTCTGACATACCCCTTCCTACAATTTGAAGTGAAAATTGGCTTTACAAAAAAAGCAAAAACTCATCATCCCTAGTTTTTCGGCTCTTTCAATCTTGTTCCTCTCTGTTGATCAAGGGAAAGAGTAGTGACGTCTTTGGTGTTTATAACTTATAAGTAGATAGTGCTTTGTGATAGAGCCATCAAGTCTGTAGCAAATGATAATTGCTAGTAGTATAGAAGCATCAAAGGGAATTAAAATCAAAGGGAATTAAAATGAACACATTCCAATTACCGATTCTTCATTCTCTTAAGAAAAACTCAGTTTACCCAACCACAATTCTAAATCATCTAATTTCAGCAAGTTGGAATATTTATGGTGTTGATGGAGCAATTTGATATACTGAGTATTTAGGAAAATAATTGGGTGAATTTATGAGATACCCACAAACAAAGAGATCCATCCACGAAGAACTTGTATGGATCAACCAAAAGCAGTAAGATGATAGGTGTAAAATACACCTAATTTACTATCTAGTAGTTTATGCTTTCTTTGCTATTTTTCTTGTAAATTATGTATTTTACGCTTGTTTTGAGTTTTATAGCTACTTTGGAGTCGCACGGAGGAAAATAAGAAGAAATCAACCAATTTGAGCAAAAAGGGCGTAATGGTCATTTTCTGTGCAACTACTATCTCGGAGCCAGCCAATGTTAAGGGGCATCTCTGTTTTGGAGAATTATTAAAGACAAACCTAGCTGTGGTTAAGGAGGCCAATAGGCTAGCCCTTATCGTGAGTAACTAACTATTATAAAGCACCAAGGTGTATTTTAGCAAAGTGGGTGTAAATAGCCCGTCCCAAAGTTAAAGACCTAAATTAGGTCGAATTGAAGAAGAGTTTTATTCTTCTTTTTCTTCACCTGAGGTTGCCGATCTACAGAGAGTTGAGAGGATTAATTCGTGCTGAAATTGAATCAAGAACAGTAGATTGTGTTGTTTGTTGAACTCTAGAGCCGTAGATCAAGAAATTGATAATGAATTCAAGTTAGGGTTTGTTGTGAAGATTTAGATTGAGAATTACCATCGAAATCGATGTTGTTGAGTGAGAAATGGGTGTTTGAATCTGAGGTTGAAGCAGTGAATGGAAGATGGGTTTTGGTTGAATTCGGTTTTGAAAAGGCTGCTGTGAAAATGAGAGTTAGGGTTTATTCAATCAAGGGATCGGTGGTGCTCAGCGAGAGATGGTGGCGCTGTTGATATGTAATGATTGAGACTGAGAGCTGCTAATGAAGTGAAATTGAGAGAAATTGAAACAGAGGCGAGAAGAGGAAAGATGGGTCGGTGAAGCCGAATCAAGAAGCTCTGGGGAGAAGATGAAATCGTAGATGGGTTTTGAGAGAAAAGAGCTCACCGATTCTCGTTGATTTTCATGGGAATAAGGGTGATTCTTTCGGTGAACCGGGAGAAGGTCGAAATGGTCCGATGCTAGTAGTGTCATTTATTCATGAGAAGGATGGAATAGTATTGAAATTGCTTAATAGATGTATGTGTAGGATTTCTTAACAGGGAAGCAATACAGGTTATTAAAATGAAATTGGATGGGGTGTTGCTGGAATCTGTGGTGGTGGCTACTTTGGAAGTTGATGTGAGAAGAAGTCGTGATTTTGTCGGTGGTTGAGTAAGGCAAGTGCAAGTTGGTGGTACTAGTGAGTTGCAAGGTTGAGTTGAGGCAATTGCGAGTGGTTGGGTAAATGAGATTACAAGGTGTTGCGCGATGAGCTGAGTACATGTTACGGGTGGTAATGGAATTGCAGGTGCAAGAAAGGTGCGGGAGAAGCATTTGGAGCGAACTGTGCAAGAGAATGTGATCTGAGTGAATGCAGTGATGATGAGCGATGTGCAGCTGTAGAATGAATGAAGTGCTGAAGCTCATGGTTGTTGCAATGGTTATAGGTGTTAGGTTATGAGAATGACTAATGGTGCTAATGAGCTGAGCCATATGGAAGAATGCGCAAGAGTGAGTGCTGCTCTAGTGGTCTGAAATGGTTGCAGGTCGGGTTGATGAGTTACAAGATGTTGTGACCAAGGGATTGCATGAATGGTCTGAGCTCATCATTACAGGTGGAGTTGTGAATTGTGTGCACAATGGATAAATGTTAGGACAACGAATGGGTCCGTTTGGAGGAAATGGAGTCGCAAGATCTCGTTGTTGGGCGATTCGAAGAAGAATGAGATGCAATTTGGTTAAAATGATTGAATTTAGTTATATGGCTTGAACTGGTGCTGTTGAACTGATCATGGCAGAGAATGGGAACTTCTAATGAGTTGATGGTGATATAATGCATTGCAGGAATGAACTCAGGGAAGTGGTGTTGAAGTGGGAAGGAGATTGAATGGATAGCAAGCTGCTAATGAGTGATTGTGTTGCTTTGTTGGAGGTGCAGAAATGGCCTCGGCAAGCCATTGGGATTTGGTGATCGAGTGAGTGACCATCATGGTCGGATGGAATTAGTGATGCACAAACATGGTGCAGATTTAGGCCACGTGCAATGACCTAGGCCAAAGCCACTCACCCATCCACCGAGCAAGATGATGATCCGCACTCGACTCACTTGACTCGGCTGAGTCGACCAGTTGACCTGACTCGGTCTGACCGAGTTGAATCGAGTTGACCCGCCGTTCTGACTTTGACCGTTCCGACCCGTTGACCGGTGACCGGGTTGACTTTGCAGCCACCCGAGGTACTTTCCGGCGACTTATTCCCGCCGGATTCCGCCACAATCCCAGCTTTTCCGCGAGCCAAAAATTCCGTAATTTTCTATGGACTTCTCTCATGGGTGTGAAGACTTGGGCTAGGAATTGGATGGAGAATTGACTCAAATTTGGAAAGAGAAGGTGGAAGAGTTGAGAAAAGCTTGGAATTGGAAATTGAATTGCTAAAGGAAAAGGATTCTATTCCTTGGAAGATTTGGAGAATATTGAAGCCTATAAATAGAGAAGTTTTCTACAACTTCTACATATCTTTTACACACACATCTCTACACACACAACACTTTTCTTTTCTTATTCTTTGTGTGAACTTTTAGCATGAGTAGCTAATTTTATTGATTGAGGATGAATTCCTAGTTCTTAATATGATTTGAGTTTTTGTTTTCAATTCTATCTTGAAGTTTTTCACATGATTATCGATTGTTTTTACTAATAGGAATGATCTTAAAGACATTCATGATTGATTGATAGATTGTTTAGAATGCATGCTAAATTGATTTGTTAGTTTAATCTAAAGCTAGTGAAAGTTAGGAGATAAGTAATCGTTTCTTGACTCTTTACATAAGTAGCAAACACGAGACCTTGCGGAGGGATTCCGTGGAGCAATTGTGTGTAGAAACAACGCTAGAAAGTGGACCAAGCGAACCGAGTTTAACTACTAGTACTAAACCTAAATTCATAAATCTTAATGTATTCAGGGAATTACATCTTGTAAGCGAACCTCAGGGTGGTTCTTTTGAATAGAATCTGATAACTAAGCGGACCTGTTACTCAGTGAAATTAGGGATTTTGGGGTTAGCTAAGCGGACCTGCTATCCTACGGTTGGTGACAATCTGTGACTAATAACAAGTAGAAAAGAACATAACTTGATCCATTATTTCGTAACGAAGAAGGATTCCTTGATCTCATCTCTCTTATTGCTTTCAACTTTACCTTTTAATTGTTTTGTTTATTTTCTTTTGCTTTTTTACACCCCCCTTTTCGTGACAATTTTTACAACTAGAATCTCTTGCTCCTCGTGGGATCGACCTTGACTACCCTATATTACTTGTTAATTAGGTAGTAAAGTATTAATTAATTTGTTGTGGTTACGACACGCATCATAAGACTATAAGAACTACAGCAGTATGACAGTAAACACAACCTAGCGTGATTTGAACACGCAACCTTCTAACATGGAGTCAGACGCGCTACCATTGCGCCGCAGATTCATATTCGTGCACATAAATCATGGCTTAGTTTAGGTAGTGAGGGATTTAGAGAAGGTCCAGCCATGGTGGATACTCTTTTAAAAAAAATACTTAAAAGAAATGACCGGTAGGATTTGTCCAACCAAGAAAGACATGAGAAAGATTCTTTCTCTTTCAATTCGGCTTTTAAATCATCTTTATGGATACATAGAATATACATGCACTATATATGGAACCGAGATAGTAAAACTCTGTGAACTTATATGATGCAGCTTTCTAAATATAGAAATTATAAAATTGATCTACTGACTTACAACCGAGGATCCCTGGCTACAGTTCAAATTTCGTGAAGAATGTTTTGTGAAAGTAAAGTAATAGATGCACATGTGCATCAGCGTCTACTACCTTTAAATGGTGAAGTAAAAATATAAAGTTACCCTTCACAGTTAAACAGTGAAAATAAGTTGATTAAAGAAGTGTTATCTAACATGTATGACACATCTGGTTCACATCCTTAATCAATATTTTATTACCCTCATCAGCAGTATAATCGCAAGTACTATAAAATCCTTACCAAAAATATGTTTGCACAAATGACTACTTTAGCAACTAAGAAGAGTTAAGGAACAAAAACCTAACCAAGGTATCCATATCCTGGAGCAATAGACCCACGGAAGGAAACAAATAACATGCTGCTGAGCGAACTTCATGCAGGCATTTTCTCGAAAATATCTTTCAGCAGACCCATATTAATTGCAAGTAATTCACCTGGTTTCAACATCTCCCGAAAATTGAATCTTAATTCCAAAAAAAAAAGAGGCTCGGCAAAACAAAGAAAAGATTACATAAACGCAAAAAAAATACCTCTGAGAAAAGATAAGAATTGATGAAGATTGTTGAATGAAATATTTTGCATGATGACTATTTTTGTTCGGGAGGAACCAATTTTGATCATCGGTATATGAGGTTCCACTCAGCTGCAGATCACCAAATCCAAACTACAGAAGGCGAGTGAGTGCTGAGAGTGGATTTAAGATTTTTGAGGGATTTATTTGCCATAGAGGTTATACTCAATCACGTCTGAATCCCTGGCCATGTTGGATTATCTTTTCACACTTAGTTAATAGTAAAAAAAATAGTACACCACTACCTGTACATGGAGAGAAAGAAAGAAAATCAGACATATTGAGCATGCTAAGTTAGCGAATTAAATTTTTCTTCTTGATTTAATACCTCAAATCCTTGTTTATTGATTACGATGGAGTGATAATCAATTAAGTAGCCAGTAATAACCAAGTTAATCAATTAAGTAGCCAGAAATAACCAAGTTAAACTTAGGTAAAACTCTATGGGTTAATATTAAGAATTTTTTAACAAAAATCTTTTTATCTCTACGACAACAACTGAAATCTGAGAAAGATAGGGAAGTTACTTGGATACTGGAGAAACAAAATTGCAAAATATAGCAAATTCAATTACGAACAATAAGAGAAAAAGACAAATACATTTGTTCCCATACATACTTAAATGAACTGTTTGAGCACCTATTAAGGTCACTGTTATCCAAATACAGATAATAACCTGAACGACACTATTTTACTTGAAGTGAAACTCCAAAGCACAACCTAAGTAATTAAGTTAACGAATAGCAGAGTCAGGGATCGGTTACCTAACTTTCTTGTTTCTGGTTCTTTTCTTTCATTTAAAAATTCTGCAATCCTAAGGCTGTCATAATGGAGCTGGAGAACCTTCCCTTAATATTTTTGCATGAACATCTGCGATGAAAATGTTTTTATATGATTTCTTGGTCTAGGATCTAAGAGAAACTCTGCGTCGGAAATATCAATCAGATGTCTACTACTTTCATCCCAAAAAAAAAAATATCTACTACAGGGTAAAGTATGCTCTGCACTTGTTCACCACCTGGTGCAAAAACAAATAGATAGCCAAGATGTAAATGTGTTTTCACCAATATTCTAATTAATCTGTTAACTTACATATTCTATTTTTTTCTTTGGTAAGCCTAATTTCCTTAACGTGGTATTGGCATGTTCACCACCATAGGAGTTTTCTATATGTTGCATACGGTGTGCCTTATAAGACTATGATTAATGGGCGTCATGTTTCGCCAACAACTTTGAATGTATAACAACATTAGCTTACAAAGACATTGATCCGAAACCATCATAGTAAGATAATGGATGATAACCTAAGCTAATATAATTTTCTTATGATTCTTATCCAAGAAGAGGAGATTGCTTCGCCCTTTTTTTCCTTCCCCGTGACTTATACTTAGAGAAAATTTGTTGTTGAACTGTGTGTAAGATAGATAATAATTTTATGACGCAGTTAAGAGAATTTCTGGTGCTGACCCACTTCTGTCACTATGCACATCGAAATAATATCATTGCAAAGTAAAGTCATTATTAATCTTGCAAATTAAAGTCATTAGTAACCATGCGTGTATAACATTCAATGTTCTCTCACATTGGTATCTAAGGGTATGTCAAAGTTGCCTATTGGTAATAGTAAATGCAAGTTTAAAATCTGGTATTCTTAAAAATGTCTCGATTCAAAACCGTTCAAAGGCCATAGTTAAAACCACAAAACTCACCCTTACACAACCAATTCACCCGACGCTTCGCAATTCTAACAGATTTATCAAAAGTATCAGTTTAAATTAAAACAAAATTAGATAACACTTCAGAAAATAAAGGGAACTCCAATACAATGAAAATAAGTATACACAATTAGTTGTGCACGTACCATTCATTTCAAGCTCATGTGCTTCCTACTGGATATTCAGACCATCAAAGAATTTCCACGGCTTTGTACCATGTTACATCGATACGCAATTTTTATAAAATCTTCAAGACTTAGCTATTGTAAAGAAAGAAGCAAAGAGGAAATCACTGATAAGTTTTAGTAAGGATAACTACGCATATCTTGGATAGTCGGCATATCTTGTATAATTTTTCAAATGTCCAACATATGTTAAAGTTCAAAGCAGGGAATACAATGTGCAAAAATTTCTCCTGTGCCTACCATTTGCAACTCTAATAAATAAAACGCTCAGGGAACAGGTCAGTGGAGAAATTGCACTTAAAACATGACTAATTATTTTTAGAGGCTAGGATATGGAGCATATTAAAAGCATTCCTTCAGAAGCATGTGATACTAAAAACAAAATCATCTTTGTAGATTAATGATTACTTAGGTCAGGTGGGAGAGATCTTAGAGACTACAACGAAGTGATAAGAATAAATTGAAGGATGTGGTTACCAACAGATATAGAGATGCTCAGAATCGACACATATGACATAGATTTAAACAAACAACGGAAGGGCATAGTTCTCAATCCATTCACAATTGCTTGGGAATCATTTAAGATGATAATAATAATATATAAAATAAAAGTCATTCCACAGTGATGCAGGAGAGGTTTCCCCATACTCATTAGAGTCAAACATGATTAAGCCCCTCGGTGACAGATTTCTAATATAAAAGACCTTTCTATCGGTCATGTCATTTGGGAGTATGGTCTCCCTTCAGTTCATAGGAACAGGCTGTGACGAATCATAGCAAAAATAATATATACAAAAAGAAATACCAACCTTTCCATCTCCATGACTACCAAAGCAATGAATCGTAGCAGCCATCTCTCATTGGACCATGAAAAATCATGTTGATTGCCTCTCCTTTCCCCCGCTTCGTAATATCAACGGAGAATACCTTGAGTACCCAATCCAAGACATTCAATATCGGTATATATAAATGCCAATAAATTGTTAATGGTTTATAAAAATGCTAATTAATAACAACTATAAAATTTAACTGCTCCAAATTACTCTTATCATTTAACTATAAAAGGATCTCATCATGAGAAGAGGACCATTTAGAAATCTGAACTACCACTAACAGTTTATAAAAATGCCATAATCTTTTGCCAACCAAAGATTATGTTCTCCAGGGAACCCCTGGGAGTTTATAAAATTTGCATCAAGCTTCGATAATTCTAAATCCCGTAAGGAAAACAAAGATTAACAACTCATCATCAGCAAGATCATTAGGAGTAATGACAACAATATTAGCAATAACAACGGAAAACTAATAAGTGAGAAAATATTCTTGAAATTAATCAATATCAACAGTAAAACAAAGATGAACAAAGCAGAAAGAGTGATTTAAAAAAAAAAATCACTAAGTCATCATAAGCTAAATTTCCTCTGAGAACCCAATCTGATTTTTAAGAAAATTAGAGATTTATAAATATAGGATTTCCACATGTTCACCTTGTTCTCCTCTGCATCGTCTTTGTAAATCAACTTTGCAATTTCCTGCAAACCTAAATCAGCATGCATGAATCAAAAAGGGGAAAAAGAAAACATTATATTTAAAATCTAGGGTTCCCACATGTTTACCTCTCCTTTCCTCTGCGTCGTCTTTTCGATTAAAGTAAACATAAATCGAATAAACAAAAACAGCTTAGTAAATCAATCATCCTTCATCAATCAAAAAGAGAATAATAGAATAAAGTCAGATTCAAAACAGATGATTTAAATCAGTAGAGGAAAGAGAAAGTTTGTAGGCAAAGTTGTACCTTCTCCTTATTACCTTCTTCTTCCATTCCTCTGCATCGTCTTTTTGGTTAAACTTTTCCTATTGAATTTCCTGTAAACATCAACCGCATAATCAAAAACAGAGACACTCAAAAATCAAGATTTTCTGCGAGAGAGGAGAAACCAAAGCAGCAGAAAAAGGTTTTATGTGAGACGTGAAAAGACTATCTTTGATCTTTAGATCTATCGGTACATCTCAGAATATCTGGACGGTCCTAGTCGACGCCGAGAGTCATACTGAAAATTCCTGGCCGTCCAAGTCATAGCTCGATCAGGAATGATTCCGACCATGAGGATCGGGATCCCCGTCAAATCCTGTCCGTCTAATGACTCTCAAATCTCAAAGTCAAAGATCACCTTTTTTTATAACAGTGATATTTGTTAAATTTTTTTTATTAAACGGAAAAACTGAAGTAAAGTAGTACTACTTCAATGTAATTAAAGTCAATTACTTATCCAAAAAAAAAAAGGAAACTAAGCTACGTTTATATATATAAAATAGCGGTCGGCTCGGATCTTAATTTTCTTTATGCATCAACAAGCTAAAGATTAAGATCAGGAGCGATATTAGTAGACTCTTAAAAATAGTACACGTATAGAACACACGGATTTTCCTGTAACTGCAACATGGTTTATTATGGAAGCTCAACATGTCTTATTGTAGAGGCCTAACAACCGCTTCAGTCCAGTAAATAATTTGTTAACCAAAGAGTCTGTAGGATAACTTTGAAAAGCCCATGGCCTTATCCGCTAGCGTAATTTTCCCTCCAAAAAAGAATTCAGATTTGGATAAGGTTACTTGTTAGGTTAAGGATCACACTACTTAGAGTTAATGTCAAATTTTCATAATTATTTAGGATAATTATAAATCATAGCAGAAAGAGGATATGATTGTTAGTATTTTTATAATTATTTAAGATATCTGATGGGATGTCGTAGGCACAACAAATTAATAAAGATATTTCCCACTAATTAACTAGTAATATAGCGGTAGTAAAGATCGCTCCCACAGAGAGCTGTGTAATTGATATGTTATTTGAATCAGCAAAATAAAGTAAATAACAAAGGGGGGTTTGTTTGATTAAAGTAGATAAAAAGGCAATAAGAAGAAAGGGATGATTAAGGAATCCTTCGCCGTTACCAAGCGTTAACTGGATTAGAATACTTATCTATATTTCGTAAGAATCATTCATCACCAACCGTAGAATAGCAGCTAGCTCAGTGCTATCCCCAAAACTCCTTTTACCACGGATATGGAAGCTCTTCAATATCAGATTATATCCAACCGAACCACCAAGTAGTAGCTCACTAGCTCAAGGTATTATCCAACCGAACACTTTAAGCTTTGTGAATTAGGTTAATCCCAGTAGTTAAACTCTTAGCTCAAGGTTTACTTGCTAGTGTTGTTTTCACTCGCAATTGCTCCACAGAATCCCTCTGTAAGATCTCGCGATTTTTAATTGTGTAGAGATTTAATCGACGATTACTTATCTCATAACTTCTGCTAGCGATAGAACAATTAATAGATCAATCTAGCGTGCACTCCAAATCAATCTAAGAATCACTCATAAACCCTAGATATGGTAAAAACAAACGATGATGATAAAAACTCTCAATAGGTTTGTATTAATAATAAAGCTTCACGCTTAGAACATTGAATTCATCCTTAATCAACAAAGGATTTAGCTACTCATATTACAAAGAAGATGAATAATGGTGGTTTCCCCTAAAGGGGTAAACCCTAGGTTTTTGATGTAGAATGAACCCTAACTTGTGATATGAGATGTTATGCTGAAAGGCCTAATACCTATTTATATAGGTTTACATTTCTTGGCCTTCAAGTATCCTAGTCGGTTCCGGATACCGACCTAAAAAGTTAAAAGAAAGACCCTAAAAACAGTTCGGGAATTTTGGCCTTCATGGTTTGTGAACCCTGTTTGCGAACGGAACTTTGCCATAAAATCCAGGGAATCTTGTTTGCGAACACCGTTTGAGAACTGAAATTTCAGTTATTCACGTTTGCGAACAAGCTTGTCTTCAGTATTTGATAAAACTCGTTTTGGCCGTAACTTCTTCGTCCGAATTCGGAATGACCTCATTCTTTTTGAATTCTTTTTGTAATTGAATTCTCTTCAAGATGGTGATGAGAAATCATGAATTTGAATGAGTTAAGCTTGGTTTTTGGCCCGTTTCTTGATTTTGAGCATCTTTGCTCCTTTTCTTTGCACTTCTTTCACTTCTCTTGGTCTTGGTCACTTGGATACATGGATTACTTATCTTTTTAGCTCTTTTTAGCACTTTGTAGCTCCTTTTCGGATGATTCAACTAATAGAGACAAATAAGAGGAAACAAGAATAATAATACGAATACATGCAAGAATAACAGCTAAAACAAGTATAGAATGGAAATTAAAATCATATGAATTATGTACTTATAAAATTCCCCCACACTTAGATTTTGCTAGTCCTTGAGAAAACTAAATTAAATTAATCCTAAATACAACAACTCCCTTTCGTTGAGAATACGGTTACACTTAGCTAATGCAACATGCCTTTAAACCCCTAGATATCCCCAGTGGACGAGTTATAGTCTTGTGAGGGTTTACAAGAGTTATACCCACAAAACCTACTCCAATTTATCTCCTTGGAAGAACTACTAAGGATAGACAAAAATAAGAAAGCTAATTAAATAATCAACCTGCGTAAGTTCGTTAGCTGTAAACATCCCACATACATTCCAATCATCACACATAAGCAATTACTTACGTATGACGTTCAACCTGATTGCATAAATATACTAAGATAGTCATTGTACTTGTTGCAATGCTTCTCAACATTTTTGCCACAACACTTGCATACTGAAATAACATGGATAAATAAGAAAATGGAAATAGAATAGTGAAGTGTGCAAATGTTGACTAAGGTGAAAGATGTTACCCACAATACTTGTATGAATGTCGTCAAAGGATTTTTATATATATAGCGCAATAATTGAGACAAGCACCCATTTAACTCGGCAACATGATTAGATACTCTAAGCGCATGTTTGATAGTTCCCTTTGGTCCTGCATTCCACGATTGTTTAGGAGACGGAGACAGGTAAAACGTTTCACACATACTGTTATCCAAGTGTCGAGAACCTCATCAATAGTCTTTTTGACTTGCTAAATAATGATGATAGGTTTCACTCATTTCATCGACTACATGATTAGTTCCATGTATCCGGTAGTTCTAAGACTCTCGGTTAATCGTCTTGAAACATCCTTGGAAAACGATGATGGTAATCTTACACATACCACTAGTTCCAAGTAATTCTCTAATGATTATTGATCAATACGAAACATCCCAAGTTAACATCAAATGACTGTCTCACACAAATCATGTGAGATGTACGGGGTTATTTTCACATGACTAATGTCGGTATATGAAGAGGAGCCTTATATATTTATTTTTTTATTTTTGGCTCACTCTTTATGAGTGTAAGATAATTGTCTATGGGGATTTTATATACTCAACCAATGATTACCTTGGTACAACATCCATGGAAGTACTAGGATCCCACCAAATCACTTAGAGAAACATATAACTGCAAAAATAAAAAGAAAGTGATTCAGTAATGATTAATTGCGAGAACTAATTTTCCAACGACTACCATGCCATTTCTAGCATCTGAGTTTCGTATTCAATTATGAACGTATATAATTAAGGATTGTAGAATGATAAAATGGGAATCAAGCTATAGTCATAAGAACTGTATCAACCTAAAAAGGTTTAAAGTGTCATCCCAAATAGCTCTTAATTAACTCCAAAGATGAAGTCTCAAGCACGCAAGAAATCAAAGAGTATTATTATTTTATTTATTATTTTTATATATATATAAATATTAATATAATATCCAAACATGCTTAAATAATCTCCCACACTTAAACTCAACATTGTCCTCAATGTTCAAAACCGAAAATTCTGATTTCTGACGTAACATCCTGGAAAAACTCGAAAACTGTACAAATGGTTAGGGAACTAGGAAAAACATCCTAAATGAAAGTTGTTCACCTACGACTTTTATATGAGGTTTCAAAAGAACACAGTGTTTCAATAAACGGTCTGAAAGTTATGGCTTTCGGACTGACAGACATGCACTCTAAAAAAGTTCTGGAAAAATACCGAAACTCAAATGTCCAGGCCTATCGGTCCAACTTACCAGACTCAAAATTTAGATTTTATTTTTTGAAAGGAAAGGTGAGTCTGTCCTCTTTAAATGTTGGGTCAACCGCTCAAATCGGACTCGAACGAAGTCTCGAGAGTCTGTTTTGGTGACAACTGCGCTGTCAGAATTTTTCTGACGAGAATTAAATCAAAACTTTCATTATAGATATAGGACTTTGTAAAATCTAAGATGGGAATGCATGATATGATATGCGAAACTAAGAAAATAAAAATAACAGGGATAGAGATACAAAATCGATGGGTTGCCTCCCATGTAGCGCTTGGTTTAACGTCGTCAACCCAACGTTATTGTTATCGTTCGCACACACGATGTCGAAAATTTGGTAATCCTTCCAAATAACAATCTGCAGTTCAAATAACAGCTTCACAAAAACATTAGCACAAGATATAAATATTGAAGCTATCACTTTATTGAAGTTTCCCCCACACTTAGTCTTTTCTATACTCAGAAGTGGATATAGAACATAATTTCCGGGGACTTCAAACGGTTCCTCAGCTTGGTGAACATGCACAATACTCGAATCAAACACATCAAGCGGTGGATACTTAGAAGAAAAATAATCCATTAAAACTTTGGAACCACATAACCCAATCCTAAGTGAGGTATTTTCCTAAAAGATGGGTTAACAACTCTTTGAGAAGCTATTTCAATTGGAGGAAAAAGATCAATAAATATAGAATTAAGCAAAGGTTTAGACAAACCTTGTACATGATCCTCATAGTTTTTAATTAAATCCAGTGAATTATTTACCTCAAGTATATCGTGGTCCTCTATCGAACTATTATTATGTAGCTCAATTGGGTCTTCCACAAAATCAATCAATTTGGTTTCTTCCTCAATCTTAATCTCTTCAACAACCTCGGAATCAGAATCCTCTCATAAAAAGTCTAGTTCATTGATGCAACTCCTAATATCTCCGTTTGAGTACGTTACGCCATTTATAACAATAGATATGTCATACCCATATTCCTCCTTTTGAATAGGCAAATGATCATTATTAAGATCGGGAGCTAGAATAACTTCATCACTATTACATATAATTCCCAAAGGTTGCCCATCTTCAAAATATTCATTGTCATCCTTAGGAGTTTCAGAATAGTTTTGGTTTTGAGGCCAAACTTCTTCCTCATCCCTATTTTTACCGAGTTGAGCAATTTGTTCGTATAATTTCTTTAAATTCCTTTGAATTTATTGATGTGATTCCTCTCAATCATAGGGTTGCTGATTTTGTAGTGATTTTTGCATTTGTTGTTGAAGCTCCCCCATCATGGTACACATCCGTTCTACAAAACTAGAGAATTTTTGATGCAAAGCATAACTATCCTCCCATCCTTGTGGTTGCTCACTTACATACCCATCATAAGGTTGTTGATATGCATGAGAGTACCCATAAGGTTCCGTAGAATATTGATCAATACCAAAAGATTGGTTTTGATTATACCAGTCGAATGGTTGGTAGTTGTTTTTTTTTATTGGAAGAGAGTATTTTATTCATGCACAAATAAATTTACACGAAGTAAATAACAAGTACACAAATAAAACCAGAGAGGAAGAAGCTAAAACAAACTAAAAAAACAAAAAAAACAAAAAAAGCAAAGGAAAAACCCAAGTCTAAACTTGGAAGAGGCTTATAACAAGTACATAAGCCGGTGGTGCCCTATTTCAACTTCGAACTTCCCTTTACCTACATGATTGCACTAAAGCCACTTCTAGTAGCACTACAAATCCTATCAAAGAGTGTCTGAAGCAAACACCTTGAATACCATGAAAACATTGTCACCAAATCTACCCAATACCACTCCATTACCTCATGGAGCAAATCCCATAATGAACAACATTTGTTATTGTTCAACTACCTTCATATAATCAAAGAAGATATGACATATTCAATGCCTAAAACCAATCTAAGAAGACATGACGTCTTCAACGCCCAAAAACTAGAACCAACCGAAGAAGACATGATGTCTTCAACGCCCAAAAACAAGAACCAATTGAAGAAGACATGATGTGTCCAATGCCCCCAAAACAAGAAGCGCACACAAACTTGTTTCACCAAAATCAGAATCACCAACTGAATACCAAAAAGAACCCTACCAAAACTACGTTTGTCGCTGGTACGCCGTCGTCAACAAAACTATGTTGAAATCAAGCACCACCATCAATCACTTTTCAGCCAAACGGGATGAAACCCTAGATACAGTCACCAAAATGATGATCCAGTCATTATATAATCATTGATTAAGATCATTTATCCCATAACTGATCAAACGGGTTTAATACCTAATAAATGGTTGGTAGTTGTCATATGAATGAGATTGAAAACCATATTGATTGCCACTATTGAATGTGTGATCTTTTGCTCCATACTATTTATTCCTGTAAGGAAACATGACGTTCACGAGAACAAAAGAAAATATAAAAAAAAAATCTAAAAACAAAAATAAAAACAAGCTAAACAAATAACAAATCAATTAACAACCGCTCCCCAGCAGCGGCACCAAAATTTGATGGGCCGTCGTAGGCACAACAAATTAATAAAGATGTTTCCCACTAATTAACTAGTAATATAGCGGTAGTAAGGATCGTTCCCGCAGAGAGTTGTGTAATTGATATGTTATTTGAATCAACAAAATAAAGTAAATAACAAATGGGGGTTTGTTTGATTAAAGTAGATAAAAAGGCAATAAGAATAAAGGGATGATTAAGGAATCCTTCGCCGTTACCAAGCGTTAACTGGATTAAAATACTTATCTATATTTCGTTAGAATCATTCATCACCAACCGTAGAATAGCAACTAGCTCAGTGCTATGCCCAAAACTCCTTTTACCACGGATACGAAAGCTCTCCAATATCAGATTCTATCCAACCAAACCACCAAGTAGTAGCTCACTCAAGATGTAATCCAATCGAACACTTTAAGCTTTGTGAATTAGGTTAATCCCAATAGTTAAACTCTTATCTCAAGGTTTACTTGCTGGTGTTGTTTTCACTAGTCAATTCTCCACAGAATCCCTCTGTAAGATCTCGCGATTTCTATTTGTGTAGAGAGTTAATCGACGATTACTTATCTCATAACTTCTACTAGCGATAGAACAATCAATAGATCAATCTAGCGTGCACTCAAAATCAATCTAAGAATCACTAATAAACCCTAGATATGGTAAAAACAAACGATGATGATAAAAACTCTCAATAGGTTTGTATTAATAACAAAGCTTCTCGCTTAGAACATTGAATTAATCCTTAATCAACAAAGGATTTAGCTACTCATATTACAAAGAAGATGAATAATGGTGGTTTCCCCCTAAAGGGGTAAAACCTAGGTTTTTGATGTAGAATAAACCCTAGCTTGTGATATGATATGTTATGATGAAAGGCCTAATACCTATTTATATAGGTCTACATTTCTTGGCCTTCAAGTATCCTAGTCGGTTCCGGAAATCAACCTAAAAAGTAGTAAAGAAAGACCCTAAAAATAGTTTGGGAATTTTGGCCTTCATGGTTTGCGAACCCTGTTTGCGAACGGAACATTTCCATAAAATCCAGGGAATCTTGTTTGCGAACTGAAATTTCAATTATTCACGTTTGCGAACGAGCTTGTCTTCGGTATTTGATAAAACTCGTTTTGGCCGTAACTTCTTCGTCCGAACTCGGAATGACCTCATTCTTTTTGAATTATTTTTTGAATTGGATTTTATTCAAGATGGTGATGAGAAATCCTGAATTTTAATTAGTTAAGCTTGGTCTTTGGCCCATCTCTTGATTTTGAGCATCTTTGCTCCTTTTCTTCGCACTTCTTTCACTTTTCTTGGACTTGGGCACTTGGATACATGGAGTAATTCTCTTCTTAGCTCTTTTTAGCACTTTGTAACTCCATTTTGGATGATTCACCTAATATAGACAAATAAGAGGAAACAAGAGTAATAATATGAATACATGCAAGAATAATAGCTAAAACAAGTATGGAATTGACACTAAAATCATATGAATTATGCACTTATCAATATCCTAAGATAGTGTATCTTAATTTAATTTATGATAACCTTGAGATTTATCAGGTTTAGTGTTGTTTGTCTAAAATTCTATATAATCTTGGATTAACTCAACTTGTGTTTGTTTGACACTCAATCCAACGGTAGATTAACCTTGAGGTTGATCAGTTTTAACTCAACTTGCACAAATATATCAGATATCAAGGTAAACTAGTAGGAGCAAATGACAAAATAGTCTTAAAAAAATTTAAACCGCGGAGTTTGTGGCTCTATCCTAGGTTGGGAAATGAGGAGAACGGTTTTTCATGAGAATACCATAAATCAATTCATCATCAATCTCGAGGGAGTGTTGGGTACATATTTTTTCACCAATATTAACAATAAACATCTTGTATGAATATAACATGTGATAATTTGTATATTTGAAAATATATAAAATTTGTGATTTATGTGATATTTTTTTTCATTTCAAAGTGTAGAATACTACATACATATTGTAATTTTATTTTAAATAATGCTTTATTTTTAAGTTTTTGTTTATTGAAAGGGAAAGATTCTATTAATTGGAATCGTTCTATACCTTACTAGTTTTAATGTTATCAAATACATTAAGGAAGAAAGTTTTGATTTATGAAAAAAATTATGAGTTGTAAGATTTTCATCCTTATCTGAGTTATATGCCCATACATAAAAAAAATACACAAAATAAAACACATGCCCTGATTTATTTTATCCCTAGATATCGTATATGTTAAGGACAATTCTGGAATTAACCACCTTCAAATAAAAACATCCCCTCATTTATTTTCTCCCTGCCACTGCGAAGGTAAGGGTTAAACCCCTTAATAGCCAAACCTATTCCAATTCGAAGGAGTTTGAATGTAGCCTATGGATCACTTACTACCCTATATATGTATGGAACAAACGTACATACAATATTGAAACATGTTTGGAGAATAGTTATAAATGCAGTTAAACCTCCATCCATGTACAGGCAAGGCGGCCCATTATAACCAATGAAGAGGAAATAATAGTTTTCTAAAAACCTATCTTCTCTCATCTCTCTCTCACTCCTTTTTCTTCTTCAGCAAAACCATCACCAAAAACCCTTCCCTGCTCGGCTCTGGTCCACTTTCGACCGGATATGAGCAGATTTCTTCATAATTTCTTGCTTTCTAGGTTAATTAGTAGTTATATCTTAGTTGTTATTATGTTTTCTGCTTATCTACACTATTATGGTGGATTTTTCTACTCTTATGAGGTTTATCTTCGTTTTAATGGCGGTTCTTGGTCATTGGGTTAAGTTTTAAGATCGATAGTGATGCTCTCCAATGACAAAATCTTTATCTTTGTTGTCTCTGGCGATAAGATATTCTTCGGAATCTTCATCATAAACTTATCCGACAAAAAAATTGGTGATGTTTTTGACGACGGAAGCTTCATCACTAGTTACAAGAGATTTGAACTCCTAATTTGGGAGCACATCTTTCTAAAGAAGAAAAACAAACTAAAGGGTTGGAATTTAATTCTAAGAAGAACCATTCTTCCTCCAATTTAATCGGATCTTAATCATACTTTTATTTTTCTTTTTCCTCCGGTAATCCTTCTCTTTCTCTTGTCAGATTTCTCGGTATTGAACTTTTAAGATATGTTCTTGTTGCTTTGGATTCCCTTATTTTCTGTAGTTGCAGGATTTCCCACAACACACCCCTTATCATATCTTGATACTAATTTCTAGATCTAAACATATTAATCATCTAAATCTCAAGATATAAGTGCTAGAAATTTAAATAGGCACACAAGATTTTTTACATGGTTCGATCAATGTGATCTACATCCATGGTTCTTCCTATGATTGTTGACATTACATAAGTATTACATTTAGAATCTCCATTAATGGATATTTTGTAGAGCTCTAGATCTAGTTTTTGGGGAAGAAGATGATAAAGAAAATAAATATCTCTCTCAAAAATATCTCTCTCTCACTTACCAAAAATTATTTCCCCTTCTCTCTCCTGCCTTTCTCTTTATATATGTGTTTACATAGTGGATGACAGTTCACATACAGATCATATTCTCTCAGGCTCTGCTACATTCTCTCAAGCTCTCCTTATAATCTCGCAGGCTCTCTCTCTCTCTCTCTCTATAATTTTGCAAGCTCTGTTACATTCTCTCAAGCTAAGAAAATAATTAAATCTCGCACACTAATAAAATGTGTTGTGCGATATTTGGATCCTACATTTTCGAACTTAAACTCATTATAACTTCGAATTTCCATTAATGAAAAGATTCCTTGTTTATCATAAAAAAAAATAGAGAGGGAATAATAAAATAGTGGACCTATAGCTAAAATGGTTGCATGTGCAATTAACAATTTAACACTGCTTTGTAATCCATTTTTTTTTAAAGAAAAAAAATTCCAAATAAAAAACCAAGACGAGAAAAGCGAGACTTATAAAAAAAATCAAAGGTAACCTTGAATAAAAAATATAAACTAAATACTTACCTTGCCCAATTATAATCTGCAAAACCAAAACACAAATTCTCAGTTGAAAGGACAGCTAAATTAGACATGGCTGCTAATGAGTCCCAAAATCGATATCCATATATATAAGAAAAAGCATTTTCAAGTTTTTCTTATATGAAATTTGATACCCTCCTTAGTAAACGGGTGCCTCCTATTAGCAATATTGAAATTAGATGAGCAACTGGTTAGTTGAGTTATATCAAAACCAAACTAATCTTCCATCCACGTGATGCTGATTTGTTGGGATATGCCTCATGCTCCGAAGTTTGCTCAGCGATGGGAAAAAAACAGTGCTTATGAATGAAAATTGCCTCTAGATCCAATTTTTTTTTACCCAACATACAAAATCAACATTGCGACCTAAAATGCATACCTAAATTTAAAATTTACCACGGTGACCACCTCCTTACTAAAATTCAACACTGCAACATAGAATTTGTCACCTTACTAAATTCCACCTGATGATCTAAACTTTACATTGTAACCCAATATCCACAACTGTTATATAGATATTATCACTCACATGACTCAATTTTTTTTAGTTATGAAAATTTTCTTCTTGACATGAATTAACCTTTGTTTTTTGGTGAAAATAGAAATAGTAAAGAGAGCCTAGTCATATCTGTAGCATGCCAAATTTCCCTTAGAGGAAAGAGAAAGAGAAAGAAAAGAGAAAGTGTCCAAAAGATGCCTTAAAAGTACAATGACCTCGTATATTTATACTATTCTCTCTCTTATCACATGGAGACATATGTCCTCTAACTTCTTTTATTACCAAACTACCATTTCTTTCTCTCTAAGCCAACGTGGACTCCTTCGTCAACATCCTTTAAATCTCTTTTGACTACCACATTCTCCCTTTTGCGCTTAGATATTATGTTTGGGTCGGACCAAGTCTCTTTATGGGCAAAGTCAAGTTCCCAAGTTTTCAATCCCTTAATGGACTTGAGCTTACAAACCACGTAAGGACCCTCTGGCCCAATTTGTGAATTTCCATGTACCAACAACCCTGATAAACCAAAATATACTATGGTGATCCAAAATATGTTCCATGACAATGACCAAAATTCCCTTAGTAGTCCAAAATTTGCATAATGATTTAGAAATTGCTATTAATGTGTTCCCCAAATTTGCCATATTTTGATATATGAAATTGTTAAAGTGACTCCAAATCTACCAAGTGACTCAATTATGTTAACTAGTAACTGTTAGACTTTATGTTGGTTTAGCAACAAATTAGGCTTAGGTTAAGCTAATCTATGTTTAGTTCTAATCTAAGCTGGATTAAGTATATGCCAGATTAATAATTGATTAGAGTTAAATTAAATATAGGAATTAGATTAGCTTGATGTTAGCTGAGGTGTCATGTTGACTAAGCATGACTCACCTAGTGAGGTGTCATCCAACTAATGATGGACAGGTTGGATGACACACAACTTCTTAAGGAATGACTAAGCCCTCTTCTAGCCTCTTTCATATATAACCAGAACTTCTGATTTACCATTGATTAAGCAAAGGAAATGGAAGTAGAAGCTAAGTCATTGAACCCTTTATAATTATATGATTTATGTTTTCTTTCTTCTTAACCTTGTTGAATTATGTATCATGCTTTTATACTGCTCTTGCTCAATTCAGAAATAACCAAATATTGACTATGTGCTTGTTTCAGTCATGTTTATGCTATAGCTAAATCAGAACTAACTAGATAATCATTCTTGCTTTAAGCAAGAGTAAACAGCTGCATATATATATATATATATATATATGTGTTATCTAGCTTGTAGAATATGTGAATACTAGGGTTAATATCTCTTCAGCATATGGGTAATTATATGATCGTGTTTAAGCTAATAAATGATAATTATGAAGATGAAATTCCAACAGTAACAACCCTGATAAACCAAAATTTATAATGTGATATGAGATATGCTATAGTGATCCAAAATGTGTTCCATGACAATGACCAAAATTCCCTTAGTAACCCAAATTTCACATCGTGATTCGGAAACTGCTATTAATGTGTTCCTCAAGTTTGCCATATTTGGGATATGAAATTGTTAAAGTGACTCCAAATCTACCAAGTGACTCAATTATGCTAACTAGTAACACTGAATTCAAACAATCAACCAAAATCCGTCTTGTGACCCAGATTATTGATTATAACCCAAAATATTACCGCTTCATGAACTTTGATTTGCAGTTTAACCAAAAATGTGTCATTACAACTAAAAAATTAGTTTCGTTATCCAAAAACGGCATTTGAAATCTTCCGGTGTGACTTGAAATCTTCCAGTGTGACCCAAATTTGATCTATGACTCTTAATGTACCTTATGAGTCATATAAATATATTATTAATATTAATAAAAGAAAAGAAAACACGAGGGGGAGTAAACCATAACCTCCTGAAGAAAGAAGCATAAATGAAAAATAAATAAATAAATAAATAAATATTAATAATAAAAGAAAAGAAAACACGAGGGGGAGTAAACCATAACCTCATGAAGAAAGAAGCATAAATGAAAAATAAAAATAAAGGGGGTTGGAAAAACGAGAAATTACATCAACAAGTTCATCAAAAGCGTTTCATCCGGAAGTTCTTTTCAGAAGCTTTCAAGTAAATTCCTTGTTTTGCTTTAGTATTTTTGTTTGTTGACCGTGCAAAACAAATTGAAAACCATGACCTATATTTATTACGTGGTTTAAATCTGTTTTGTGGCCCAGATTCTACTATGTACGTGATTTAAAAATAGGCATTTGACTCGATATATGTTCATGAACCAAAATATGCTTTGTGATCTTTAATTTCCCATGTGATAAAAAATCTCCTTGTATAACCCAGAATCTTCCTTATGACCCAAAATTTGCTTACAGATCCATAATTTGTTATTATAACCCAAAATTTTCCCAATGGTATAAATTTGTTCTAACCAAGTCTTCCTTGTTGACAAAGAATTTGACTTTCGACAATAAAACATATCCCAAAATTTGCATAGTATTCCAAAAGATGTTAGTATAACCCAAAATCTCCACATTTGTCCCCTTGACCGAAAATGTGCATTTAGGTTCAAAACCGTCCTGAGACTCAAATATGTATCATAATTTGTAACCTAAACTTGCAGCTATATTACAAAATACGCCTAAGAGGGTGATCCAAAAAAGGAAAAAAAAAGTGTAAGGACACAAAAAGCATTACTAAAATCTTCTGCCAGAGAATTGCTTTGTCAAATTCACAGAATTTGATATGTCAATCTTGTTGTCAATATCAATTGCACAAAACTATATCTTGATTTATACTCTATCAAAGTCAGTCTCGGACTAGGTTTAAAGCATGATATTTGAGTATCATAATTCATCGAATAAACCCTTGAAGATTGAAAAATAACGAAGACATCTGCGAGAACTTAATATGTATATATGTATTATTGTGGTCATATCTATAATACTAATAACATATATTTAAGCTTATTAATCTATAACTCCAATATGTATATATGTATTTAGAGATTTACCATGAATCTTTGATTCACGATTCAACATACGACTCGATTCTTTAAAATGAAAAATGACTCGTGATGCGATTCACAATTAACAACCTTGACTGCGAACATATGAACATAAAACATCAAGTTTTTCACAAACTGATATAAGGGTTCGCGAACTATGCAAAAAACTTGATGTTCCTAAACTCCGTAGTGCATAAGAGATCATGAACCAATTTATGGGTTCGCAAACTGTGCAAAGGTGTGACTGTACACATTTCTAATTTATTCTTGTGCTGACGAACTAACTTAAGAGTTCGCGAACTATGCACTTTTTGACATGTTCCGGGAACTTATCTCAAACGTATTCTTTTATACGAACTGATTTATGAGTTCGCGAACTAAGCACTTTTGAATATGTTCCTAGACACTTTTAAAATATCTTGTACACAGACTGATTTAAGGTTTGGCGAACTAGCATGTTTTTGGGTGTTCCTGAATTCCAACATTGTTTAATGCTTCACAAGCTTATTAAGCTAAATATTATGAGCTTACTTTATGCAGGATTCTAGAACGACAACGTTTGTACAAATTCTTCTTTGTAACTCATGGAAAACTTCTCGCGTACTTATATGATTTCTATTATTTGGACTCAGTCTATATTGAGAAGTTTTAGTTTGTTTGAAATCAAAATAATTCGTAAATATGGAAACTAGTTCACGAACTTGATTTAATTGTAAGCAACCTAGCCTTGTTCATCATTATAAATAGATGACTCTTTGCAACCTAGAATCTCAATCTTGGTTGCGACTAGAGTTTTCCTCTAAAGACCTAAGTTTCCTTAAGAAACATAATTGTTATGACTTTTCGAAGTTTTTACTAAGGGATTCTTGAATCCCGGTCAGACTATCTTTTACTTGATAGTTCTTGATATCCGAAATCTTATCTTGATCATCGTAGTTCTTATGTATTCCAAGGCTCGTCTCTTCTGTTATACGACCATTCAAGAACTATTGATTGAGGAATAAGATTGATAGAAATTACTAAGTTCTTTTTTTCTTTGACTTTATAATTCCACAAGATTTAAATCTGGTTTTAAATTGATATTATAAGGTAAAATCAATTAGGCATCTTTATAAATTTGAAGAATGTTAACTATCCTAACTGTTGAGGTTTGCTTGATATCTTCTTTTGTCTTGAAGATACCTCATAAGTAAATATATTTCCATTACCTTGATTGAATATATCTGGAAAAAATCAATAGACTATCTGTTAGAGGCAGATTAATTTGTTAAAGTCTTCACTTTGGCTGAAATAACTCATAGGTATGTAAAGATCGTTAGCTACGGTATTCCGAGATCCAAGAGACGTAAGGAGCACCAGTGAGGCTGAAATGCTCGAGAAGGTTGATTCGGTCTCAACAATATTTCAGTCAGAAGTCTAATAGTAGGTTAGTGTTTGTAGCGGTTTAATACAGTCCGATCAAACTGTACTAGGTCCCGGGTTTTCTACGACACTGCAGTTTTCCTCGTTAACAAAATTTCTAGCGTTTTGTATTATTTCTTTTTCGCAGTACATAATTATTTGAATAATTCAAATATCACAAGTAGTACTTAGTCAATCTTTATAGTCTTAGCTCAATTGTAAAAAAAAAAAAAACTACAAAACTTGATTTTAATAGATTGCAAGACTTGTTCTTGTTGGAATTCGGTTACTAGGTTACATTTGATAAACAATCAAGAACACGTATCTTATCTAGAGATCTATATGTATTGATTATATAAGGAATTATCCATACAGGTTTACGAACGAAAAAAATTGGTGGTGTACTAGGTACCCTTTCCTTTTCATCTTCCATGAAATTGTGCGTAGAACGATGGTAAACGCATTCTAGAAAGGACTGGTTGAGGATAAATATGTATGGGTAAATACTCTGGCCATCCTTTTTCTTTCTCTTTGTAAGATCTCAATAAACGGATTTTCTTCCTTAAAGAGGTGATTGTGCACATTGATGGAATCCCTGCATGGAATTTTAATTTTACAAGAACTCTCAAGTCTTGTAAAGTGAGAATGGCAGATGAAATTTTTCAGTATGCCAACAACCCAATAATTGGGGTTTTTGGAAATGATTTCTTGACTTGGATTCTTGGTAATTCTTTTTTTCACAAACTCTGCTATAATGCTTCAGAGGATGAAGGTCTCCTCATATTTCCTCATAAGTGTATTTGGAACCCAAGAATTTCTTAGAAAGTCTCCTTCTTCACTTGGTCTTTATGCTATAAGTTGGTTCCTACTTTGGATTCTCATATAAATTCAATTATTGCTAATGGTTGTATGTTGTGTAAGAAAGTTGTTGAGACAAACACATATATTTTCTTGCATTGCTCTGAGACAAGAGAATTGTGGAACTTTTTCTATATTTCAAGTTAGTATGAATATTTCGAAAATATGTCAGGTCAACTATTTGGAAAAATTGAATAGAAAAGAGGTAACTCTTTGAAAAGCAAGTTGTGGAGTTTGACTAGATTCACAATTCGATGGTCAATCTGAAATGAGCACAATACAAAAATAACGATCAGCTGCTGAAACAATGGAAGTGTTTGTTACATAATTGATCCATTTGTACCAATGTTTTCGATTACATTTTTCTGAGTATTGTTCTTCATAACTGGGATACAATGTCATGTCTTCCTTTGGCTGTTTTTTTCTTCTTCTTTTGTTTTCGGCTGGTATTTTTATTTCGATTTGTTGTTTTTTGTTTTGATTGTCAGGCCAGTAAGTATGTATTTGTTTGCTGCCTGGTAGTGATTTGTTTTTGTACCTCTTGGGATTGCCATTTCCTGTGGTAGCTTTGATTTTTTTCAATGCATTTGGCCCTTTTTGAGTAAAAAAAAAAAAAAAAATGGAGGAGGATACAAATGGAAAACAACCATAGCATATTGACATCTATTTACAGATATCTCTGTATTAATGTATGAAAATTAATTAGAGAGAAACTGGTGATCTTGTATGAAGCTCTAAAAAATCTACGCTTAGAGATAGGCACTTCCGGTCCGTATTTATATTTCCTTCTAAAGTCGTATACGCATGATACGTTTTCGAAATTTTCTCATATGTTTTTCTCATATGTTGGTGTTTTTTTTTCTTTTAGAAAAAGAGGTACGAGAACCTCATTACATTGAATTACGAATTGTCATTACATTTTGATCCCAGTTTTACCTGTTCATGAAATTTAGTAATTCCCATAGTCTGTCATCAATCCAGCTATGCATAACATTAAAATTATTACAGAATAGAGAAAGTTTTACTGCCCACACGATATCTATTGTTTTTACTAAAGTAAAATCCCGGGCTCAAAAGTTCATTTCAAACTTTTTAGTGCTTTGTATAACAACATATGGAGCAAGTAACGGTCGCACAATGTTTAAAAGTTGAGAAATAATAAATCAAAGGCTAAAAGGGATTCTATAATGCAAATCTCACCTATTAACAAAGCCAGTGTCAAGAATATCGCACATACATTGTGTAGATGTGGAAAATCCTACCTCTACATCCGAAGGTAATTAAGCATACACGCAAAGAAGCAAAACAAACAAGGAAAGTAGGAGAACACGATATATATGTGGTTCGGTATGATTACCTACGTCCACGGGGGTTAAAGGATGATCTTATTACTTGATTCAAGGTTACAAGACGAGTGTTTCTCTCTCAATGCTTTAAGTATGCTCTCTTTCCTCACTTCTCACTTGAGTTCTACCTCTCTACATGGTCTCTATTTATAGTTACAAGTGATGATACATCCGAAGACTACGGTGTTAGGCTTTGGCGTAGCTTCCTCGATGTTCCTCTCGGGTGATCGGTCAATACCTCGCCGATGTTCTTATTTGTTCGGGTCGGGATGTCAAGCCGAGTGATGTCTTCTTTGCTATCTCCTCGCTCGATGTCGCTCTCTTGGTGGGGATGGTCGATGTCGCCCTTTGGATCCTTGGCCGAGTCTTCCTTGACCGAGCTCCTCTTATCTCTTTACCAACTCTGTCAGCGCATTTATTGCTCCAGCACCCGATGACCATCGCATCATAACTTTTCTTCTCGAGCTGTCTCCGCTCCTCTTTTCTTGCGCCCAGATTCGGAGAAGTGATCCGATACTCTAAATGCATACTTTCTCCGGTACACCATGGCTTAGGATTATTCCACCTGTCCCTGTGGATTATTTACACCTACATTTATGCCCCTTCTTTCACTCGTGTGGTCAACACGTGGGGAAGAAAAACCGCCTCGTCTTCCCACGTCCTCGGTCATGCCGGTTTTTGCGCATCTTTGTTCCCCACTCGCTTCGATTCATCTGCAACCGGTTCACCTTCTTTGGGAGGTTACCACGGGAGGGGTTTATAAGTCCGACGTCTAAACCTTGTCTCCCTTTTATTTCCTTCTCTCGCAACTTCATTCCTTCTCCATCCTCTCTGCAACTTCATTCCTTCTCCATCCTCTCTGCAACTTCATTCCTTCTCCATCTTCTTTTCGTTGCTGTTGGCTATTTCCTCGGCAGATCTCTTTCCTCTCTTCCTCATTATCCGTCGTCTTCTCCGTCTCCGTTGCCGCTGCAACCTCCGGTTCCGGTTGTGTTTCGCTTCTCCTGCCGTTTTTCTCATTAGTTTTTATGGCATCTTCAACTCCTCAAATGACGGAAAGAAGGTGTGTGAGTTATGTGTTTTCCGATGAAGACGGCGTACCGCTTGATTCCCTGTTTGTCGTAGAGAGTCCTTCCAAGTATGATTACCGCGCTCTAGATTCTATCTTTCCTGATAACCCATCTTCGTTTTCTTGTAGGGCTGACAAGAGGACTGCTAAGGACTTAACGGACGAGCAATACGTTCAACAGCTGAAAGATGAATTCGGTCTTCACGGATACGATGTCAGGCTCTTGTCAGGCCAGAGGGGTGTTCTGAAGAAGGAGGATGTTTTGAGATTTCCTCATTCAGCCGAGGCGACCATTGTCACCAGGGGCCAGCTAGAGCTCGGGCTGCGTTTCCCTCTATATGATCCTAGTCGCCTGTTCCTGTACGAGGCCCTTTCTAAGATCCGTCCGTGACGTGCCTTGGCTCAATGGAATGGTAACACTTTCCGTATCTCGTCCGAGTGGGAGAAGCGTAGTCGGCGAGTGCGCTCCTACTACTTGGTCTACCTACGATCATTCCCGGGCGAGTGACTATACTCCCCGGCCTTCGCCGATAATTATCGGAGCGGGACCACTACTAATGGCGATCTCGCCGGGTTTTTGCCAGCCCTCATCGTCATAAAACTCTTCCCGAAGGAGTTAGGAGACTTCTTTTGGATGAAGACCCCGAGGGAAAGAGTTCCAACAAGCACGCCCGTCATACTAATGACACGGCTTGGGACCGGGTTCCCTTGGCTATTTTCGGTCCTCTTTTGAGTGGCAAACTCCCTCCTCCGGCCGAATTTTATCCTTTCTGGGTAGTCAATGTTGATCGGGTCAGTGCATTTCTCTGTCTCTCTAGTTTGATTGATCGGCTCGGGCGACTTGCGGGGTGATGTTTTGTTTTGGTGTTTTTCAGACTAAGTCCCAGGGTATTCCTTCTGAGGCTTTCGTTCATCGGAAGAGGGATAGAATTGCCGGAGCCGAGGAGGATACAGGGAAGGTAACAAATATACTTATTATTTTTTATTTAACGTACATGTACGTGCCCCTATTTGTTGCCTTGCATGGATCTGACGTCGGCTCATGCACAGAAGCTGAGGGTTGACAAGGCTGCTGGTGCTTCGGCGAAGGACGGTGAGGATCCCGATGATCGACTACCTTTGTCACATTTCCTGGGGAGGTCGCCTCAGAAGTCGTCTGACGATTCGTCTGCCTTTGTAGGTGGGAAGCCCAAGGGAAGGGGTAAAGAACCTAAGGAGGATGCGTCTGCCCCGGAGAAGAACGTGCCCCGGGAAGTGGCTGGTGAAGGGATTGTTCTCGCCGATGGCACTGTGTATGTTGTGTCTGAAGGTGATGATGAAGAAGGTATTTTTGATGATGAGGATGATGCCCTTGGTAATGAGGGGGAGTCGGGTCATACGGAGAAATCGGGTGGTGGTGGGAACGGTTTGATCGACTGTGATGTGGAGAATGTTGCTGTCGGGGGTCAACCGCTGAAGACTTTCCCTACCGTGGTTCCTAATTCCGGTAGCAGTACCTCCTTCACCGTCTCGGGCCCTATGTGCAACTCGCTTGGGGCACTTATCTCTCCCGATTTTGCCTCTCTGTCCGATGAGGAGAAGGTCAATGCCGTCTCGTTGTATGAAGCCGGTCTGAAAAGTACCTTTGATCTCCTGGTGAGTTAAACTGTTCGGGTGTTGCGTTCTTGTTTTTGTTTAGGGCTGACTATGTTGGTGTTGTTCTTAGGATGTCAACCGCTCATTTGTTGAATCTTTGCCATCCAACGCCGGGAGGCCGTCGAGAGGGAGGGTCTTCGGCTCTTGTTGCGGCGAGGAGCGCGAACGGTCTCGAGGGTTGGAGAAGGAGTTGGCCAAAACCCAAGGTATTCGTTTTACTCGCAACTAATTATGATTGATCTTGTAGTGCCAATATCCTAAGTTTAGTACTCCCTGCTTAGCCGAATCTTCTATTGCGGAGGCCGACGCTGCCACAAGGTATCGTGTCATTGAAGAGGGAAGCGAACATAGAACGAGATCACGTTTCGAACTTACAACAGAGAATAGTTAATAAGGATGCTAAGATTGATCGTCTAGAAACCGATATTGAAGATCTTCAATCCAAACTTTATCGGTACGAGACTTTTGAGTATGTTCCCGAGGGCGGACCTAGCTCATTTCCAAGGTATAGCGGCCGATAAAACATTATCGGCCGACAACTTAGAGGATCAATGTGGTCGGCTAAGACTTCAGGTTCGAGATTTGCATGCGGATCGCCTCCGGATCTTGGGGGAGAGGGACGCTGCCGAGAAGTGTGGCCGAGAATCCCTTGAGAAGCTTAAGGAGTCCGTAAAGGTTTCTGAGGAGTTGGATTGGGTTCGTGCTCAATTGTCAGGTTTGCAGGCTGCCCACTCTCGTCAGAGGGACGAATGGAGGGATCACAAGAAGTATTGCCCCACTAATGAGTTTAACGAACAGCGATATCTAGAACTTTCTTCGAAGATATCTTCTCTCGAGTGTAGCCTGTCTGAGTCCGAGGAGTCCATTAGAGTAATTGCCCCTTTGTTGGAAGGTGGTGTGCCTTGTGTAGTGCTTTCCGTGTTGTTGTTTCTTCTTTGTTGTTGTGTGTGTGACCGTTCTTGTTGTCTTGGCAGTGAGCGGAAGAAGGCAGCCTCGTTGGAAGAAGAGATCGTCCGTTTAAAGGGGAGGAGGCTCATTTGCTCGATCGAGCGGCCACTTTGAAGCGGCATCGGAGCGGCTAGCGCAGGATCTTGCTTGCCGAGAAGGCGAAGTTCAGTGATGAGCTCGTCTCGAAGGTCAAAGCCGGTGTGAAGGCAAAGTGCTTGATAAGAAGCGAGCCGATCTTTGCCGCCAAGAAGGCGATTCGGGTTCTACTTCCTCCAAAGTGTGATCATGTTTTTTGCAGCTGCGTCGCTATCTTGCCCTTTTCTCTGGGTTGTAATTCGTTTGAACACCTTTACTTTCTCGTAAACTTTGATTGGGGTGCTGCGTCGCCGGTTTGTTTGCTCTTCTTGCCACTGACGCTATTATACTACTGATGTTATTATCCTTATTTATGTTGAGATGCCTGTGTGTGGTTTCTTTGTCGTAGCCTTGTTATGTATGCTGTACGAATAGATAGGTTAGTCATAAATGCCGTTTTCATCGAACACACTCAACAAGGAGGGTCATCGGGCCCGATGCCATGTCCTGACCGAGGCATCTCATCACCGTCTTTCGAGATCTAGTGGAAGGGAAGTGGGTCTTGCCTAGTTTCTATGGGATCGACATCCCAAGAAGTTATCGATTAATCTTCTTGGGCAAGTGATTTCGGCCACTTGCGAGGAGAGCAATGTTGATCGCTCGATTGTCGAGTACTCATGCCTCGACAATCGGCCACTGGGTTTCCAACCGCCGGGGCCCCCGAACTACCTCGGCACTTGCACACCGCCATCGCCCCGAGTTCGAATAATCCGTGTTAGTGTAAGTCGCCCGGCACTTGCACAATGCCATCGCCCCGGGTTCGAAACGACCATTCAGACGCACTTGTCATATTTCCAACCCCACGCGGCCTTTCACGGAAATAGATGACAAGATATCTTACCTGATTTCATGGATGGTAGAGCTTTAGTCGTGCCGCGTTCCATGGTCGTGGCTCGGGTGTTCCGTCCGCTTCGGTATCTTGTATGCCCCTTCTCCGACCTTCTCAACTATTGTGTAGGGTCCTCCCCACCGTGGTGCAAGTTTACCGCCCTTCTTGTCACGCTCATAGCTAGGTAGGTGCTTTAGTACCAGCTGCCCGGTTGGAATTCTCTTGGTCGGACCCGTTTGTTGTATTCTCGTTGGATCATTATTTGGTAATTTTCCATCTTTTGCGGGCCATCTCTCTCGTTTCTTCTAGATCGTCAAGTTTAGCCAAGATAAGGTCCGCCGAGATGTTTCGCCTCCACGCTTCGGTCCTTGTGGTGGGTATCATCGCCTCCGTAGGCGGGATGGCTTCGGTCCCGTATGTTAACATGAAGGGTGACAATCCAGTTGCCTCCTGCGAGTTGTCCTATATGCCCACAAGACGTTGTAGAGCTCTTCACACCATTCCCCATATTCCCGTCAAGTTTCTTCTTCATGTTATCGGCGATGGTCTTGTTTGTGATCTCGGCCTGTCCATTGCTTTGGGGGTATAGGGGTGTGGACTTGCTCTTTCGGATGTTGTAAGTGTTGAATAGCAGGTCGATGTTTTTGCCTTGCAATTGTTTCCGTTGTCGAGACGATTCTGTAGGAACCCCAAAGAGGCATATGATGTGTTCCCAGATGAACAGAAAAACATCCTTATCCCGTATGTGCCTTAGCGGAGCGGCCTCAACCCACTTGGTGAAATAGTCGGTGGATACAATTAAATACTTCCTTTGTCCTGATCCGACGTGTAGTGGTCCTACGATGTCGATTCCCCATTTAGCGAAGGGCCAGGGACTGATGACGGAGTTTAATGTTATATCGGCGCATGTATCTTCTTCCCAAATTTCTCGGCACTCGTCGCAAACGGTGGCCATATGTGCTTCGCGTCCTCATTCATGTATGGCCGAAATATCCCATGGTTTTAGCTCGTGCCGCTAGATCGCGGCCCGAGCCGTGGTTTCCATGACCCCATAGATAATTCGTTAAGGATCATCTCGCCCTCCTCCTTACTCGGGCACTTTAGCAATGGTCCTAGGTATGATTTTTTGTATAGGCGCCATCCCTAAGTTCGTATGCGGCGGCTTTGATCTTGATCTTGTTGATCTCAGGCCTCCCCTTGGGCAACCTCCCCGTTTCGAGGTATTCATGGATCGGCTTTCTCCAATCATCGGCCCGGTATTGATCGGTAGTGGTTGCCGCGACTTGTGCGCCGATTTCCACGTTCTCAGTGCGAAGGCATTAGGACCCTCATGATTCTAATACCCTCAATGCTTGAGTCCGTCAACATGGAAGCGATATATGCCGGGGCATCCGAATGCCGATTGTCTTTTCGCGGATGTGTCGAATTTGATGCTTGGTATTTGCCTGATGTAGAATTGGGCGAGCTCCCGTATTTCGCAACAAGGGGTCATGTATGGCATATTGCCCGTTGATTTGTCGCACAACTAGCTCGGGAGTCGCTTGTCGGGTCGTACCTCTGGATGCCCATCTTCACGATCAAGAGTAGGGCATGTATTCTCGCTTCGTACTCCGCGACATTGTTGGTTGCTTTAAATTCAAGCCTAAAGGAGTGGACCATTTTCTTGCCCTTTGGTGTCGTGAAGACCAGTCCTAAACCCGATCCGTCTTTATTGGATGACCGTCGACGAAGACCTCCCATCGTGTCGGGCTGCAGTCTCGAGTAAATCGGGTGAGTCATCTTGATCTTCCTCCATTCCGGGAATGTCTTCTACTTCGTCCTCGTCACTTTGAGGGAAGTCGCAAAAAATCGGCCATTGCTGCGCTTTCACATTTGTCCTCATTTCATAAAAGATATCGAATCGCTTTATTTGTGCGCTCCATTTAGAGATCCGCCCCGACCCTAGCTGCATTGTCAAGTCTTGACTCTATGGAGGACTTGGTAAGCACTCGAATCTTGTGAGTTTGAAAATACGTCCGGAGCTTACGTGTTGCAAACACTAACGCTAGTATGTTTGCTCGATTCGGTGTAGTTCTTTTCCGCCGGGTTCATGGTCTTGCTTATGAAATATACCGGCTTTTCCTCTCGCTCCCTCGTTTTTGACCAACACGGCGATGGCATGACTGGTTGCCCCGAGATACAAGATGTCGCACGTCCTCGGGCTCGGGTCTTTGTAACAGGTAGGCTCGCCATATGTTGCTTGATTTTCGGAATGCTTCCTCACACTCCTCGGTCCATTTAAACTTCTCTCCCTTTCTTAACGTCCCGAAGAAATCCTTGCACTTGTCGACGATCGAGAGATGAATCGTCCTAAAGCCGCTAAGTTCCGTTGACCGTTGCACGTCCTTAATCAGCACGGGTGATGGCATTTCTACTACGGCTTTGATTTTATCTGGATCTGCCTCGATCCCTTTGTCGGTGATTATGTATCCTAGAAACTTGCTCGAGGTGACCCAGAAGGTGCACTTGGACGGATTCGCCCTCATCTTGTACTTCCTCATGGTCTGGAAGATGTCTCTAAGGTCGTCGATGTGAGTATCGGCCACTTTGCTCTTGACCAGCATGTCGTCCACGTATACTTCGATGGTGTCGTGTATTTTATCCTCGAACATGTCCTCCACCAGCCTCTGATATGTAGCACCCGCATTTCTCAGCCCGAATGGCATTTTGGTGTAGCAACACAGTCCTCTTGGCGTGAAAAAAGATGTATGCTCCTGATCTTCGGGGGCCAGGGGGATTTGGTTATATCCCGAGTATCCGTCCATGAGTGTTATCGCTCGATACCCGACGATGGATTCCACTAGGCCGGTCGATCTTTGGGGAGAGGGAAGCATGTCCTTTGGGCATGCCTTGTTCAAGTCGCTATAGTCGACGCAAACTCGGACGCCCCCATTCCTTTTGGGGACTATCACCATATTAGATATCCATGGCGGATATTGGGCCTTTCGGATGATTCCTGCCGCGTACAGTTTCTTCAGCTCGGCCTCCACTGCCGGTTGTAGCTCGGGTGCGATTCTTCTCATCTTTTGTCTGATCGGTTTGAACTTGGGGTCTATCCGCAGATGGTGTGAGCAGACTTCTGGGTCGATTCCTTCCATGTCGTGCATTTGCCAAGCGAATACATCCATGTGCTCCTTCAGGAGAGTTATCATTTCTTTGGGGTACATTCGTTCGTTAGCGTGACCCTATTCTCACTAACCTCGGCTCTTCCTCGGTGCCCAGAGATTGACTTGTCGGGTTGGTTCTAGGGCCGAAAAGTTTTGCTTCGGCTCGGGCCGACGGTTGCCGGCTCCGTGATTGCTACAAGATTTCTGTCTCACCCGCTTCGTAGGTGGCGATGGCTTGCGACATTACCTTTTCCAATTCCTCTCCCGCCTCCATTTCTTTTGACTTCTTCTTTTCTTGACGTTTCCTTGACGCCTCTCCTCATTCTGTTGGATGTCTATTTGCACGCACTGCCTTGCCGCCTGGGGATCGCCTAGTACCTCTACCACTCCTCGGTAAGACGGGAACCGCAATTTCTGATGATAAGCCGAGGCGACCCCTTTAATCCCCGCGAGCCAGGGCCGACCCAGAATTGCTTCGTATGGTGACACGACATCGACCACGCAAAAAGTGGTGAGTGTGTCAAGGAACCCCCTCCCGTCCGAGACTCGGAGGGTGACTTCTCCCTTTGGTACTGTTACTGTGCCGTTGAAGCCGTAGATTCGATAAGTGGACGGGACCAGGATATCATCGAACAACTCCATCCTTTTGAAAGTGTCGTAGAACAGTACTTCGACCGAGCTGCCGCTGTCCATTAGTATCCTGCGGACTCCCATTCCTCGATCGCAGGGTTATTACTAGGGATCCCCGTGCGCTTGGCCGTTCGATGGGACGTCTTTTGCCGAGAAGGTTATCGGCTGCATCATCCATGGTTCCATGGGTAGGGTCTTGGCCACACTGAGGATTTCTTTGCCAGATCGGTCCCTCTTATGGATTCTTGAGGTGATGCCCGTTCCGTGTCGTACCCCGAGTTCCGAGTGTGATATAGTGTTACAGCGAACCGGGTGTCGCGATTAATTCTTATACGGTGCACTTTGGGACATCGGTTCGGCATGTGTCGGCGATGTCTTGACGAAGTGCCGTAGGTACCCATCGCGGATCGGTGTCTTTGGACAATATCTTTCACTTCTCTACAATCATTGGTTGAATGGCCATGGGCCGATGATAATGGCAGAACTCCGGTGGTTCCTTGTCCCGTCGAATTGGATTCCCCGAGTCTTGGGATAACGGATGTCATTCCTCTTTTCAACCTCCTTGAACACTTCTTCCAATGGTGCATTGAGCGGAGTATATGATCGCGGCTCGTGGCGAGGCTTCTTTCCCTTCTCGACCCAAACTTTCTTGTTTTCACCCAGGGCTGGACAAGGGCCTTTTCTCGGATCGTTTCGTGGCTTCTCGCGGGGTGGCCTCTTCTGCGGTGCTCGCCTCTTGTATTCCCCTATCTTGCGCTCCTTCCCGAATCTCCTCAAGGCGATATAGTGCTCTTGCATCTTAGGATCTCCCTTAGTGTCTTAGGCTTCTCCGTGTACATTGCCACCCCGGATGGGATCCGACTTTCTTAGCGAGTTCTCGAAGCCGAATATCCGTTGGTCGACCGGTGCTTTCCCTATATCCGTGCATAACTTCCTCCATCCGTCAGTTAAGGAACGCGGCGGCTCCCGAGTCTTCGTGCCGGGGTAAATAACTTGTCGACTCGGGCCGAGCTATCTTGTTATGCATGTACGTCTCGAGAAAGGTTTCCACCAAAACCGCATAGCTCCCGACGGATTTATCGGGCGGGTGTAGAACCAACTCTTCGCTTCTCCCTCCAAGGCGGCGCAGGAAGAATTTGCACATGACCACATCGTGATTCTTCCACTGTAGCAAGGACATGCCGTACATCTTGATGTGCTCTCCTGCATTGCCTGTGCCATCGAACCTAGATGGGAAGATTGGCAGCGTACATTTTGGTGGAAATGGTGTCCGGTCCAATTCCCTGGGTAAACGGCGTCTTCTGGGCTTCATTGATTACTTCGCTAACTTATCATCCTCGCTGTCTCAGTTAGTTTCTTAACCATCCGCTCGAGCCGCTCGATCTTTTATTTGGTGGACGCGTCCGTACTCTCGTTGGTTGCTTCCTCATCGGCCGAAGAATCCTCGGATGGCCCATACCCTTCTCTTGGCCGATTAGGGTTGGGTACTCGTCCTCGGCTTGGTGAGGGGGGTGGGGCGTCCCTTGGTGGAGTGTGGTTGCTAGAGGCGCCTCGGCTTGATGATCCTCTCGACGACCCCGCTCTCCTATTGCGGAGAGGTGGTAATTCTCGTATTCTAGCGCCAGGTTTCTCCTCTGCAGTTCTCTCATTAGGTCCTCCTGTCTTCTTTGGCTTGCCAGTATAGCGAGTAACATCGGGTCGGTGCTCTCGTGACTAGAGTGACCATTCACTTGGTGTCCCGTTGTGTTAGGGGGCGCGGTTGGGGGTCTCGCAGTGAGAGCGACAGGGGGGACGATCGGTGCCGTTGGGTGATCGATCGCCATCGGGGAACAACCGAAGGTCGTGGGGTGGCTAGCCGATGCGGGGGAACAATCGGAGTGGGGCGTTGACCGTTCACGGAGGGATGTCCCGATTAGGGTTCCCCCTTGCCAAGTGTACTTGCCTAAGCCTCTCGGCTGCTCGTTCTAAATCTCCTTGGTGCTCGTCTGTCGGTTGTTTTTTCTCTCCTTCGTTCCTCGCGTATCGTTTGAACTTCCTCCTCCTCCCGGTATCCGATGCAGTTCTCCCGTCTTCCATGCTGCCCTCATTCCTCGGCCTCATCTGGCTCGGGTTGATCCTCAACATCCTGGGTGGGAAATCGTCATCTCGGCCCAGATCGACCTCCTCGTCGACCGTAGTCATGCCTTTGATCAACGCCTGAGTCTCGCCCCGGTTGTTAGGTCGACGATCTCCGTGCTGGGAATCCGTGAGTCCCTCTTGCCCGCTAGATCCCGCCGTGACCCGGTTCCTCAGGATCCTGCTTGTCCTGGAGGTACTTGCCATTGCCTTTGCTATCGTCCTCGTTCCGCGGCTCGCCTATCCGTTCGTACCTACGTCGCAAAAAGTAGACAACACTTACTTCGAATCGCTTTCGAAAAGGTTAAAGATGAGGTACAACGGATTCGGTGCGAGTGAAAAAGGTTTTTATAGTACGTTTCCATTTACGCTAGCGTGTCGGTCTCAAAGATCAAGTTGTTTTTGCCGCAAAGGACAATTTTTGAAAAAGATGTCTTGACACATCGCTTTCGGTACTTTCCATATGCATTAATCATTATTTGTCCTAACATTCCTAGCGCCAGAAGTCATTAATCATTCGTGCGTTAAATCGGAAGATTTCTTTCATGGCGGTGATAGGTGGCGACGACGACCCTTAACAACCGTCGTGCTGATGGCCGCAAGATTCCTGAGTTTTCCACCGTCTTTGTGAGGCTCTTAGCGTAGGATTATGGTGAGACTCGGACCGTTCACTATAATCCCGCCGGCCATGGTTTCCAAGAACTAGACTCAATGATTATGAGCTAGCCAGTTTCCACCATTATCGTGCTTCGCTTATCTTGCTAAAATGAAGACGGGTGTGAAATGGAGATAGATGTGACAATATCTCTCCTAGAAGATAGTCCTAGCAACCTACGCGTTGCGCTTGTTAGAGTCTTTCGTTTAGCATCAACTATCCTCACTAGATGTCGATAGGAGCTGTTGAATCTCTCTTATAACGGGGTTTGAAGCCACAAATCACGGTCGGCGAGATGGGATCCCCTTCTAGCTTCTACCAACATCGAAAGATGCTATTTAGGAGCTCATGGGTCATCCGATAACTCTCGAGGCGTCTTAAGCAAACAGCCTATCTTGACGGAGCGGTCTTGACGACTTTGCTTAAGCGGAAAACTTGTTTTGCTTGGAAAATGGAGACTATTAGTTAGAACACAAAACGAACTTATATCAACTCGACGACATGTCGTTAAGAAAACGAAGATAACAAGTAGGAACACAAAGCTAACTTTTATCAACTCGACAAGATGTTGCTAAGAAAACGAAGATAACAAGCAAGAACACAAAGCTAACTTTTATCAACTCGACAAGATGTTGCTAAGAAAACGAAGATAATGAGACCAAAAGAGTTTCTCTCTTAGCATCAACCAAGACACAAGGTGGCTTAGAGCTCGGATTTTCCTCTTTTGGTGTCCGATTTCAAGGTATCCGGAGATGTTATACGGTCCCCTTAGTCGGCGCCAGAATGTAGATGTGGAAAATCCTACCTCTACATCCGAAGGTAATTAAGCATACACGCAAAGAAGCAAAACAAACAAGGAAAGTAGGAGAACACGAGATATACGTGGTTCGGTATGATTACCTACGTCCACAGGGGTTAAAGGATGATCTTATTACTTGATTCAAGGTTACAAGACGAGTGTTTCTCTCTCAATGCTTTAAGTATGCTCTCTTTCCTCACTTCTCACTTGAGTTCTACCTCTCTACATGGTCTCTATTTATAGTTACAAGTGATGATACATCCAGTACTACGGTGTTAGGCCTGGCGTAGCTTCCTCGATGTTCCTCTCGGGTGATCAGTCAATACCTCAGCCGATGTTCTTATTTGTTCGGGTCGGGATGTCAAGCCGAGTGATGTCTTCTTTTGCTATCTCGTCGCTCGATGTCGCTCTCTTGGTGGGGATGGTCGATGTCGCCCTTTGGATCCTTGGCCGAGTCTTCCTTGACCGAGCTCCTCTTATCTCTTTACCAACTCTGTCATCGGCGCATTTATTGCTCCAAAGACGATGACCATCGCATCATAACTTTTCTTCTCGAGCTGTCTCCGCTCCTCTTTTCTTGCGCCCAGATTCGGAGAAGTGATCCGATATTCTAAATGCATACTTTCTCCGGTACTCCATGGCTTAGGATTATTCCACCTGTCCCTGTGGATTATTTACACCTACACATTGTATGGTTGTTGCTACCTGCTCCACCATTTTGGACGAAGTAACATGATTTGACTCCCATAATGACCCTAAGGTCAGAATCATCGTGTCAAGCGTCCCTCAGGTTTTAACTTCATTTCTTTGACGTTATGCATCATAGAGTATATAAATATATTTCAACCTAGCCAGCTCCAAAAGAGCAGACATAAGATCTATGGAGAGATCAGATGATGAGTCACAGATTTGTGTAGTTTTCCTGTCTCTATGCATGTATCGTACATAATCTTCATTTCAGTCCATTGTATGCACCTAGTGAGATATGGCAAGATTTATACCCATCAAATTTTTTTGGTTTTATAGGATATAGACTTTTTAGCTTTGGAATAATGCCGAGGGCTCCTACAGCTTTATATCAAGAGAGATCGACTGGAACACAAGCCTCGCGACAAAAATAGAAAATAGAAGTGTCGGGCACTTGTTCAGTACAAGTGCACGTCTCGGCTGATATGTGAACTGTCATACTGTGAGTGTGGGAGACGATGTAGGTGATTTTTCCTTGTGAAGCAGAAACAGTTGAATCGACCAGGAGATGGAATGTAATGGTTTCCTCAAACAAAGCCCTACAGGACTCTCTCTCTCTCTCCTTCCCCTCTCTAGTTCCCTCTCTCTATCCCTAGTACAGTAAATCGCCGCCTCCCCCTCCCTTGCTCGGATCTAGTCATTTGAAACTAGATCCGAGCAAGGATTTCATTCTTTTTTTCAATCCTCTGTCTTTTTTTCAATTTCATTTTTTTATTTTTGTGTTTTTTTTCGATTTCTTTTAGCCTTTTCTTTTATTTTGTTTTTTCCCACTTGCTTCTGTGACTTCTTGGTTTGATGAAGTCACAAATCTGTGTATTGCATTAGTTGATCTGAAATTCATAGGCGTGCTTTAGAGTTTGGGGTTGCAAATCTGCTGGTGGTGATGATTTTTGGTAGAGGTAGTATTACGACGGTGACGATTGTGGTAATGAAATTGGGTTTAATTTGAGTTTGTAAGAGGTGGTGACGATTTATCAATGAGAAGCATCAGGGTGTTTTGTGGGTTTATAAGGTAACAAGAGTCAAGAGGTGGTGATGGGTTTGATGAGATGTATCAGGAGGAGATCTATCAAGCTGTAACAATGAGGGGTTTCATTTAGGATGGATTTATATTAGTGGTAGCAAGAGGTGGTGATGAATTTTTAAGATGCAGTACAAGGTTGTTGTAACAAGAGGTGGTGATGGGTTTGTTGAGATGTATCAAGTTGTAGCAGTGATGGGTTTCATTGATGGAGTTCTATTTGGGGTGGCAAGAGGTGGTGATGAATTTTTAAGATGCAGTACAAGGTTGTTGTAACAAGAGGTGGTACTGGTGTTGTTGGTGGCGGCAGAACCGGTGGTGGCCTTGAAATCGAATCCATGCTTCGGCGGTGACTGAAGATAGAGTTTGTGGTGTTAGTGGCTTTCCACCTTATCTTCAAACTCCAAAATTAGGTCATCTGTTTAGGTTGGGCTAGGTTCTTTTCTATGGGTCTCCTTTGTAATCTCACTAGGCTAAGTTGGGCTTTATGTTTTAGTTCTATTAGTGTATTGTGACTATTGTCAGTGTTGTTTTTTTACTTGGTTCGGAGCACATCCTGTGATGTTTTTTTACTTGGTTCGGAGCACATCCTGTGATCCATTTATTTCAAAAAAAAAAAATTATAAATCTTTTTTTTTTTCTTCTTATTTCTAATAATTCTACGGGTTTGGTAACCTAGCAACAAGCTGGGCTCCAAATCCTCTTTGAAAAAAAAAGAAAAAAGTTGAATCGACCAATTACGAGGTGGAAGTTCAATTTTTCTCTACCGATACTTCAATAGACTACATCCAGCCCGTCATTGCGCGGACTAATTTCAGATTACACAATAAGTGCGATCCTAACCCAGTGATTATTCCTATGAATGTTTCACCAGTATTCGCTCATTGGTATCACGTTTCTTTACTGTTCATTCCCCTGGTTAGTCCCTATTTAGCCCGATGAATTTTCTACTCAAGGTAGGCATTACAAAGGACTTATGGGGCGCATATAAAAAAAGGGGCACTCAGCCTAGCACGACTAAGTTATCCATCCATAGCCATAGGTTATATAAAATGTCCATTCAACTCAAACCCGTTAGCAATTAAGACATTCATTCTTGGATCCCTGCTTGGACTAAACTAAGAGAAAAACTAAAATAAAAATAAAAATTATGAACATCAGTTGTCTAGTCCAATAATATGTGGATTGTGAAAGGAATGATTCTTTTGTTCTTTTATGTTTGAATGATGAAAGGTTAGGGTGAAAGCGCCTGGCAAAAGTGAATGAATGGATGAATCTATATCATCCATCATCTATTGTTAAAAGTTGTCACGGGTCTGATCACTTTGGAAACTCAGATACAATTTTCTCAGTTGTATGTATGTTCTCTCTGTTCTGTACTCTCTGATTTATGTTTTGTTACTTCATCATTCTGAATTATGATCACACATTGCAACGCCAATTCGTAGGAACTGTGACATCTCTTCTTTTTGAGTCTTGTGTCTGTGTATCTATCTCTCTTGTCTAGAACTTTTGTCTTTTTTTTTTTTTTGAAAGAGAGATTCAATTCAATTATTTCACTTCCAAGTCTTACTTGCACTCGAGATTTGAAATCTCACTTTATTTATTCACTTCCACTAACGATGGTGAATAAAATTCGGAGTTCTGACACGGTAGCTAGAAGAAACTGTTTGGTTTTTAACTTGACCATTATGCAAGAAATGGCATCCGAGAGGGTAAGTAACGTCCAGCCAATGTCCTACAATTGGATGCTCCAATAGAGGTTAGTTGGTCTCCTCCTAGCCATGGTGCAGTTTCGATTTGCCGTGATGGTGCTTCACTGGGTAATCCAGGCCAGGCCGGTGCTGGTGTTACCTTTCGTGATGCCAATGTTGCGGTGTTCGGAGTTCTTTGTGTTGGCCTTGGCTGGCAAACTAATTATTATGCGGAAGTGTGTGCGGTAATTTATGGTGCGATGCTCGCCAAGAGGTGGAATGTTAAAAATATTTGCATTCGTTCAGATTCGATGAGTTGCATTCAAGCTTTTCAAAAGGGAGATTTGCGAAGAATTTTTACAATAATATTCGATATATTCATAGCTATAGGGAAGCTAATGTTTCAGCTGATGCTTTGGCCAAGCAAACATGTTTGCTGGCCGAAGATATTTGTGAGTTTTATGAGGGTAGGACAGGTTTCATTCTATCTGTAGAATGGCCTAGAGAGGTTTATTTTCGTTTTAAATAGGCTGGACTAGTGGATGGCCTCACGGCTAGCTACTAGTCTGTCCTAGCCCTGTACAGTTTCCTCTTTTTTCTTAATTTTGTTGACCGAGTAAAAAAAAAAAAGTCCTACAATTGGATGCTTACTCAAAATGATCAAGATGATTTTGTTTTTCCACCACGCAAATTTTTTTCTGTCTTTTTCGATGGAACCACGCAAATTCTCAAGTTCACCCTTGCGATTTTGTCAATGTGGTTTAACGATGCCAATCTGGAGAAAGAAAGAAATGTTAATTCAACCCATGATATCAGCCTTCTCTTCTATGTAATTGAATTTTCAAGAGGGCAAAACTTTAGACTTTTGTTAAGAGGGAGCAAAAAGAGATCCGAAAAGAGCGAAAATCGTAGCTGACTTGCTTGCTCGAACCTATTTGATATATACTATCTCTAATTCTAACCTCCATTCCTTACTATTCTTATATTTTAATGTAAAGCTCGTCATTTCTATTCTTACACAAACCCCACCAAATAGTAAATGACAATAGGCTACAATTTTTTGCCATTTTCTTTTTTTTTGCTCTTGTTAGTTCTATCATTTAACATCCGGATGAGTATGAAACAGTCAAATGACAATGCACTTTACACCTTGCCAGATTTCAAAAGATAATCCATGTACGAGCCTACTGTAACATAAGATCCAAACCGAACGGAAAATTTTTAATGGAATTTTTGGGTTCCAGAGTTATTTACGAGGAATTCTGACATAGTCATTGATGCCTGGAGAACTGTAAGCATTAGCAACAATGAAGTTATCACTTGGAATATATTGCTTAGCGGAAATATCATTATCTTCTGGTATGGTGAGAGGGTTCACCAATAAGCTATGACAATTGCACCAGTTCACCCTCAATTTCACTGAGAATCTACTAAATATAAAGTCTGAAACACCATATAGGGCAATTATGTCTAACAATATCATTTTTCAATATCAGTTTTCAGGTTGAAAAATCTAAAGATTGATGGAAAAGAAATTTGTAAAAAATAATAGTTACATGTCCACTTATCTTTCTAGAAAAGAATGCATATTCCGCTTTAAATATAATCTGGCATTAAGCTCTCTTGTGTGTTGAATACCATCATATTAGCTAGAACCTACGGAAAAACTAGAGTTATTAGGAAAAAAGGCATCCTCAGACCCTCTAAAATTATTCTAAATGAATTGTTTTTCAAGATATTTTTTCTCATCTACATATCTCCACACTCATTTAGAGTGTAAGGACTTATTTACTTTTAACTTCCTAATTCAAATACCACACGTCTACACTTAGGAACAATATCTTTAGCCGATGCCACCCAATTTCCTTTTTTACAGGTAATAAAAGAATCTTGAAGAATTCAATCTCTTCGGCTACATAAGCAGTCATCTAATACATCTAATGATAATAAATTGGCAAACTAGAGATAACATTATTAATCATAATCAATCTACCTCCCTTTGACATGTAGGTTCTTTTCCAAAGTGACAACTTCTATACTCAAATTTTTGGAAGATTTTATTCGAAACACCTTTGCAGTTGGACTTACCGCCTAAAGGAATACCTAGATAATTTATAGTTAGTTGAATAATGTTGCAACCAAATTTTTTTGCACATCTTTCTTCATTTTGCATATTACAAAGTCCTACAATGGTACTTTTCTTGGAATTCACCTTCAAACCAGAAATAAGTTCATACCTAAGACTAATGTGCTTTAAGTTTTGAACCTAATCTTCTTTGTTATTAAAAAAGACAATTAGGTGATCCGCAAATTGGAGGGGGTCAATCATTGATCCATTTGAGCTACTTTAAATCCATGATAAAATCATTATGAACAACTTTTTTGATCCTCAAAAATAAAATTTCAACAATAAAAATGAAAATAAAAGGTAAGGTTGGATCTCTTTATCTAATACCTTTCTGACTTCTAAATATTTTAGTAGCTTCTCCTTTTGAACCACTGAGAGTCTAGTATTAGCCACACAACATTTTATCCAATTCTTTTAATCATTACCAAAATGAAATCTATCTTGAGCAATATCTACAATTTTAGTTGATATTATCAAAAGTTTTCAGAGTTTACTTTACAAAAGAAACCAATTTTCTTTCAATCCGGAATTAATGAGTGGCAATCGAAACATCATCACTGATATGCCTCTCATGTACAAAATCCCCTGGTATCGTAAATAATTGAAGGAAATACTAATATAATATATCATTAAATAGTTTAGAGATCAATTTATAGACATTTCAAATAACAATTGATTGATCTATAAATTTTTTAAAAAAACATCATCACCGCATATTGAAATTAGGATAATATTGGTGCAAGATAATCTTCAAGGAAAGAGTTGTTATTTTTGAATTGACGAGGGTACCAAGTACACCACAATCTTTTCGATATCAACCTATATGACAAATACTTTGCTTGTTCTAATATAGACGGAGATTGTCAAGAAGATAACAACCACAAGGTATACATTTGGTATATAGTACAAGTCCGAAACTGAACTTAACTATATGGATCAACCCAAGTGTTTTGTTTAACATACAAGTGCAATTACTTTATTATAACTACAAAAATAATTATAATGCATAAAGTAAAGTGAAAGCACACAATAAGATTTTGTTAATGAGGAAACCACAAATACAGAAAAACCCAGGGACCTTGTCCAGTTTTGAATACTCTCATAATTAAGTTGTTATAAAAAGACCCTACCAACTTCGTAAAGTTGAGACTAAGTAATATACCCCTACTTACCTAGTTTCCTCAGTATCCATGTGTCTAAAACCACTTTGTCCAACGCACTTGAATCCTAATGTAGAGTCCACTTGTTTATGGGTGAAAACTGTTTTTGCTGGTTTTGGTAAATTTGGGGTGTGTGTGAATGAGAAACGAATCTAAACCCTAAACAAATGCACTGCACGGGAGTACTTTTAGATTCGAGAGATCAATCTGTACAATTATGGCCTAAACCAAGAAATGGCCATTCCAGACTTGCTTCGGTCACAAAGTGAAGGAGATGGGGTTGATCTTAGGGAGGGAAGCGAAGAAGATGTTGAGATTATGAAGGTGTTGGTTGTTTATGACTTGTATCAGAATGTTGAACTGGCTTGCATAATGTAAGCTATCAGTTCTGGGTGTTTTCTGGATACTATGATACAACACTTGGTTTTCTGTGTGTTGTGTTAAAATAGGTTGAAGAACCTATTTATACAAGTCATTTTAGCGCAATCCTCATCTCGTAGGAAGTGGAGGAAGTTGAGTGATGTGGTAGTGGGATCATATAGGTGATTGTCACACGATCACGCCTTTGCCCACTTCTCTCATCATCGTTAACCGTCCATGCCTCCTGACACGTTCTCGTAATGGGCGCATTGCACGCTGCACACTGTAAACCGCCAGACCAATACCCCATTTTGTGACATGTTTGATGTCTCGAATGAGCGAGTCAATTCGTGGGACCCGCTGCAAGAAAAAGCATGCGTTGCTATTAGGTTAAATAACTAAGTTATTTATGGAATTGATATTCATGAAACATAGTGCATCCTCGATGCATGTAATGCATCGCTTTTAAGCAAACAGCTCAAAACAATCGATATGCATGAAGCATCGCTGTTTTAAAGCTTGATTGAGTAAGTCGCGGATTAAGCGTCTTAAAATAGCAGCACGTCCAACCATCTTCGAGTGATCGTTTGAAGGCCACATGGGTGGGCCATCATCTGGTCGATCACTCCTTATGACAGAGTGGCAGACGACGATCATTGAGGCACTTCATTGATCGCCTAATTTTTAATCCAAGTCGTCCGACCAAGCTGGCAAAGTTAGACGGACGAGATGATTTACGGCACATGTTTGATGCCGTTGAAAGAATTTAGGGTTTATAGAGGTGCGCTAACATCCCTCTTTGGCTTGATCGAATCCAAGCATTGGCGCTATTTTTGAGTGGGCCAATCGGGCATGCGTGGAGACGGATCACTGGCGTTCATGCTTACACCTCTCGGTCCCACAAAGATTCGATCTAGGCCACTCAACTTGACCGGTAAAGATGAGTGGTTGTGATCTATTTGCGACAGAAATACATTGCCGCAAAGAGTTTAAAAGCCGTATGGCATGCCACCTTTGGGGCGCGCCTTTCGAGACGTCGGGCCCTAGTCCGCATAAACCAGTCGGTCACACGCAAAGGTGGGCCCACGGTGATCATGTTGACATCCTTGGGACCTCTTGAGCCTATATCTACACCCTCCGTTTAGGCTGGCGAAGATGGACGGTCACGATCGAACTACGAAAGATGTGCATTGCCGCAAACCCTAATTAGGGTTTTGAATTAGTCACGCATACGTGACTTTGGACAAGCGGTTTGGCACGCCGTTATCCTCCTTTTGAGAGGTCAATCACGTGGGGCCCATGTTGGGATGACGGTGAACGCGTGTGCACCTTCCTGACGGTCCTAAATGCGATCTACGCCATCCAAATAGGCTGGGTAAGTTGGATGGTCGTGATCGATTTAAGACGCTAGTGTATTTCCGCGACCCAATTTAGGGTTTGGAAACATCACGCTTGCCATGGTTTGGGCGAGCGTTTCATTTCTCAATGGTCCAACCATGGGCAAGTCGTTCGAGCAAGGAGGAAGTGGGCCCGCCGGTGTGCATTTCAGCGTTTCCCCAATTGCTCATGGGATAATCTAACCCGTCCAAGCAAGCAGGCGAAGTTGGACGGTTGCGATGATTTTGAGACTGTCTTGGACAATTCAAGCTTGTTCGACCTTCTCCCAAGCAGCGCGGCCACCCTACTTAGGGTTGGTGTTTGACGGCGCTGGGAGATGTATGGTGATGTTCGACCAGCTAGGGCATAAGTGGGCCCGCCGGTGGTCATCACGATAATTGCCTATTCCTGCCAAGATTTGGCTAGGCTTGTTAAATTGCGCGGCCAACTTATGTGGCCGTGATCGTTTCTGAGACTGATATGGATAGTCTAGATTTTCCTTAAGGAATTTAAACATGTTCGATCGAGCTGTCTTTAATTAAAAGCGCGTCGATTCGAAATTCTCTTTGTCAGAGAGTGATGTAGCCTGTGTGGGTATTTCATGCGTATCTCAATATTGGCACTTCGGGAGATTCATGCTACTCCGCTGAATCGTCATGTCATTTCAATGATGAGAGTTCGGCTGAGAACATAGCACGAAAAATACTAGGTAAATCATGCATTGATTAATAATGCTGGTATAAAATGAAAGTCACAGAATATTTGGTATTGCTGCTACGCACACCATTCTGAGTGAATTTCATATGCATTGAATTGCTCAATGAGTGAGGAGGTTTTTTGCACTCGTCACCTTTCAAATGGCTTTACCCCTTACAGCGTGACAGCGCATTAAATACTGGTTTTACAATTTTAGCCTTGAACTAAAAACCACCATCAACATTAAGTCCCCTGCTTAGCACGTAATAGTTACATTATTGCGGGGTAAGCACTAGATGGTGAAAAATAAAGATAAAACTTATGAGACAAAGTTAGATGTTACCAGGAGAGATGGGTCGTCCTGTTTTTGGAACATGTCACGTTCAAGAGGCGTCCAGGTGAGCGTTCCCCTAGCATGATGTCGGTTGGCCTCAGGTAGATTATGCATATGGTTGGTTGGGATCTCAAACTATTCATGACGATGTCGTAATCCTCGACTACGATGTGGACGAGCACTATCATGAGGAATATCCTTAAAAGGTCGCTTTGAAGCAATTTCTGAAAAAGATGTTGAAGCAGCTCCCAAAGAGAACGTTGATGCAGCTTCCGAGAAGGGCGTTGAAGCGTCTTGTGGAGAGGATGTTAAAGCAGCTCCTGGAGAGGACTCTAGAGAAGGCACCATTGGCCCTCGCGTTGACGACACTTCTTTGATGTTTAATAGTCTTTGCTTTATGCGGCTGGAGCCAGGGCTTAATCGAATAATAATCCCTCATTCATGCTGTAACTTCCATTTGCTATATCACGTGTGTTGTGCTTCCGTGAACAGGAGATCCAGGAGTCGAATTTTTTAGGTGCGGAGGCTCTATCTCCAATTAATAGCGCGTGTGATGTGATTGGACACGTCTGAAGAAATAATCACAATCTGGGAGTACCGCGTGCACTAGCTCGCTGCTTCCTGATTCCGTGAAGGGATTTCCCAAAATATGAAAATTACAGATGGCGAAACTTCTTTCTGGGTTCTAGGAACAATGAGATGGTGATTGAGAGGTTGTTTCGTCATTGAAGCAGTTGCACTTCAGGGTACGAATGATGCTTGCCCTAAGAAGCATGTATTGGCTGCTTGATGATTTCATTCAGTCATCTTGCTCTTTCTGATTGCGATGATGATATGCTTGTATGGGCACAATCCTCGGAGTCGTTAAGTGAAGTAGACAAGCTGAGAGACCTTCGTTGTCGATGTGCCGCTATAAGTCTTCAAGGACTTCGTTTCAAGCAACATCCTTTGAATCGTCTTCTGAATCTTAGATATTTGTATAGAATGGGATGCGATGAGCAGCCCCCGGTTACACTTCAAAATCGATGGCGTGGCTGGACACGTGAAAATATCTCTGATTTGTACTTTGGAGTCTTTGATGCACATGTACGTCTTCATGTTGATAATTCTCTGCGGCTCGTAAAGTTCAACAGTGATGATTTTTGATATTAGAAATAAACCGGTTGAGGGACGTGAAGGCATCCTGTGCTGGCAGTCCCCAGGTGTAATTATCCCGAGCTTATTTTTTCTTGAAAGACGTACTTCCATTGCATTTGCTGGTAAGGTGTTGAAGCGGATTCGGCCTCTTAAGAGAGCGCTGAAGTGGCTTCGGGAAAGAGTGCTAATGCGGCTTCGGGAGAGAGAGCGTTGAAGCGGCTTCTTCTGGAGAGAGCGTTGAAGCGGCTTCAGGAGAGAGCGTGAGTTGAAGCGGCTTATGGAGTGTGCGTTTAAGCGGCTTCTGAAGCGTGCGTTGAATAGGCTTCTTCTGGAGAGAGCGTTGAAGCGGCTTCAGGAGAGAGCGTTCTTTGAAGCGGCTTCTGGAGTGTACGTTGAAGCGTCTTCTGAAGCGTGCGTTGAAGCGACTTCTTATGGAGAGAGTGTTGAAGCGGCTTCTCCTTCAGTTTGATTTTCCCTTGCAAATTACATGCTTCTTGATTGACCGTCTCTCTTGTGTTGAAGAAGTCCTTGACTGACGGTGAAGGAATTTCATGCTGAGTCTTAGTCCCCAAGCATGAGTTATATGGCTCTATCTTGTATGGTCGGTGGGTTTACTATAATAAAGATATCACCATCTCGCCTCCGTACTGGTGACTCTATTACTTCTCCATGGGAAAGCAAAATATGCAGAAGTTTGGATTACCTCTGTCCGTAGTGGTTGTTGCTATGGTGGAGCTCTGACGAGCAACAACGATTCTTGGCAGCAACTGTGATCAGAAGAGACTGGCAGGGAGAGGCATGGTAGCTACTTGCACGAACTTGGAAGTCTTCATATAATGGTAGAGATCGTTTCATTATTAGAGGGAGAAGCTAATGATGGAATCGATAGCTTCCTTGATGCTTCCTCATGGAATGGAGAAGAGGGAGACAGTCCCCTGCCACAAGTATCTATTGAGCTTTCAACTTGATAGATGCTATCACGCTAGGTCTCTGAAGAAATAATTTGGAAGAGAGTTGGAGTTGAACCCAACGTTGATGAGGATCGTACGAGTTGCTGATCATGAGGTCGTCTTTGCGTCTACGTTGCGTTTCATAGACGTCCAGGCATATCGCTGGTTTTTGATAATGCGTCTGCTTTCTTGAGTAAGTCCTCGTCTTTGGACATCCTGGAATCATAATGATAGCGTACTTGCGTCTCTCTAAATTCAGCATCTTTGAGATGGATAGTTCAGAGCAGTCCCCAGCTACATTCCTTTGTCTCTATCATCTTTGGATCGTGTCTTTGAGGAGTAGGGAAGTTCCCTCATGCGGATGACTTAACTAACAGGTTGTTCAAGTATGAAGAATCTCTTGACATGGAGAGTTCGTATGTACCTTTTAAGTCCCGGGTGCGACCTCCTTCGGCAATGCAACTACTTCTTCTACGGGAGACGAAATTCTGAAAGCGTCTCTCACCGATTTTGTTGCCGTCAAGCCAGATATGGTATATCTCGGACGTTGTTGTTTTATCATCATGATAGTTGTGCACGTGGTACTGAGGTAGGAGTTGGCGGTTTTGGATGCGCAGGATGTTGTATCTTGGTGGTTTTCCTCTTGCTGGTTCAGTGAAGCTTCTTACAGAAGGCTGAAGGTTGTATTGCATGTTGGTGAGATGTATGCCTCCACGAATATCATGAGGCTCTTCATTCCTGGCAGGCCTGGTTCTTTCTAGCAGGGCAAGTGCTGTTATAGCCGAGCTTAACAGCTTCACTAAGTTCAGAGGATGTTTGAAATTGCAGATTCTCCAGCATAGCACGATAGACGGGTACCATCCTATTAATGCATAATTCCACCAATCGTTGTTCAATCATATTTGGATCGTGACAATCCAGTGCCTGAATTCTGGACCTCTTCACATAATCATTTGAATGTTCGTTGTTTCGTTGGAACATTCTCCCCAAATATGAAAAAGGTGATTTGCTCAGATACGAAGAAATACTTCTTGTGGAAAGCGGTTACCATCTCACACCAGTTGGATACGATGTTTGGTGCAATGTTGTTGTACCAGGTGTACGCTCTCCCAGTGAGTGACTTTGAGAACTCTTTCAGGCGAAGGACATGATTGTATTCGTGCTCTCCTAATGACTCCAGAAAACGAGAGATGTGTTCACGAGCATTACCAGTTCCGCCATAAAGGGAAAATTGAGGAGAGGAGTATCCTCTCGGAAGAGGAACTCTTTGCACATCAGGAGGATAAGGAGGCTGATGCTGGTGAAGGTCTACCGGGTTTTCCTTGCCTCAATGCTGGAGAAGTCGTTCTAGATCCTCACGCGTGATGAGATTCCTTTCCCTTGAGCGCTTAGGAGCAGCACGAATTTCTTCATCTATGAATGCACGCCCTCTTTCTGAGTTGTCGCCATGTCCGTCTGAGCCTTAATGAGAACTTCTTGTCTTTCCATTAATAGGGGGTTGGCCTCCTCTGGTTCCTCCGGTCTCTCGTCCTGATGGGGAAGTGGCAGTAACGCTAGTAACGACCGGGGGCGTTACGCTCGAAGAAATATTGGTGGCGGCAGCGGCTCTGGCTCTGGTGATCGGAGGTGTCACACCTAAGGAAGTGTCTTGCTGTTTTCCGGGTTGACATAATAGGCGAACCCTTTATGATGATTTGAAGATGTGTCAATCCTCCTTTGTTGTTGTAGATGTACAAATCCTCGGAATTACGCCATGTTTTAGATATACATGTTCTGTTGATGAAGTGGTAGCGGATATTCCTGACTTTAAATTGGTAGCAGTGGTGGAATAGAGATAGACCTTTTCTTTTGTGATCTCTGCAGGTGTCTCCCTAGGACTCCAATGATATTGAGATTTATTGCCAACTATCTCCATACTGGAATAACAGCTACACAAATCTTCACTTCGTCTTTCCGGGTGTGGACCATTTGAGGCATTTCTGGCTTGCTCCATACAAAACTTGTGGTAATGTAGAAAGGACGGTTGCTCCATACGGATCTCGAGAGAAGCCACTGCGTTCTTCTAAGTAGTAGTCGCATCTTGTGTCTCCATGCGGCTTTCTGGTCCTTTCATTGGGAGATTTATTGGTGCTCAACTATCCAAAGCATTGCTTGAAAAATCATTTTCGTGAAGCTTCTTGGCGAATGAAACACCGGAATTGAAATTGGTTGTTGAACCTAAATTGAATTTAATGATTGAATTGAATCTAAGATCTACCCTTTTGAAATTGAGAAAACTGGAATGAATCTTGAGAAATTTATTTTTCAACCGAGAGATCAATCTCCCACTGTGGTCGCCAATTTTTTATGGGTGTAAACTGTTTCTGCTGGTTTTGGTAAATTTGGGGTGTGTGTGAATGAGAAACGAATCTAAACCCTAAACAAATGAACTGCACGTGAGTACTTTTAGATTCGAGAGATCAATCTGTACAATTATGGCCTAAACCAAGAAATGGTCGTTCCAAAATTGCTTCGGTCACAAAGTGAAGGATATGTGGTTGATCTTAGGGAGGGAAGCGAAGAAGTGTCGAGATTATGAAGGTGTTGGTTGTTTATGACTTGTATCAGAATGTTGAACTGGCTTGCATAATGTAAGCTATCAGTTCTGGGTGTTTTCTGGATACTATGATACAACACTTGGTTTTCTGTGTGTTGTGTTAAAATAGGTTGAAGAATCTATTTATACAAGTCATTAGAGCGCAATCCTCATCTCGTAGGAAGTGGAGGAAGTTGAGTGATGGAATAGTGGGATCATGTATGTGATTGTCACACGATCATGCCTTTGCCCATTTCCCTCATCATCGTTAACCATCCATGCCTCCTGACACGTTCTAGAAATGGGTACGTTGCACGCCGCACGCTGTAAACTGCCAGACCAATACCCCAGTAAGTATCCCCCAGTTTGTGACATGTTTGATGTCTCGAATGAGCGAGTCAATTCGTGGGACCCGCCGTAAGAAATAATATGTGGTGCTATTAAGTTAAATAACTAAGTTATTTATGGAATTGATATTCATGAAACATAGTGCGTTCTCGATGCATGTAATGCATCGCTTTTAAGCAAGCAGCTCAAAACAATCGATATGCATGAAGCATCGCTGTTTTAAAGCTTGATTGAGTAAGTCGCGAATTAAGCATCTTAAAATAGCAGCACGTCCAACCATCTTCGAGAGATCGTTTGAAAGCCACATGGGTGGGCAATCATCTGGTCGATCACTCCATGTGACATAGTGGCATACGGCGATCATTGAGGCACTTCATTGATTGCCTAATTTTTAATCCAAGCCGTCCGACCAAGCTGGCAAAGTTGGACGGACGAGATGATTTATGGCACATGTTTGCTGCCGTTGAAAGAATTTAGGGTTTATAGAGGTGCGCTAACATCCCTCTTTGGCTTGATCGAATCCAAGCATTGGCGCTATTTTTGAGTGGGCCGATCGGGCATGCGTGGAGACGGCTCATTGGCGTGCAGGCTTACACCTTTCGGTCCCACAAATATTCGATCTAGGCCACTCAACTTGACCGGCAAAGATGAGTGGTTGTGATCGATTTGCGACAGAAATACATTGCCGCAAATAGTTTAAAAGCCGTATGGCATGCCACCTTTGGGGCTCGCGTTTCGAGACGCCGGGCCCTAGTCCGCATATACCAGTCGGTCACACGCAAAGGTGGGCCCACGGTGATCACGTTGACATCCTTGGGACCTCTTGAGTCTATATCTACACCCTCCGTTTAGGCTGGCGAAGATGGACGGTCACGATCGAACTACGACAGATGTGCATTGCCGCAAACCCTAATTAGGGTTTTGAATCAGTCACGCATACGTGACTTTGGCCAAGCGGTTTGGAATGCCGTGATCCTTCTTTGGAGATGTCAATCACGTGGGGCCCATGTTGGGCTGACGGTGAACGCGTGTGCACCTTCCTGACGGTCCTAAATGCGATCTAAGCCATCCAAATAGGCTGGCTAAGTTGGATGGTCGTGATCGATTTAAGACGCTAATGTATTTCCGCGGCCCAATTTAGGGTTTGGAAACATCACGCTTTCCATGGTTTGGGCGAGCGTTTCATTGCTCAATGGTCTCACCATGGGCAAGTCGTTCGAGCAAGGAGGAAGTGGGCCCGTCGGTGTGCATGTCAGCATTTCCCCAATTGCTCATGGGATCATCTAACCCGTCCAAGCAAGCATGCGAAGTTGGACGGTTGCGATGATTTTGAGACTGTCTTGGACAGTTCAAGCTCGTTCGAGCTTCTCCCAAGCAGCGCGGCCACCCTACTTAGGGTTGGAGTTTGACGGCGCTGGGAGATGTATGGTGATGTTCGACCACCTAGGGCATAAGTGGGCCCGCTGGTGGTCATCACGATAATTGCCTATTCCTGCCAAGATTTGGCTAGGCTTGTTAAATTGCGCGGCCAACTTGTGTGGCCGTGATCGTTTCTGAGACTGATATGGACAGTCTAGATTTTCCTTAAGGAATTTAAACATGTTCGATCAAGCTGTATTTAATTAAAAGCGCGTCGATTCGAAATTCTCTTTGTCAGAGAGTGATGTAGCCTGTGTGGGTATTTCATGCGTATCTCAATATTGGCACTTCGGGAGATTCATGCTACTCTGCTGAGAGTGAACACTTAATCGTCATGTCATGTTAATGATGAGAGTTCGGCTGAGAACATAGCACGGAAAATACTAGGTAAATCATGCATTGATTAATAATTCTGGTATAAAATGGAAATCACGGAATATTTTGGATTGCTACTACGCGCACCATTCTGAGTGAATTTCATATGAATTGAATTGCTCAATGAGTGAGGAGGTTTTTTGTTTGCACTCGTCACCTTACAAATGGCTTTACCCCTTGTGATAGGTGTCTAAAACACCTAATTTTATATCTAGTGTTTATGCTTTCTTTGCTATTATCTTTGGAATTGCATCTCTTATGTTTAATTTTGAGTTATTAGGTGCAATGGAGTCCTTGGGACCAAAAGAAGGAGAAAACTTCCATTTGGAGCGAAAACGGAAAAAAAAGATCAATTCATTGGCGAGTCATATTTGGAGCCGGCTGAAATTGCGAAAGGAGGATGTAAAGAATTAGACTGTCGGTTACCTGGAGCTGACAGGCCTAATAATCTGTTGGTGGCTCTTTTCTAACAGTGGGTGCCTTAAGTACTTCTCATCATTACCAAGCTCTAAATTTAAGAGAGATGTTTCTCTTTATTTTCGAGTTTCACCTGAAGTCGATGGCGGCACCATTATGAGACTGAGAAAATCAGAGATGAAATTGGTGGTAATGAAAGGAGCTGTTGCTGAGGGATTGAGAGGGTTTGAAGTCAAGAATGAAGACAAATGAGTGTGAGTTGAAATTTGAATATGGAAGCAGTTAGGTGATGATGTCGACACCAACTAGGATGAATCTGAGACGTTCTGTTGCTGAGGAGAGATGAGATGATGATTAAATGGGGGTTAATTCATGGCTGCAAACTGATAATTAGAAGATAAGAAAGTTGGGGTTTAGGTTGTTTTTCGATTGTATGGAGTATTGAGGTCGAATTCAGAAGAACAAGAAATTAGGGTTCCTTTCTTATGTTCTTCCCTAAATTCATTCTACTGCCATTTGATTTGAAGCTGAAAGAAGAAAGAGTGGGTGTTGTCGTTCAAATTGCAGGTATTAAAGGCACTGGTGATGGAGCAGATAAGATATGAAGAGCTCAAATGGAATGGCTAGTCTGTGGCTCAATGATGCTGCAGAAAATAGAAGAACAAGGGAAAGATAGATGCTTGCTGCTGGTGGAAGAATTGGCATGAACTACAATGGTGTTGCAGTACAAGCTGAGTTGTTGAGACAGGGAAGGCCAAGAGGACGCAATGCAGCCGCAGTTGGTGGTAATTAATTGCTACAGTTTCATATGATGTTGGTATGCAGTGTAATTGCAGGTGGTGATGCTGATGGTTGCGAGCTGGTGGATACTGGTGGTTATGAGCTGAAAGGTGTTGGTAATGCAGTCAAATGGGACCAAGAACGGAAGCATGGTGTGCACATGAGCTGAAGTTATAGGTCTGGTGTTGTTAATTGAAACATCAATGGAGTGAAACATGAATCTGAGATGAGTAAGAATAGGTTGAGGCAGTTGTTACAGTTAGAAGTGAAGAGAGCAATGATTCACTGGATCGAGAAGCAAAGAGTTAGAAGCTAGTTGAACTGAATGAATGGGTTATGTGTATGCTTGTAAGTTGTAAGTAACTAAAGAGTATGTGCTCAAGTTGTTGCAGCTGAGAAGAAATGGGTTTTGTGTGCAGAAGAAGTTGTAGCTGCGATTGGCGAGTTACAAGGGTTTTGTGGAAAGGATGCAAGTGCCAGTGGAGAAGTTGAGGTACTGGAAAGTCAGAGATGGGTAGATTGCAGTTGGTGTTTTGAGGGACTTGTTGTGTAGCTGAGCTGAAACTGCAGGTGGTAGCTGGTGCAGTTGATAGTGCAGTGCAAGACTAAGGAAATGATGAACTGAAATTGTTTGAATTTAAAAGGTTGGCGAGAGCCGAGATGGTGTTGCTAACCTTGTGCATTGAGATTTTTGTATTACAGGGAACCAACGGTGATTGGTTTTGCAAGAGCTGGTACTGTGCATCATTGGTTGAGTTTTGAAGCTGCGGAATGGCGGTGAACTGAGAAGAATGAGGCTGGAAAAAACTACAGAATGAGATGGAGAAGTGGTTGTTGGTATCAGGTACAATAACTTAGCTCAAGGCAGTGCAAATGAAGTGTTGGTGGTGCTGGTTCAAAGGGATTGCAGGCCATTGCAGGTTTTAAATTAAGATGGATATGAAGAATCAGAGAAGAAATATGGGAGATGTTACTGTTTGAGTGCCTGGTATGTTGATGGCAGCAGACTGACTAGTGGTAGTTCCGATGGGATTGAGTGATAAAATGAAGCTGAAATGGTAAGTGGATGGAGTATAGAATGCATTGAGCAGACAGTGATATTGCAGCTGCAGTGTGGTGGCCTAGAGGTGATTAATGCAATTGCAGGAGATAGGGGTTGTTAACTGGAGGTGCAATAGCTGAGGCAATAGCACTGGAGAAAATGTAGCTGTGTGTTGTCAGCTGAACGGAGAGAGTTGATGGTGATAACAAGCTTGCAGGTGCAGTGATAGTGCAGGCTCAATTTGCTTGTCAGTTTCACAAAACTGACAAGCATATCAAGTAATGGACCTGCTGTTTGAAAGAGTTAAGGTTGATGGGCTCGAATTATGGGCTTGTTGGACTTATTCAGTCGAACAAACAATATAGCTTGGTACTCGGAAAGAGTTACAGGGGGGAGAAATATATAAAAAGAAAATCCCAAATCTCTTTTGGGGGATCTTATCTATTTTCTACTTTGGCCTCTACTTTGTGTTCTAGGGTTTAAAACATGAAGTCTTTTCTTTTTCTCCTTGTTATGAACTCTTATGGATAAAGTTGATTTCACATAACATGAATCCTTGTTTGATAAATTAGTTTTGTCTCGGTATTATCGTTTATGATTCACCATCAATATTGTTACATGATTTGAATGCTTGTTTAGTCGAGTCGCGAATCGATTGAGTTTGCTTTCATGTTTATTGCTAGATTAGGGTTATTATACGCAAAAGTGATAATTCCTGATTGCAAGTAGCATAAATATGATTATAGTTTGTAGTGATATATTCTTATGATCATATGTGAACCATAACCTTTGTTAAATCGGATTAGTGCTTTTACACGTTCGATTGCTTTGATTGGCCTGATTTCATAGAACCTAATGCATCTAGGGAATTAAACTTGATTAGTGCTTTTACACGTTAGGTTGTTCTTTTAGATATAATTCATATTCGCATCTTTTAATGTGTTTCTTGATGACAAGAGGAGATTTGCGGGATATACTTGCGATCAAGGTATTCTAGGGCCTTTGATAAAATAAAGATTAAAATATCAATTCTAGTTATTAAGACAAGAATATGTTTGTGAATGAAAACGAAATCCTTAACCAATGCTTTCACATCTTTGAATTTATTTGTTTACTTTTCTTCATTTGCTTTTATTTTATTTTAGTATATAAAAATCAGAAAACCCCCCGGTGTTATTTATAGGAAACCGAAATAATTTGACAACCTTAGTCCTCTCTGTGGGAATGATCCTTTCTTGACCTTGCTATATTTATATTTTGAGTAGTAAGAAAGTGTAATTTATTTTTGACGCCTACGACAGCGATCACCTTGCAGGGTGACAGAACATTAAATATTGGTTTTACAATTTTAGCCTTGAACTAAAAACCACCATCAACACCACTATCTTAAGTTGCTTCACCAGTCGTGAAGACTTCTTGCACTCAAATTCTTTGTATCATATTTTGAAACAGTAAAGAACTAAACTGTATTCGGTAACTGCTTTCGTTTAATCTGATAAACTCATTTGTTTGGAAAGATCTATCAAAATCTAGATTATCAAGATAACAAAATCTAGGTATATAAACAATCATATTAGGATACTGAATAATACCACCAAATGATAGTTTGTCGATCTAATACGACTAGTAATAAGATGTCTATCAAAAGATAAACAATGCTAAGTTGGACACCAGATGATCAAGTATGTACACGAAGTAAATTACAAAGATAGAAAACCAGTAAGATATCTTCTTGTCTTCAAATTTTCAATGTCTTCAATGTACCCGCACAGATAAACTTGATTTCACTTATGATCGATCACATACAGAATGAAATATGTTAACAATGGATGATCACAAGTTGATAGGTGTGATAAACACCTTAATTATTATCTAAAGTTGATGCTTTCTTTGCTATTTTTCTTGTGAATTATGTATCTTATGTGTGAGTTTGAGTTTATTAGGTGTTTTGGAGTCATTGGAGCAAAAGGAAGTGAAACTCGCTCAAATCCAGGATTTCTAGTCATCATCTTGAAGAGAACGAAAAGACGAAGCTAACGGCGAAAGAATGAGCTCATATCGACGTTGCATGAATAAATTATGAGCAAAATCAATGATTGAACTTGTCGGTTCCCTAGAACTGATGCTACAAGAAGACTATTTGGTGGCCCTTATCCAATTGCTGGGCGTCTATAGTTATTTTACTCATTACAGCCCACATCTAGAGAAATATCTTCTCTTCTCAATTCTTTCACTCTGAAATTAGAAACGGGAGGAAGTAGAGGCGCAGTTTCTCCGGGAAATTGATGGTGATTGGTTATGGAGGCGCTGTCAAGAGAGTAAATCAAGGATTGTGGGAAGAGATTGATGCTTGCTACTGGCAAACATATGATGAAGCCATGGATCTGTCGAGAAGATTCAGATGGGGATTCTGCTGGTGATCGATTGTTTCTGTGATTGTGTGTTAACAATTTAGGGTTTTAACTGGATTATGAACTGGGGAAGAACATGAATCCGATGCTGACTGAGATCGAGAAGCTGATGCTGCTGGAAGATGGAAATGGTGGAAGAGATCGAAGAATTGAGAAGATGGGTTAATTCTAGAGAAGATTTGATGAATTTAGGGTTTGAAATACGTATCAAGAAGGAGGTGATTAATGGGTTTGCAATGAATCGAAAGAAAATGGGTTTATTCTAATTCATGTTACAGCATCCTTGAGACCGAGATTACAAGGGATTTTGTTGCTGCAATTGGGGGTTGATATGTTGATGTGAAGAACAATGAAGAAATTGATAAGATTAGGGTTCACAAAGAGAGCATATGGAGGAATTGGTGACAATATGATGCTACTGGAGATTAAGAAGAAGAATGGTGAAGACCCAGGTGCAGGTGCAGGCAGAGAATGGTATGGATAGTATTGATGCTTGAGTTCCAGGGCGTTGGTGGTGATTTTTATGGCTAGAAATGTGTTGCAGCTGAGCTGAAGATACAGTGGAGAGATGGTACTGCTGTAGCTAGAACAAGGCAATAGTTGGCTCTGGATTGAGCAAGAAACGATGAAGATGGGTTCGTTTCAGTGGAGATGAAGAGTGAGGAGAATGTATGAACTATAGTGTTGCCAGTGGAAGCTTGAAGTGGTTGCTGCTTAACTGAATGGCAGCTAAAGTGAAGGCACTGGGAATTACAAATGGAGCTTTGTGCTGGAATTAATATGGTGATGTGTGGTTCAAGAATGGGTTTCAGGTTGTAATGCTACTTTGGATTCAAGTAGTTTGGCAGAGGAAATGGCTAGGCAATATGAACTGAGGGTAATGGCTGGTTCAACATTGCAGTGAAGTTGGAAATGCAAGTGCAGGTATTGGAGACAATAAAGCTACAGTTCGTGAGGTGGTCATGGGCTTGACTGAAGGGAAACAGGTGCTGCTGCTAATGTTATGTGAAGATTGGAGGATGGGATTTGTTTGAGCTGCAGATGGCTTGAGATTGTCGAATGAAGCGGAGTTGATATTGGTGCAGTTGCGAAGAAGATGTGGATTCTAGGAATGTATGCACTGCAGGTAGTGTCGATTTGAGAACTCGGTCTGAATGGGTTTTGAGCTGCAGAATGTAGGAAATTGTGCAGTTTTGGTGGCTTGATGCTGAGCCTGATGCACAATTGTAGGTTCGGAGAGATGTGGTTGCAGCTGGTATTGTTGGTGGAAACTCTGGAGTCAAAGTTGCAGGGTAATGAAGAGCTACAAATGTGCTTGTACAAAGAAGCTATGGATGGAGTGTGGTCTGAATGTGGTGGTGACTTACACAGGGAACGCTTGGAGCTGTGATAACCTGGGATTATGGAATTGCAGCCAAGAGAAATGGAGATCTAATTGGTGTTTGAACTCAGGTGAAGTCAGGGAGAGAATGTAGCTGCAAAGGATAAATGGAATGGCAAAGGAGTCTTCTTTGTGTTATGAAGCGGTGATAGTTGATCTCGAAGTTGGTGTTCGAAAAGAATCGAAAAATACCAAAGCGTAAAAAAGTGCCAACAAGACAATGAGCTACAAATGGTGCTAGTGCAACTAGCAGCTAAAACTGATGCTGTTGGTGCTATAGGAAAGAACTGAAATGTGAGTTGAGAATGGATGGTTTGAGGTTATGGGTTGCTTAGATGGATTGAATGAACTGAAGCAAGAAATGCTGAATTAATGCAGAGCTGAGAATATAGATGAATGTTAGGTATTGTGCAGGGAAATAAGCTTGAAAGATGGCTGGAAATAACAGTAAAACAAGACAGAACTCGGTCAGTGTCCCGATTCGAATAGGGCGCTTATTTCTCCAAAAACAGTTGACTCGGCCGATTCAAGTGAGTGACCACGTAGATGAATGATGCGATTAACTTGACCGTTAAAGATGACGGAGACTACAGAAGACCGTTAGTTTGACTCAGGCGACAGAGCAGCACATTCCAACGACTAGAGAATATTCCGGTACAATTCCGGCCGGCGACACCAAACTTCAGGCGACCAGTTTTGCAAGAGATTTTCATATGGGTATTTCTCACACATGGGCTTGGTGGACTACTTGGAGTTGGGTTTTGAGAAGACTTGACCTAAATTTGGAAAGAGTATCCTTTTGGGATGGGAGAAACATATAAATAGAAAACTCTTTCTCTAAACCTAGGTATCTCCATTAGGGAGGCTTCTACTTGTTTTCTAGGGTTTCACATGATAGATTCTTCTAAACTCTTTGTGATGATTTCCAAAAACCCAAGTAGTTGATTTATTTTTATTGGTTAAAGATGTAGTTGGATTTTGGAAAACAAGTTATGATTTTTATGAATTAGTTTTCTCTCAAAATCATCGTTCACTTTCTACGGGTTATAATAATTGCATGATTGATGTATTGCAATATGATTGAATGTTTGTTTAGTTAAGTCTAGAATTGATTGAACTCACATCCATATCTATAGCTATTTTAGGGTTCATCATCGAGCAATAACCTTGAATACGAGTAGCATGATATGATTATGGTTTGTAGTGATACATCCTTGTAGTCATATGTAGAAATTGACCTTTGTTCGAATTGTGTGCGCAATGTATTACAATTGCATTGATTAGCCTATTTCTGAAACTTAATGCTCCTAGGAATTGAACTTAATTAGCGCAAGGCGTTAGGTTATTCTTTAGGTAGAATTCACATATGCAGCTCTAATGTGTGTGTTGATGACTTAGGAAATTTATGGAGTATTCTTGCAATAAGATATTCTAGGGCTTTTGATGATAGCGAGATTAAATACAAATTCTATTCATATATTGAAAAACTTGTTTAAAATTGAAGATGAAACCTTTATCCAATATTTTCATCTCATTGATTTGCGTGTTTACTTTTTATTGTTTTGCCTTTATTTTATTTTAGTATATAAAAAATCAGAAAACCCCCCTTGTTACTTTTAGGAAACCGAAACATATTGAAAACCTAGACCTCTCTGTGGGAACGATCCTTTCTTGCCCTTGCTTCATTATATATTTTGAGTAGTAAGAAAGTGTAATTTATTTTTGACACCTACGACAGCGATCACAAGTCTACGTCAGATCTAAAGACAGATCTGAATCACCTCAACCCATTGATTTAGTTTGAGTGAACTTATGTCAGAAGAGAATGACATCAAGAATAATCAAACTAGGTGCAATCAAGGTATAACAACTGTTAGTCAATCAAATTAATAATGAAAACTTAAATAACAATGCGAATTCTAGTTTCCCGCCAACGTATTATCTAGACGCTTCTCGATCCCATAGAAATCTTTAAATTAGCGGACGTAAGAGATTTCGCCATATTGGGTTACTCTCCTCTCCAATATAGTATTACAAGTAATACTATTTGTCGGCTACAGCAATGACAAAAAAAAGTGTCTGCCTCAGGATAAGTTTGAAATAAGAACAAACTTCACTATTTATAGACCAAGGTAGTCTGTACACCAAGGAATTTTTATAACCGAAAATATTCTAAATATATGCAATAAACACCAATTTTCGGTTTTGTCTAATTCCAACCAATATCCAACTGTAATACCAAAATCCCTCATGGATTACAACTCAATATCTCTAAACTACTGCCAAAATTGTTGATAATGACCAATATAAAGAGTACCGTATATATATATATGTAAAAACCAATCTAAATTTTTAGTAGTTTTTCTGAATGTAATAGAAACAAAGAAAGCACTAATATGATTATCATCCATCACCGCGGTCTCTTCTTTCTACATCGTAATTATACCTTGTGAAGCACCAATAAAATAAATATGATGTAATAACACCTATTACTTCCCCTGTTAAAGCATTACTCAGTTGAATCACAAGTGGTGCTATCTCAAGCTTGTTGTCAAATTTAGTGTATTAATACTATATGTTGATTTCTAGTCTACATTTAGTCAAGTCTCGGATTAGGATAAAAGTGTGTAGTTAAGAATCGAATATCACTACGTTCTACCGTTTGAAGGCGAAGATCAACCAAAGCTCTGAAGAACTTCTTCAACCAAAGGTAAGTGAAGACTGAACCACCTATTTCTCAAGTTTTCACCTTTATATCTGTGAGACATTGTCGTTTCTCGAAATATGACTAATTAAGCTTAAGAACATTTGTTCATACTTGATGAATTTGGTTAATAACAATTTATTGTTTATGACTTAAATTATAATTCAAGATTTAATCATTTGAAAATAGCCTTGAACATTGATATGTGTCATTGATGTTATTCGGGAATGTTTCGAGTTGATTGTTAGAGAGAGATATAACTACTGTTAATCTGGATACATGATAGTATGCATACTAGTTCACATACTAGGAGAACTGCTATAAGTGCGGAGCCACTGACATGTACCCATTACACGTACCGGAATATCTATAGTTCGGCAACGACTTTTTGGTACACATACCCGATATCCATACCACAAAAAGTTTGTTGGCTCGTGAACCAGAAAATGTACGCATACCTAGTATGCAAACCGAAAAATATATGTTGGTTTCAAAACCAAAAAGGTGCGCATACCCAGTATGCAAACCATAAAAGATATGTGAGTTCCTAAACCACTTTTTGTCTTAAGGGTACACATACCCGGTACACGTACTATGAAAAAAATAATCACGAACATGTACAGTACACGTACTTACCCCGTCGAATAGTTACAGATGCATCACAATTATTTCTATGAGATGATCAACATTTGAACAACTCTCTAAAAACACTATCTAGACATGATTGATCATAAGTGTGACTCAAGATTAAAAGTCATAAAGTGTTATGTGAAAATGGTTAAGCATATAGTTTAATTGGCTAGTTTCGGCTAACTGGTAAGCATATAGTTTGATTGGCTAGTTTCGGCTAACTTTTCATGAACAAGTCATTGTACACGGTTCGGTTATGGTCCATCCTAACCAGATGTATATTCTAAGATGTTAATCTCAAACTCAAGTTTTTCATCTAACAATGATAATTGATAGCTTGATTCCAAAGATACCTTAGCTTAAATCCAAAGCAACCTTGACCTTGAAAGTCTATATAAGGAGAACCTCAAAAAACTAGGATTTTTGAATCCCTGACACTATTCTTGTATTTCCTAGTTTTAATAAACTAGAGTCATCCTCTTGTGTGTCCTAGTTTCAAACCTTTCTAGGGTTTAGCGACTAAAAAGACTTCACCTAGGGATTCGTGGAGCCAAGTCCAACTATCTTTATCTTGATAGTTCGTGTATCCTGATATTGCTTTGATTGTTGAGTTTGTTCCAACAAACAAGATAAATATAAATAACAAAGTTTCTTTATCTCAAACTTTGTGATTCCACGAGTTTATACATGTGAGGTGAATAACAATCTAAAATGTTCTTCGGGAGTCATAAGATCGGATTTTGAGGTTTGCTATACTTTGTATACTGTAATTGATTTCCTACCTCACCTTGATCTTTGATCAAAAGGGAAATTACATATAGGCATATCCGTGGGAGAAAAATTGGTTTAAAGTCTTTAATTAAGTTGAAGCAGCTCTTAGGCTGTAAAAGACGTCAGCTAAGGGAATTAATTATGCGGAGTCTTGTTGGGATTCAATATGCTTAAGGAGCACGATTGTAACTGAATTGTTGTGACGGTTTAATTCGGTCTCAACATAGGAAAATCTTACAGAGTGGATACTGCAGTAATTACACAAGAGTGTGACCACGAGTAGATCAATACTGTGAAATATTCTCACAAAGTTTGTTCTATTTTTATTTCATAAAACATAATAGATTTAACTTTTGAACATATATGAGATATCAGTTCAATTCACAAAAATAAAGGACACATATATCTCGTAAGACTTTGCAACACATTTATGGATTAAGATCCTATAAATTCAAACAGATAAACGTATCTCAGAGAAAATAAAAAGTCGGGTGATTGTTCTACAAAAAAAAAGGTAAACCAATAATGATTAAATACTGCAAATTCATCTTCCAAAAACTCTAGAATTTAAATAAATAAATCTAAAAACATGCAAAATGAAAATCGTTGGAAATAACTTATGTACTCACAATATTTTCTATACCAAACCCTAGTTATCCTTCTTGAACACAAGAATAAATTCTCACAAGAAGTTTCCTAGAAACATAAATAAAAACAAAACAAGAATATTATAACTTAAAAGTAAACAATATAATGCAGAAAAAAAAATAACACAAACTCCAGAAATTTTGTGATATAACAACTCCAAAGCTTTTCTATTTTATTACTTTATAACCTGTGATATTTCAATTATAAAGATAAACAATATAATGCAGAAAAAGAAATAACACAAACACCAGAAATTTTGTTAACGAGGTAAACAGGACTTGCTTCTGTAAACTTTCTGATTCTGAGAGAAAGATATATAAACTCTGAATATTATCACTCAGTTCTAAGATGCTCAAGATCCTTCTTAGCCGCAGATAATTGATCGAACACAACTCCAAAGTCTCTCATGAGATTTCCAACCAAATCAGTGGACATCTGAACCGGTTTTGTCCCTTCATGTTCTTGAGCAAATAAATAAGATATGGTAACATGATTATCGTAAAACTCGACAATTCCTTTGGTACCACCATCCTCCATCTTCTTACTATCTTCTTTTGTGTTGTTTGACATCCCAGAAATATTCATACCTTATGGCAATTCACGAATTATACCAACACTTGTATATATATTCAAGGTAGGTGTACCTAGGTTGTATACATAGTTCCTAGGATACGAAAAATGGAGGAAGATGGATCGTTTCTAGAATCTTCTAAAGAGGATTGACTCGTTACTTATACGAGTTTCGACTGGTCATGGGACCCAAACGATTATGGGTTCGTTAGTTCGTGGATTTTGCAACCCAATTTATTTCTAAAATGGTCATGTAGACAATGTCAAGCTTGTACTTAGATCGATAAATTGGTATTTAGAGCACAAGAGGTAGTTGATATCCAAATCCGGACCTATGACAAGACTGTACCAAGAACAACTTTATGGGAATACTTGGAGATATGATTTAATACATGAGAAGATGTACACAAAACAAGATATACAACATATGCCAAGAAAAAAATGGTTACCTTTCTTGAACTAGTTATGCATCCTCCTTTAAAGACTACAGGGGGAGGCACTGTCTACCATAATCAAGTTATGTTATGGTAGGCATCTATGACATTCCCATCATGAAGAACAAGATTTTTTGGTAAACATTCTTGTTGAGTACCTGTTATGTTTTTAGCGCAATTTATCTTGGGTGAGCAACTAAAGGATGGAGAAGTAGAATTCTTACCGGTATATAGCCTTCTCTTTGTCCTTTTAATGCCTCGTCTCAATCGGTTAATCTGTGCATAGAGTTCAGAAATCCTAAGATCAATTCTTTTCTGAAGGTTTGTAACTGAATAGTTTTGAGTATCTGAGAAAGCTTTCTTCAACTTGAAGTTATTTTTTCTTTTCCCACATATTTTGAGAGTTGCAACACAATTAATAATTTGGTGAAAGGATTTTTGTAAAACAGAAATCCTATCTCTCTCAGTTACTGACGAATAATCTTTTGAGAAACTTTTCATGTGGAAACAAGGTTTCACACTAGACGATTTTCCTTTAGAATTATTCCTGCATAGTTTCTTACGACCTTCCTTTTTACACTGGAAAAAAAAATCCTGAGATCTATCAAGATCATATTTACTTTTCTTTTGTGTACTGGATTTATTTTAACAATTACTTGAAACCATCTCTATGGCATGCTGAGAAACATGGGGATTTGTTCTTTCTAGAGAATCTGGTGAGCACACTGAGTTTTTTCTTACTTGACCACACGGTGGTTTTAGTCTAGATAACTCTTTTTCCAAGTTTCAATTGTTGAAAGTGCTTGTATTAGACCATCTCTTGAATCATTAAGTCTTGTTTTCAAGAGCTTTTCTATTTTATTACTTTAGAACCTGTGATATTTCAATTATAAAGATAAACAATATAATGCAGAAAAAGAAATAACACAAATACCAGAAATTTTGTTAACGAGGTAAACAGGACTTGCTTATGTAAACTTTCTGATTCTGAGAGAAAGATATATAAACTCTGAATATTATAACTCAGTTCTAAGATGCTCAAGATCCTTCTTAGCCGCAGATAATTGATCGAACACAACTCCAAAGTCTCTCATGAGATTGCCAACCAAATCAGTGGACATCTGATTTGGTTGGCAATCTCAGAACTGAGTTGGTAGTGTATTTTGGTACCCTACGTTTTCAATTGGTATCAAAGAGGGAAAATACTGAAAACCTAATAAGTTTGTGTTTGTAAATGATTAAACCTGTAACCAATGACTCAAAGTATAGTTTTCAATTCACCAAGGAAAAGACTCATTGTACGTACTTCCCATAATAAAATATGGCACGAGGAAGGAAGTCTCTCTATTTGGAAATACATCTCTCTTGAATGTACAACCGAGTAGTTTATTAAATCTTCTGAGAAGACAGTTGCATAATAGGTTCATGACAAAGTTAACCTTCTTGAATAACTACTTCAATCAAAAGAGAGAAGCAATGTTTTTCTTTTAAAAAGACTTGAAGAAAGTAATAAAATAGAAATCTCTTGAAAACAAGACTTAATGATTCAAGAGATGATCTAATACAAGCACTTTCAACAATTGAAACTTGGAAAGAGTTATCTAGACTAAAACCACTGTGTGGTCAAGTAAGAAAAAACTCAGTGTGCTCACCAAAACCTCTAGAAAGCACAAATCCCCATGTTTCTCAGCATGCCAGAGAGATGGTTTCAAGTAATTGTTAAAATAAATCCAGTACACAAAAGAAAAGTAAATATGATCTTGTTAAATCTCAGGATTTTTTTTTCCAGTGTAAAAAGGATGGTCGTAAGAAACTATGCAGGAATAATTCTAAAGGAAAATCGTCTAGTGTGAAACCTTGTTTCCACATGAAAAGTTTCTCAAAAGATTATTCGTCAGTAACTGAGAGAGATAGGATTTCTGTTTTACAAAAATCCTTTCACCAAATTATTAATTGTGTTGCAACTCTCAAAATATGTGGGAAAAGAAAAAATAACTTCAAGTCGAAGAAAGCTTTCTCAGATACTCAAAACTATTCAGTTATGAACCTTCAGAAAAGAATTGATCTTAAGATTTCTGAACTCTATGCACAAATTAACCGATTGAGACGAGGCATTAAAAGGACAAAGAGAAGGCTATATATCGGTAAGAATTCTACTTCTCCATCCTTTAGTTGCTCACCCAAGATAAACTGCGCTAAAAACATAACAAGTACTCAACAAGAATGTTTACCAAAAAATCTTGTTATTCATGATGGGCATGTCATAGATGCCTACCATAACATAACTTAATTATGGTAGACAGTGCCTTCCCCTGTAGTCTTTAAAGGAGGATGCATAACTAGTTCAAGAAAGGTAACCATTTTTTTCTTGGCATATGTTGTATATCTTGTTTTGTGTACATCTTCTCATGTATTAAATCATATCTCCAAGTATTCCCATAAAGTTGTCCTTGGTACAGTCTTGTTATAGGTCCTGATGTGGATATCAACTACCTCTTGTGCTCTAAATACCAATTTATCGATCTAAGTACAAGCTTGACATTGTCTACATGACCTTCTTAGAAATAAATTGGGTTGCGAAATCCATGAACTAACGAACCCATAATCGTTTGGGTCCAATGACCAGTCGAAACTCGTATAAGTAACGAGTCAATCCTCTTTAGAAGATTCTAGAAACGATCCATCTTCCTCCATTTTTCGTATCCTAGGAATTGTGTATACAACCTAGGTACACCTACCTTGAATATATATACAAGTGTTGGTATAATTCGTGAATTGCCATAAGGTATGAATATTTCTGGGATGTCAAACAGCACAAAAGAAGATATCAAGAAGATGGAGGATGGTGGTACCAAAGGAATTGTCGAGTTTTACGATAATCATGTTACCATATCTTATTTATTTGCTCAAGAACATGAAGGGACAAAACCGGTTCAGATGTCCACTGATTTGGTTGGTAATCTCATGAGAGACTTTAGAGTTGTGTTCGATCAATTATCTACGGCTAAGAAGGATCTTGAGCATCTTAGAACTGAGTTGGGAAAAACAACTGATGATCTTGGTTCACTCAAATCTTAAGTAGATGACTACATATGAGTTATAATATTCTTGTTTTGTTTTTATTTATGTTTCTAGGAAACTTCTTGTGAGAATTTATTCTTGTGTTCAAGAAGGATAACTAGGGTTTGGTATAGCAAATATTGTGAGTACATAAGTTATTTCCAACGATTTTCATTTTGCATGTTTTTAGATTTATTTATTTAAATTCTAGAGTTTTTGGAAGATGAATTTGCAGTATTTAATCATTATTGGTTTACCTTTTTTTTGTAGAACAATCACCCGACTTTGTATTTTCTCTCAGATACGTTTCTCTGTTTGAATTTATAGGATCTTAATCCATAAATGTGTTGCAAAGTCTTATGAGATATATGTGTCCTTTATTTTTGTGAATTGAACTGATATCTCATATATGTTCAAAAGTTAAATCTATTATGTTTTATGAACTAAAAATAGAACAAACTTTGTGAGAATATTTCACAGTATTGATCTACTCATGGTCACACTCTTGTGTAATTACTGCATTATCCACTTTGTAAGACTTTCCTATGTTGAGTCATATCGATTGAATTATCTCTTTGTTCGTAACTAGCGTTGAGATTAATTATGATTAATTGATAATCATTCGGTCACATCCAAGCTTTTTTATTTTCTCTAAGTATCAATATTTTTCTCCTCTTAGTATCACAACGTGTTGTTGGATGAATCAAGGGACACAGAATTTGAATCCATTCACGTTGTTATAAACGCTTCATTTTATCTTGAAGTAATTATTTCAATACTCGTTTATATTTTCTAATCATATTAGGAATGGTCAAAATAATTGTCTAAATGAATCTAAATAAGAGCGTTGGAGTGTGAAGAATAACAACCTTATTTTTATTTCATCCTTCTTTCAACCTGTTGATGATGGATTTTCGACAAAGGTCAAAATCGTAAAATCATGATACTGTATGTTTCTGACCCGGCTTCAGGAACACATGTGACGATTCATATTTTACGATCCGTGAACCGTTTCACGATCTTTGATCGAGGTCCTCTCAGAGCCATGATGAATATGTTTCTCGAAAGGCCTCCCACCAGCTGAGCGTTCGATGCTGCGCATTTCATCATGACCTCTATGTAGAATAACATGATTGGGCGGTCCTCTGAACATAATTGTTTGTCGGAGGGCTTAACGCCTTCAGGACGTCGACAATACTCGTTGTTCCCTGACTACATAGAGAGACCCACCTCTACATAGAAGAACAATTGGGCGGTCCTCATACATAATTGTTTGTTGAGAGGGTTTAACGCCTTCAGGACGTCGGCGACACTCGTTGTTCCCTGACTATGTAGAGAGACTCCTACATAATTGTTTGTTGAGGGGGCTAAACGCCTTCAGGATGTTAACAACGTTGCACGTTGTTCTCTGACTATGCACCTTTCAGAACGACTATGATGCTCCAACTATCTCATATCTCGATTCTACAATAGATTAATTCTACCATGACATCCACCACTGAATTCCTAGAAAATAATCTATTATATCTCATTACTCCGTTCCATGAATCCCTGGTTGACTCCATGGATTAGCAATAGATAACCAATTCATCTCATTAACCCGTTCCCTGAATTCCCCGGCTGAATTCATGGATTAGTAATAGATGCACAATTCATAATTATTGCTTTGTTTCATGAATCATTCTCCGCTGAATTTCATGAATTAGTAATAATTACTCAACATCGGGCATCCGGACTATCACCGAGTAAGCACCAGTAAAATGGTGCAAGTGTACTCAACAACGATGCACGAGCGAGCACCCAAATGCACGAACGAGCATTTGAAAATATGGACAAACTAGGAATCCTACACAAAATAGGAGAGAGAAAATAATAATAAAAAATATAAAAGTGGCGCCTAGGGACCGGGCCCACCGGACGGCCGGCCATGCCGCCGTGGCCGGTCCCCCACGAGCCTTCCTTTATTTTATTTATTTTCATGAACTCATAAAAAGTCTTTCATTCAAGCAACTTTCCTTGTTTGAGCAAAACTCACGGTTTCTCCATATTTTCACGGTTTCATGAAAAAATAATAAAATAGGGAAGGTATCGTGGGACGGCCTACCTAGCCGGACGGCCATGCCCTAGCCGTGGACGGTCCCACACCTTGCAATCCCTTGTTTTCATAATTATTATTTCCCTCATCTCATGAAACTCCTCTGTTTGAGCAAAAATTATGGTTTCTTCATATTTTCTCAAATATTGCACAAACCATGAAAAAGCCAAAAAGTCAAATGGTCACATGACCGACTAGGCTACTCACGCCAAATAATAAAATATTATTATTTTAATATTCTCAAGATATTGATCAAATGAGCAAAGTCCTACTTGCTCATTCGAGCAAAAAATAGAGAATTTCAGTCAAAGATCGAACTCTTCTGAAAATCCAAGATATTGCTCAAACGCACACCAGAAAGTGCCAAAGCTCTCAGTATTGAGACACGGACATAATGGTGACATGTGCATGCTTCCTTGACTGACCAAGGCCGGCCCTAAGGCTTGCAAGGAGCCGGTCCCACACATTCTTATAATTTGACCTAATTTGCTCAAATGTTCATATTGGGTTCAAACTCTTTACAACCAACTTGGAATTTGCTCAAACGACCATCAGCTGGTCGCACACCACCAAGTGCCGGTTCTACGCTCCCTTGGCCGGTCCCTCACTTCTCCATAATTAGGTTTTATCACCTAATGCTCATACGAGCACTATTCTAATAATGGTCAACACCAGCATTTGATCATTATTTCACCAACCGGTCATCTACAGACTTTAGTGCATGCTCACTCGAGTACTTGGGCACCACTTGGTCGTACATCATCCCATGTGGTCGGTCCCTCTTTCACTCAGTGACCTATTTTCAGTAATTAATTAATTGACGAACAATTGATCAAAAATTAGGGTTTCGAACAAACGCTCCACAAATCATCATTTTGAGCAAGTTCAAACGCTAATAATTTTATGTTGATCCAGCAATCAACATTCAAATTAATTACATAATATTTGGTAGGCTACCAATATTTTAATTAATATTTTATTGGGTCACGTTACCAATAATTCGTCGAAAGAGCAATACTTGCTCAGTTGCTTGTATATTGATCCAACTATCGATATTCAGTAATTTATCAATATTCAGTAATTCGTCGAATTGAGCAATACTCGCTCAGTTGCTCGAATATTGATCTAACTATCAATATTCCGCTGAATATTACTCAATATTCAACAATTCATCAAATTTACATTATTTGCTCAGACGAGCAATATCAACATAAGAACTGTACGTCTGACATGTTCAATCCATGAATCATTGAGCATTCGACACTCATGCTCAATTCAACAAAACTTAGACTCACTGTCTAATAAGTCAATGACTGACTAATCAAATACACGTCTGCTTTGCAGACTCCACGTTTGTGAGACATCAATCACGTCACATGGGGGATATCAATTAGGGTTTTGGTCTGGCGGCCTACGGCACGTGTGTTCATCCACGATGACAAATGTCAGTAAGTCGTGCAAACGGTTGAAGGAGTTAGCAAAGTAGTGGGTGGACGATCAACCAAGTCTCCACACGACATGGAACTGGTTTTACCACGATCTCCCACACTTTCACTCAAGAAACCGTCATACTTACTGGGATCAATGTGTTCGCTATTCTGATAATATAAATAAGTCTAAAATCGATGAATGAAAAATCAACAATCGTCACGCACAAGTTCTCTCGATCAAACTTATTTACACATATTTGCAGAAACCTTCAACACATTCACAATCCGTGATCATCATTGATCCCACAATTCTCAGCTTCCCTCCTACAGATCAACCCATCTTCCTCTTTGTGACCGAATTGACTCTGGAATGACCATTGACTTGGTTTAGGCCGGAGTCCTACAGATTGATCTCTCGAACTCAAAGCACTCCCGTGCAGTGCATCTGTGTGAGGTTTAGAAGTTTGCTCGGTTCGAGGAGTCTCGTCCGAACCGTCGTCTCCTCAATTCCTTAAAAACCAGCAAATCGTTTTTCCCCATCTGCAGATTGGCGACCACAGTGGGAGATTAATCTCTCGGTTGAAATTTCACATTTACGCAAGATGGATGGTCTTAGGTCTGGGTTAGTTACAAATGTAAACGACGCTAACACTAGCAACAATAACAACGATGGTATTCCAGAAACCATTCCTGCTCCCAACAACGATGTTGATACCACTCCTCCTCAAGCCAACGTTGAAAATCATCCTATCTTCGGACGGCATCCCGAGGAATTCATAGAAAATCCGCCCACCATAGCTGATCTTATGAAGGTCCAGGAAGTTCTCGCCAAAAATCAAACTGATATGGCTACTACCCAGAAGGAGCTATGCAATTATCTCAAAACTCTCACAGACAAAATCTCAGAGAAAACTATGGAAGGGTCGGAGAAAGGAAAATCCAAAGAAACAAACCCTGAAATTTCACCTATCCATGTGGTGGATGATGATGAAGCCTGCAAAGCTGCAGAAAATCAATTTGAGAAGGAGTCTGTAGGTTTCATCACTCGTGAAGATCTGGAACGCTTCATGGAGGCTCGAGGAAAAGACAAGACACCATCTGTCCATCGTCATCAACCTCCATATCCTGTTGCTACACAAAGGATCCCTCTCCCAAAAGGCTACACCTCTCCAACTTTCACACTGTACAACGAAACAGGAAACGCTCGAGAACACATTTCTCGATTCGTGGAGGCACTAGGAGAGCACGAACATAACCATGTCGTCCGTCTGAAGGAATTATCTAAATCTCTGACTGGACGAGCATACATCTGGAAGAATGGATCAGAAGAATACTGAACATCCGAATGAATATGTGAAAAGGTTCAGAATCCAAGCTTTGGATTGTCATGACCCGAATGTCACTCAACAACAACTGGTGGACTTGTGCATCAACGGAATGATCCCGGTCTACAGATCCTTGCTGGAAAATATCTGGTTCCATACTTTCTCAGAGCTTCATGAAGCACCCAAATAATCAGCGACTACTGCACCTGCTTTACTAGAAAGAAAAAAGTCTGCAAGGTCGAGGAACCTCGACGAAGCCGATGCCTAGTCAACAATCAGTACAATATCCAGCCTTCAACAAACATTGTTGCTGAAAGGAATGAAAGGAAAGCCGAGACATAGCATCAGAGCGCTTCTCCAACATCACAGGCTCCTCTGAATGCGCAATGAAAATAACCAATCCTGAAATGCACAAACCTCGACCCGGCATCAACGTACGAGGAAATGATCAGACAGACTCAAACTTCTCTCTTCTCATGAACGAGTGATCGAGTTACTGGAAGTCTGGGTTCAAGATGGTGCAATCAAATTGTCGTTCATCAGGAGAGATCCAACTGAATAATAAATGGGGAATCCCCGCCTTCATAGGTTCATCGATCATCTAACAAGTAACTACAATATTTTGAAGCACATGTTCAAAAATAAGGTTGATCCATAATAGCTTCAACTGGGGACTGAAGGAGTACACAAGAATCCTCTCCCAATCAAAAACTTCACACTCTTTGAACAACTAATCAAAGAAGCAGTTCAGTCATTGATCGAGCACATCTGTGAATTGCTTTATCTATCAAAGGCTCAAAGGATGGACATGTTTGCGGCTTTGAACCATATAGTATATGGGAAACGATTGTCCATTCCACAAACGCTCCCTGAGCCTCTAGTCACTGACAAAGAGATGTATAACTGGGGACTTCTCACCACAATCGATCTCAAAGGAAATGAATTTAAGTGAGCGTTGGTCGATGCTGGCACCGCTATCAACATTGTTCCACTGAAAACTCTCTGAGCTGCAGACATCACTCGACAAGAAGCTACTCATGCTCCCATCTCAATCGGAGACCACAAAGGAATGCTCGGAGATGCTTATTGATATATCACTCTCAAGGTGAAAAATAGGTTCAACCTGAACATAGACCAAGTTTCACATAATCAGGAAGATCCAAGATATGACACAATCCCCGGACGAGCGTGGATCCATGCTGAAAAGATGACTACAAACAAAGCGTCTTTGATTGCACATCTCTCCAACGAAGAAAGTTCTAATTCAGAAGATTTGGCGGTCGTTCCATCATCAGAGCACCTGGAGGAATTTCGAACTTTGACGAGGTTGAAGCAAGAACCTGCAAAAGATGCATAGACATTCATCAAGAGGTTTTATTCAGGCAAGTCTCATTCCTCCCATGTCTGAGTCATTTATTTCCTCACATGTTATCCTAGCATGGGGACTCAATTCTGCTATCAACTTTGCTATTGCAAGACGTTATGAATGGATAGCTTCACCACATTTTATTAAGTGGTTGAATCTGACACTTTTCCGAATCGAGCATCACACTGAGACATTCACTATTGATATGTTGTCCAAGCATGGCAAAAAACACTTTGGGAGTTTCTCCATAGCATTACTATAGTGTCCATGTGTGCCACAAAATCAGAAAGCTCTGATGTTTGCACAAGTGTTGAACCCCACTACCGCAACGAATGAATATTGAATCAATGGAAGATAGTCGGGGCATCAAACCTAAGACATTCGGCGCTCAAGGGATATGACGCTTCAACGCTCAATCATCTAAGAAGACTTCAAATTTTACTCCCAATCAAAGAGTACACCTTCGATAATGGCGCCTCTGGATTCAGCACAATATCTCGACGCTGATTCAACACCAACACGATCAAAGTGTAACAAAACTACAATCTATAAGTCTTCACTATCCCATGATAAGACTTCTAAATCCATGCAACATCAATCATCCATGGATGGCAAAAACTCCTTCAACATATATCTTTTTTCTGAACAGATGAGCACATCTGGAATGCACGTGGGGATTCGATCTTGTTGGAAAGATCGATTAAAATCTATTTCAACAAATGTTATCCACATAACAAGTTACTGGAACCTGGTGTGATTCCATGAAACTTCATCAACGTGACCTCTCTACATCACAAACATATGCACGACTGAGGAACTTCCTCTCTTCACCAGAATGAAGAACGGTGCTGCCATCTTCCACAAAAACGATGATTCACTGACGGAGCCAGTTCACAGTAAAGTCATATTGTTCAAGAGAATTCGGGATGATCAGTACAACTTCATCTTGGGAATGCTCAACCCACCAACTAGTTCGTGAATGTAAAGGCTCACTGGATGGAGGAGCAAAGGCTGTGTCAATAATCATGGTTCTAGCCTTTTCGGTCTCTTGAGTAACTCCAACTATAGTATCGGCATCAATAACGGTCTCAGGAGCAACATCCTAGGGCTTCATCAACTAACCATTCTCTGAAGTGTTACACATGAAGCGTACTTCTCCAAGAACTAATGATTCATATCAAGATGTGTAGACATGATAACATGTTCACATGAAAGTATTCCCAAAGCTTCCAGGACTGGCGGGCACAATCCAAAGTCTTCTACAAGATGTTCTCATCGCCTCTACAAAGGAGATACAACACATTTCAGGCCATGGGTTTTACAAAAACGTACCAATGGGTGAGGAATGGGACAATTCTTCCTCAACGGAAGATGTTCGTCTATGTCTCTTCTACAGCATACCAAAAGGGAGCATCAATCGGACATACAATCTGAAAGATATGGCCTTTACCGTCAGGTCTACGAAATCTGAAAAAATTTGTACGGGATTACAAATTACAAATGTGCACGCTTCGTTGGCCAACCTTTACAACTCCAAATTGAGTGATTCTTTTCTCATGTGATAGCTCAGTCTCTTAGCTTAAAAAGTTGGGGTCAAGCATCGAATTCCGACGTCGTATGAGGTTCATACAGCTTCCATAGCATACAGCATGCAAGCAGTAATTCTTGGACGGGATTCATAACTTCCACAGTCGATCGGTGTCTACTAGGTATTTCATCTAAGTACTTCATCAAGGTACCTCCAACTTCGACCACCTAGGTCTTTACATCAATTTTTCTACCTAGGTCCTCTATCTAGGTCTTGCCAAAAGAAGGGAAAACGAAAATGAGAGATTTAACAAAATACTGGGGGCTGACGGTCCACTGATCATGGCGATCAGTTTCACAATCCAAGACCCGTGGCACCAGACTCTCATGTGCTAATCATTCATCATAAAAAGAATGCTACCACTGGCACATTCAACAATGGTCACTACATCATCCCCTCTTGAGAGCAACCTCAGTTGTGGTCTTGTGACCAGGGTTTCAGAAGTGATGTTTCTACGACTGACAGAAGCAAGATGCCACTGCAAGTACCATGCTCATGTATCAATCAAGGGGTCCTGATCTCAAATGAATCAATGACATTAAAATCCTTCACCAACCGTTTAAGACACAAGCGAATGGTCTAAAGACACAACAAGAGTGTTTTACAACAAGCTCGTCTGAGATGATTTTACACTGTCCCGCACAAAGCAGCGAGCTGGGAGAAATTGGTGAATAATATAGGGATCGGTTATATACCATTCTCTTTGTATGGATGTCCTCTACAACATATCCAAAATTCATAGCAATTGGATAAATGAGCAAAGAGATGTGGCTGAAACATTGGACTACACGCCAGCTAAAAAAATTCTGAAGGTCTCCTGGAAGTTTACTATTTCGCCGATTTCGGCCCCTAAACATGGTCAAAACTCAAAAAGATTCCTTACAAAAGCTTGGAAATTTCGTGGGCATGAGAAAACATGGGTAGATCGCGAAATTCCGACATCGGACGAAGATTCTACACCATTTTTGCTTGAAGACCTAACTTCTGAATTTTCTGATGACGAATTATGACGAAATTCTTCATTCATCCACATCTGAATCAAGAGCTACACCATCGATGCAAAACCAAGCTTCATCTTCAACCAATACTTGATATTTCATCACGTCTCTGCTTTCCCTCCGCATCTGCTAAGACCAAGAAAGCATATATCTTAGCACGAACCACTCTCAGATGATCAAGAGACATACCATGTATCAGCCTTCCAACATCTTTGAAAGGTTGATTCACCTTGGCTTGAACATCTGCAGAAGTCTGCATCTTTGACTTGATATTTCTGGAGCGTTCCCCGGAAGAGCTAGAAGGGTGGTTGTAACTGGAAGTCACCATTATCTGAGGTGAAAGACATGGAGTCATGGATACCAATAACAGACACGCAACAAAAATGGTAACAATCCAACTCTTACCTATTTACAATTTCACTAGTTGTAGTGATTATAACGTCAGAATTTCGAAAACTTGCTCGTTCCCTCAAACCTGCAAAGATGAGCAAAATTCATTATTCAAAATCATGACTTGATTTTCATAACCGTGAACAACCCACATGAATTTTAACATCCACTGGTTTTTCAAAAAATTGGACAGACGTCCATTCTAGAATTGAAAACTTACACGGACATTATTTCACCGTGTATAATTGTCTACTTTCAACAGTTGTTCAAAATCAAAACATTGGTTTTACAAATATATATATATATATATATATATTTAACGTGAAACTCACGCAAGTTTGACAAAATATATATATTTGCTCCCTCGCGCGAGCATCTGTCTTTGAAACGAGAGTATATTTTCAGAGATTTTTGAAAGCTCGAAGATAAAAAATTTCATAAAACCTCGTAACAATTTTTTATTACTAACAGACGCATGTCTATTCAAAAAAAAATTTCTCTCGTACGAGTATCCACCTTTGAAACGAGAGTTTATTTCACTTTGTGAAATCTCACATATTTAAAAAAAATAATAAAATTTTGGATTTTGTGAATGCTCATAGACAATAATTTTATCATTAGACTCGGGTCTATTTTGTTTGTTTCTTAAAATAACGAACGAACGAACGTCTGTTCCTAAAACAAGGATTTCCTTTTTTGGGCTGGGGCCCGCAAACGCTAAACTGACCAAAACAGGGTGCCCGATCGTCCAAATCAGTAGTGCATCATCTCTCCGTGCTCACGAGATGAGACTCTATCTTACTGTCAGGGTCCTTACCTAAACATTTGCTCGTACATGACACCATTGGAGAAAATCGAGGATTCTGAAAATACCTTTGTACGACCGAGTTCAACTGCTTATCTCGTCGACTGGAAAATCACCATCTAATGCTTACTGCGGAACATGACTGTCCCTCACTAAGCAGGAGACTTAATGTTGATGGTGGATTTTCGACAAAGGTCAAAATCGTAAAATCATGATACATCATGTTTCTGACCCGGCTTCAGGAACGCATGTGACGATTCATATTTTACGATCCATGAACCGTTTCACGATCTGTGATCGAGTTCCTCTCAGAGCCATGATGAATATGTTTCTCGAAAGGCCTCCCACCAGCTGAGCGTTCGATGCTGCGCATTTCATCATGACCTCTATGTAGAATAACATGATTGGGCGGTCCTCTGAACATAATTGTTTGTCGGAGAGCTTAACGCCTTCAGGACATCGGCGATACTCGTTGTTCCCTGACTACATAGAGAGACCCACCTATACATAGAAGAACGATTGGGCGGTCCTCCTACATAATTGTTTATTGAGAGGGCTTAACGCCTTCAGGACGTCGGCGACACTCGTTGTTCCCTGACTATGTAGAGAGACTGTGTATAGCTTCAGGCGGATCTCCTACATAATTGTTTGTTGAGGGGACTAAACGCCTTCAGGACGTTAACAACGCTGCACGTTGTTCCCTGACTATGCACCTTTCAGAACGAGTATGATGCTCCAATTATCTCATATCTCGATTCTATAATAGATTAATTCTAACGTGACATTCGCCACTGAATTCCTAGAAAATAATTTATTATATCTCATTACTCCGTTCCATGAATCCCTGGCTGACTCCATGGATTAGTAATAGATAACCAATTCATCTCATTACCCCATTCCCTAAATTACCCGGCTGAATTCATGGATTAGTAATAGATGCACAATTCATAATTATTGCTCCGATTCATGAATCATTCTCCGTTGAATTTCATGAATTAGTAATAATTACTCAACAACCGGGCATCTGGACTATCACCGAGTAAGCCCCAGTAAAATGGTGCAAGTGTACTCAACAACGATGCACGAACGAGCATTCGAAAATATGGACAAACGAGGAATCCTACACAAAATAGGAGAGAGAAAATAATAATAAAAAATATAAAAGAGGTGCCGAGGGACCGGGCCCACCGGCCGGACGACCATGCCGCCGTGGCAGGTCCCCCACGCCTCTTCCTTTATTTTTTTTATTTTATTTATTTTCATGAACTCATGAAAACTCTTTCATTCAAGCAACTTTCCTTGTTTGAGCAAAACTCACGGTTTCTCCATATTTTCACGGTTTCATGAAAAAAATAATAAAACATGGAAGGTGTCGTGGGACCGGGCTACCTAGCCGGACGGCCATGCCCTAGCCGTGGCTGGTCCCACACCTTGCAATCCCTTGTTTTCATAATTATTATTTCTCTCATCTCATGAAACTCCTCTGTTTGAGCAAAAAGCATGGTTTCTTCATATTTTCTCAAATATTGCACAAACCATGAAAAAGCCAAAAAGTCAAACGGTCACATGACCGACTAGGCTACTCATGCCAAATAATAAAATATTATTATTTTAATATTCTCAAGATATTGATCAAACGAGCAGAGTCCTACTTCCTCATTTGAGCAAAAAATCGAGAATTTCAGTCAAAGATTGAACTCTTCTGAAAATCCAAGATATTGCTCAAACGCACACCAGAAAGTGCCAAAACTCTTAGGATTGAGACACGGACATAATGGTGACACGTGCATGCTTCATTGACTGACCAAGGCCGGCCCTAAGTCTTGCAAGGATCCGGTCCCACATATTCTTATAATTTGACCTAATTTGCTTAATTGTTCATATTGGGTTCAAACTCTTTACAACCAACTTGGAATTTGCTCAAACGACCATCAGCTGGTCCCACACCACCAAGGGATGGTTCGACGCTCCCTTGGCCTGTCCCTCACTTCTCTATAATTAGGTTTTATCACCTAATGCTCATACTAGCACTATTCTAATAAATGGTCAACACGCGCATTTGATCATTCTTTCACCAACCGGTCATTTAAGGACTTTGGTGCACGCTCACTCGAGTACTTGGGCACCACATGGTCGTCCATCATCCCATGTGGTCTATTTTCAGTAATTCATCAGTTGACGAACAATTGATCAAAAATTAGGGTTTGTAACAAACGCTCCACAAATCATCATTCTGAGCAAGTTCAAACGCTAATAATTTTATGTTGATCCAGTAATCAACATTCAGATTAATTACATAATATTTGGTTGGCTACCAATATTTTAATTAATATTTTATTGGGTCACGTTACCAATAATTCGTCGAATTGAGCAATACTTGCTCAGTTGCTCGAATATTGATCCAACTATCAATATTCGGTAATTCATCGAATTGAGCAATACTTGCTCAGTTGCTCGAATAATTATCCAACTATCAATATTCAGTAATTCGTCGAATTGAGCAATACTCGCTCAGTTGCTTGAATATTGATCTAACTATCAATATTCCGCCGAATATTACTCAATACTCAACAATTCGTCAAATTTACATTATTTGCTCAGACGAGAAATATCAACATAAGAACTGTACGTCTGACATGTTCAATCCATGAATCACTGAGCATTCGTCACTTATGCTCAATTCAACAAAACTTAGACTCACTGTCTAATAAGTCAATGACTGACTAATCAAATACACGTCTGCTTTGCAGAGTCCACGTTCGTGAAACATCAATCACGTCACATTGGGGGATATCAATTAGGGTTTTGGTCTGGCGGCCTACGACACATGTTTTCATCCACGATGAGAAATGTCAGTAAGTCGTGAAAACGGTTGAAGGAGTTAGCAAAGTAGTGGGTGGACGATCAACCAAGTCTCCACACGACATGGAACTGGTTTTACCACGATCTCCCACTTTCCCACTCTTTCACTCAAGAAACCGTCACACTTACTGGGATCAATGTGTTCGCTATTCTGACAATATAAATAAGTCTAAAATCGATGACTGAAAAATCAATAATCGTCTACACACAAGTTCTCTCGATCAAACTTATTTGCACATATTTGCAGAAACCTTCAACACATCCACAATCCTTGATCATCATTGATCCCATAATTCTCAGCTTCCCTCCTACAGATCAACCCATCTCCCTCTTTGTGACCGAATTGACTCTGGAACGACCATTGACTTGGTTTAGGCCGGAGTCCTACAGATTGATCTCTCGAACTCAAAGCACTCCCGTGCAATGCATCTGTGTGAGGTTAAGCAGTTTGCTCGGTTCGAGGAGTCTCGTCCGAACCGTCGTCTCCTCAATTCCTTAAAAACCAGCAAATCGTTTTTCCCCATCTACACAACCCTAAATTTTTAAGAACTTATTCATGGGTGACCAAATGTTTATAAAACCCAAAATTTTAAGTCGCTCGTTGATATGGGTGTCTTAAGCAATTCACGGTAAGTTATACGGTTGTCGATTGAATTTTTTTTTATTAGTGTACTCCACTTATGAAATGATTTATTTTGTTATAAAAGTTTTGAAAGTTAAAACCAGAACAAAACTTATTAAATTATTTATTTTGTTGCAAAAGTTTTGAAAGTTGGAATCAAATAACAATTTAATTTTTCATATTTGTGTGGAAACTTGTAAAAGACCTTAACATTCACATTGTTTTCCTACTTCGAATTAATTTGTATCGGCCTAATACAAGCATGCAAAAAGAGATACTGATATAGTAAGAAGTTTATGCAAATACCTAATGATATGCATCGGCCGATAAGGAAATCGTTTCCCAAAACATCGCATCTATTGTATCGTATCAGGCATATAATTGTGAGTGTAACAAACCTCTACAACCGACACTTTCTCTACGCGATTGTAATTGCAGGAAATCCTACAATACACACCTCACAAGAATTCATAATATCTAACACATATTTAAGATCAATAACCAATCTCTTTATTAATTGAGTTAGAAATTTTACAAAAAGGAAGTGAAATCAAGAATGTTATTGCTACTCTAGACTTTCTCTCTCCTCTAAAATTTCTCTCCACTCTCTAAAAAGATCCCCCCCCCCTTTCATAAGCCTATTCGGATCTTTATATAGGACATTACATAATGGATGACAGCTAAGTTATCCCTTATTTTCGGATCTGACTTGCGACATTCTCGCAAGTGTACAAATGTAAAACCTCGCAACACTCCTAAATCTTGCTAGGTCTTCACGTCTTTCTCGTGTTCTGGCTGTCGTCATCCGTTGCGTCATTTATATTACTCTTCTGCGATGTCTTCGCAATGTTTCGTTTATGGATTTCGCAAGGGAGTTGGTGTTGCGATATTCTGATCCTACATCTTGCCTCTTCTCATGTCTTCTCTGCGAAGGAGAGAATGTCATGAGAACTAATCTATTAAAAATGCCGCAACTGTTCATTCTTTCATTCTTATCTGTTTTGACATGACTCCGTACTTTTACACAAAATTTATTACACGTATCCCTTCTTCCATTCATTTCTTGACACGTCTTTTTCAACCATCCTTTCTCAACCGTTCATGTATACTCTTCGCATTAAATGTGTTTGCCTTTTCGAGAATCCTTCTCTCTATATATATTTTTCTTACTCCTCTATTCTTCTTTTTTACTCTCTTTCCTGTTTTCTCTGCAATTTCTCTTCTTCATCTCTCCGTAATTTCCGCTCCCGCTACTGTAAATCTTCTTCTTTTTACTTCTTTTGATCTTTCATCTTCTCTTCATTCCCATACTCTGAAAGATGCCTCCAGTTGGTCGTAGATATGAACATCTTTTGGAAGAAGTTCAAAAGATTTGCTAGAGAGAGGCTTTACATTATCCACTATTCCCAATCAAGAATCTAAATCCATTCTCTCTGCCAAACTGTTTACTGATCATCATTGTGATGATCAAAAAATCATAATTTCGCTAGGTCAGATTCTCGCTGGTCTTCCCATTCCTCTCTACAACCTTGATCTTCCCTTGTTTTATGAAATTCTTGCTCATGCGAAATTCTCGCGAGCCATCTATCAATTAAGCGGAGATTGTATCCGCTTAATGCTTGAGTTTGCCAACCGTAGTGCTGGTAAGGGATCTCTTTACCCCAATGAAGTCAGAGATCCTAAATTTGTGGACTTAGAGATATTCGCTGAAAAGTATTCAGTAGAGAGTTTCTTTGAAAACTATGAAATAATAAATATGAAGAACGATAGAACTCGCTGGGGTGCACGTTTGAAGAGAAGAGAAAATATTCCCAGCGACAAAATACTTATGCAGGATATCGATTGGCATTCTGGCAAGAACAATGTTCCTCGCCATTCCAAAGACGACAAATGGTGCGTCTTTCCACTACTTTTGAATGGACCTTATATTTCAGGTTCAAATGTGCTCCCTGCGAATCTCGCCAATTATCAGCCTTGGGTATTTAATTGGCCCGAGAAAGCAAAAGAGGTATGCTTCCTAAATTTCGCTCAATTTGAAATATTTTCTCCTTTTTATACCTACTAACCTTGCGAAATTTTCAGATTATCAAGTTGAGGAGGAGTTATAAAAGAAATACTAAGGAGAGTACCCTAGCAGCACTCCGTTCGATCACGGATGAAGTAAGAAATACTTTTCTTTATTATTTTTAACAATATTATTGCCTATGTTTCTTATCTTCATTCGTGTGCGAAGGTTGGTGCTGAGATGGCTGGAGAAGAAGAAAATCCTAAGAAGACCAAAGGTAAAGGTAAAGGTTCTCTTCGCAAGGAGAAATCTACTGTCCCACCTTCTAAGAAACGAAAGATCCATTCCTCTTCTCCTTCAAGTCCTCAATCCAGCGAAAGCTCTGATGAAGATAATGATGATGTTGATATCTCTCTCGCAAAGGAGAATCCTCCAACTGAATCTTCCATGGCGCAACTGTCTAGCATCTTCTCTGACTCCATGCAAGGAATTGGAGATGATCGTATTTCTAGTACGTGCGAAGATCTCGCAAGTATCTGTGATGCTCCTTTACTAGAGGGTGATGATTCTCTTCATGGGGTCTCCAGATCAGTGACTCCCAGCTTCCTAAATGCACTTGGTGTCTTGGTACGTCTTTATTCCCTTATTTCTTCATAATTTCGATTTTAAATCATATCTTGATAATTTCTTTACTTTCCTTTATAGTCTGGGAGAGCTTCCTTTGCTGTTGCCTCAGATCTTGAGAAAAGGCGTAACATTCTTGAAAAGAAGAATCTTCAACTTCGCAAAAAGAATGAAGAATTGGAAACTGAAGCTGCTGCTACTGCTATTCTTCGCGAGAAGACCAAACAACTGGAAGTTGATTCTTCCACTCGAAGAATAAGATATCTAGTCTTCAAAGCGCCAATCAACAACTTTATGGTATGAGACTCTTCCCTTTTCCTTTGTTTTGTTCTCTCATTATCTTTCCTTATCTGACTTATCATTTTCGCAGACGTTTATAACCTTTTTGATGAAGCCATTCTTCTTCACTCATTTCCTGAACCTATGGATAATGATGCTCTTCTTGCTCACCTCAACGATTCTTTAGATAGTTTTTCAAATAACAAGATTAAATCTCTTCCTCTAAACGAACTTCAATCCAGATTTCGCCTCTTAGAAATTGATCACAGATCTAGTTTGGGTTTAGCCAACCAACTTAAACGTCTGTATCTTAGTTCCAAAGAGAAAATTAATACTTTAAGGAAGAAGATTAGTGATCTTATAGATGACAAAGATCGCATCGCTAGTCAAGGTGCCCAAGCATTAGCGAAATTCCAAAAAACTCTTCTTGAAGTTCAAGTTGAACGAGATGAATCCATCCGCCAAAATGCTATACTTAGCGAAAGAGAGAATCAAATTCGCTCCCTTCTTCTCATAAACAATGACGATGAATTCGCTTGGGCTGCGAAGGTTCTAGATGACGCCAGAAATAATTTAGGTGTTAACGTTAGCCTTCAAGCTGAGCATACAGCCTTGATTAGTGATGTATTTTGGATGTCCCATATTGATATTGAAGCACCATTTATAGTCCATCCTAGAATTACTTTGGATATGCCAAGTATGCCCTTGGTGCTAGTATAAATTAGAAGAGATAAGGCTAAAGGAAGAGGTTTTTTTAGTTTTAGAACATTTGTGTGAAGAATGAGAGGTTCTCTTCTTTCAAACCTAATCGTTATCTCTAGGGGGAATTAGATTATCTAATTCTAGAGTATCAACTAGATGCCTCTCATAATCTTATAGTTTCCAATTTAATTGGGTAGAAATTGTAAGTTATTTGAGAAGAATCTCCATTATTAGGTTCTTCCTTTATTCAAAGGGTAGAAGAAACTAAATTGGTAGATTATTTATCCATTTCAAGTTATCAATTTCAATTTATTTTCATTGTAAGCTTCCGCTTCTCATCATTTGGTATCAAGAGCTTTGGTTTGATTCTGAAGGGGAAAAGGTGTGATTGGTGAAGATATTTGTTTTTGAGGTGAACACTACTAATCACTTTATCAAGTATTTGGGGTTGATTATTATGTTCTTTGATAGTTTTTTCAATTTGAGTTTTTCAATCTTATATTTATTTCACCATGGTTTACAAAAGAGAAGTTAATTTGGGTAGGATTCATTCAAAGGATGTGTTAATGAATATTGTACATGATGTGTTTGATGATATGTATCTAAGAATGGGAGAAATTTGTGAAGAATATTATTGGAAACTTGTAAGTCTCCATAACCAAGAAAGGATTCTACCTAATGATTGTGATGATGTAAGTGAACTAGATGTGTCAATTTTGGTTGGTGGATATGAGGATGAACAAATTGCCGACGAGATGTTTGATGAAATGTCTCCACCAAAATTTGATAGTTATTTGAGTCATGGGGAAAGTGAAATAGTGGATAATCTTCCAATCTATCAAGATGGCATGAATGTGGATCAAATCTTTAATTATTTCACTACTATGGAGCAAGTTCTATCATGTAGAAATCAAGAAAATGGAGAATGCAAATCTTTATGTCCAACTTTTGATGAGGTATTTAATGGTGGTGAAGTAAAAGATTTTGGTGCAACATATGATATTGAATTGGAAAGACCTCAAGAAAAATTGGAAGTGAGGGGCAACAAGATTTTACTCAAGTTACAACTCAACGTAAAATCATCATACATCAATACAATTTGGCCATTCTTTGATGATAAATATCCCGAAGCTAGTTACCGTGCAAGGTTGAGAGAAATACTTGGTCTTTCTTTACTAATTGGGGATGCTCTCAACGATGACCACAAAGTGCTATATTTGGTGAGTAACTACCATGGAAGGTGTAGAGGTAGAATTATCTTCAAACAAGGAAGAAGTTCAAGCACTAATGGAGAATATGCTTTGGAGAATTCGTGGACGAATTTGTTCAAACAAGGGGAGGATGATGTATTTTCAAACGAAGAAATACTTGGTGTGTCATTACTACTTGGGGATGCTCTCAACTATGACCACAAAGTGCTACATTTGGTGAGTAATTATAATGGAAGGTGTAGAGGTAGAATTGTCTTCAAACAAGGAAGAAGTTCAAGCACTAATGGAGAATATGCTTTGAAGAATTCGAGGACGAATTTGTTCAAAGAAGGGGAGGATGATGTATTGTGGATGTCCCATATTGATATTGAAGCACCATTTATAGTCCATCCTAGAATTACTTTGGATATGCCAAGTATGCCCTAGGTGCTAGTATAAATTAGAAGAGATAAGGCTAAAGGAAGAGGTTTTTTTGAGTTTTAGAACATTTGTGTGAAGAATGAGAGGTTCTCTTCTTTCAAACCTGATTGTTATCTCTAGGGGGAATTAGATTATCTAATTCTAGAGTATCAACTAGATGCCTCTCATAATCTTATAGTTTCCAATTTAATGGTAGAAATTGTAAGTTATTTGAGAAGAATCTCCATTATTAGGTTCTTCCTTTATTCAAAGGGTAGAAGAAACTAAATTGGTTGATTATTTATCCATTTCCAGTTATCAATTTCAATTTATTTTCATTGTAAGCTTCCGCTTCTCATCAATTAGGGATATGATTTCTGATAAAGAAGGTTGTTAATTATTCTTATTTATTTTACTGTTTATTTTTTATGAAACTGCCATTAAGTTACTAATTCATTGTCATATGTTCGCAGAGGCTGAGCAGAGATTTCGCAAAAGAATTGAAGAACTTGAATCGAGAAAGAACATTTCGCAAAGGATTTCTCTCTTCGAAATGACAAATATTCCAAATTGAAGAAGCAACTACAAATTATCAGAGGCGAATTTCAAAAATGATGTTGTTCTCTTCCGCAATCAGACTATTAAGACAGTCTGTGATGACAACAACATTCCTCATTCTTCATACCCTTGTCTCCTTGACGAAATCCCTGAGAATGTGCCTTCTTTGGATATCTCTGACAGTGATGCTAGCGAAGAAGAGGAAGCAGATGAAGATGAAGAGATAGAAGAATATGATGAAGACGAAGAAATTGAAGAGGAAGAATCGAACAAGAAATAATTTTTTTTTCTTTTTGTAATATCTGTACATTCCTTCTTTTAATCTTCTATTTTTGTAATCTTTTGCTGCAAAATTCTTGGATATTCAAATATTAGCTCTACCTTTGTTGTTCCTTTCTGCACATGTTAAAAGAATAATTCTTTTTTACAATACAGTTAATCAATATATTATCAACCTTTCATTTTATGAGCGCGTAAATCTATCATATGAAGACAAATAAAATGTTTTTATTCTATACATTCCCATACTTGCCTTTGTTATTTGCGTTCAAATGAGAGATTAAGCAAGTTATGTTCATGCCTCAATCTCGCAACTGTTGCTGTTGAATTTTCGCAAGTAAGGAAATCTTGGTTTCTTCCAAGATTTCCTTTTTCTTTTTCTCTTATGTGGTCTTATTTTGCCTTCCTAGTTAAAGGTCTTACTGTGCCACCTCTTGTCATTGCGACAAAATCGCAGGACGTCTTTACACTTTCATGTAATGACCCCTTGATCTTGCCTTATCATTTCTTTAGTATTGTTGCCTGCAGATAGTTTTGTTGCGACAATATGACAGGCCTAAAAATCCTTGCGAAAATAAAGCCCCATGACATTGCCGTCTTGCGACGAAATCGCAGGACGTCCTTACATTTTCATGTACTGACCCATTGATCTCGTCTTATCTTTATTTTTTGTATTATTGCCTCTTCAGGATTGTCACACAAATATGAAAAGCCTAAATTTTCTTGCGAAAATAAAGCCCCATGACATTTGCGTCTTAAGACACTTATCAGCTCCCTAATGGAGGGTGCCGCCCTTATCATCTCCCTAGTTGCCCCTTCAAGGAGGCGTACTTCTGCCATACAAGGCTAGCTCCCCCCCATCCGATCTTAACAACAACCAGTTGTTTTCGCAGCCTCTTATCCCTTTTGCCTATAGGGCTTATGGTTACGAGACTGCACCCTATGTGGAGTTTTCTTCGGGCCGAGTGCAGCATATGCCGAGACTTGCCAAGAATGGCCGAGACACTTCAAATGCCCAAGGCACTCTTGGCTCAACCGTGTACCTCGGCGCCTTGGTCAAATGTTGACTCCTTAGAAGAGACCCTCGGTCGTCCAATCTAAGTCTTAAGCTTAGATTGAAAATCCAAAGTATCTCCCCTGGATGGGCTTTATTGACCCCAATTCTCCATGACTCAGGTTCCAGGGGTTGTGTAACCTTTTCCCCGAGCCATGCAATATGTACCCCCTTCTATGACGCACTTTAGGTCTTACATTTGCCTCTTACGAAATTTTGATTTCGCGAAGTAGGGTGTACGCCATAGTTGGTTTGCCTCTGTCTGATTAATTTGTTGATTCTTTTGCATGTAAATTCTTTTGTAATTTCGCAATCATATCTTTATATTTCATAATATATTCTCTTCTTCTGCATATCAACTTCCTTTCGCAACCTCATCTCTGCTATTCATAAGAAAGAAATTTTTTTTTTTTTTTTAAACCCAACTTACATTTCTCATTTTCCTCCCCATTTTTTCTCTAACAATCAACAACTACATTTATTCTTTAAGTCTCTTACTTCTGCTACTTTTTGCCTCTGCATTTTTGAATTTTCCTGTCATTTTCTTGTCTGTTGCGAAACCTTCGCCACTTCCTATCTTCATCATTTTTTGGTTTCGCAGCATTTCTTCCTCTCTTTGCTATATTACATCTACCATTAATCTTTCACCTCTTTGTTTTTCTTTGATGTTGTGTTTCCAATTCTTCTTCTTCGCAGCTCTTTCTTCACAGGATTCTATATCAACTTCATAACACTTCTTTCCTTCAACCCAATCTCCCTTTATGATGCCAACACCGGTGGGATGAGGGAATTTGATACATCGATGGAAAGTCGATGCCACACCTAAGATCTCATGTAACCATGGTCATCCGATCAGCGCGTTTTATGGTGATTCCACATCAACTACACAGAATAAAATTTCAGAAGATAATCCTTTCAGTGGAATTCGCATATGAACTTCTCCTTTTGGATTATTTGCAGTACCATTAAAACCATAGTTTTGTACGTTGAAGGTATTAGATCTTCATATTTCCCTCCCATAGTTTTATAAGTATGATAAAAGAGAATGTTCACGGAACTCCCGTATCAATCAAAATTTGTTGATTGCCCAAGAATTCTCAGCTTCATCATCTTCATCCTCGCTAGGTTTTGGGTTGATCTCCAATCTTACCACCAATGGGTTGTCATGCATTTCTCCACCCTCAGGTACTTCTTCTGCGGTAAAAGAGATAGTCTGTTTTTGCCATTATTCTAGTGGCGATGTCTTCGCAATGTTCATTGTTTCTCTGTCATTGGCATCTCTTGCGAAAACCCTACTGAGAGTTTTATCGTGAAAATCTTCAATCGTCTTGTACGAGTGTAAGATGGAGTTACAAAACAGATTCTTTGCCTTTGTGCCAACTTCAATCACAAATATTTCTCTTTCTTTTGCTGTATTTGGCTTGTGAATATCTGGAGGAGGTGGTAATGCTTGAGTTTGCGTTTGTCCTACCAGAAAGTGATTTAATTTTCCCTGATCTATCATTCTGAGAATGATTCTCTTTATATTTCTGCAGTCATTTGTTGTATGTCCATGGAAATGATGATAAGAGCAAAATTCATTACTTATGTAGCTTGGAGGTGGTTCACTCCCCATGTTCCATGGTGCAGGTATGTTTTCCATTAGGATTATAGTTTCCCATATCTTCTCCACACTAGCATTCAAAGGTGGCATTTTGATTTCTTCCCATATTATCTTTGGATTTGAAAGCAATAAGAGAGACAAGATCAAGGAATCCTTCTTTGTCTTTTCTCTATGAAAATTTTGCCTCTGACATCCATAAGTTCCTTACGACTGATGACCTCCATACGTTTCTTGTGGCTGATCAAGTCTTTGGATTTTGTTATTTTCACCATGGATATAGAAGTTTCTCTCTCTCTCAAATTCTTCTTGATCACGGCTCCCCATAGCTACTAGCTTTTGCTGTACATCTCCCATTACCCTCTCTTGTTGCCCTTGCGAGGTGTTCGCCACTATATTTATTAACTTGGGTAATAAGCTTGCATTCGCTGCTCTTGAACTTGTGTTCGCAATGGGGTATGATTCCATCTCATTTTGCTTTTCCTCAAGAGCAATATACTCCCCCGTAGTTCTCTTAATTCGATCCTGACTCTGCAATATTATTCCTAACATACATCTAAACCCTCGCACCTGAAGCTCCATTCATTGTTATTGTATTTTTGATTCGAAAATCATAAACTTATATAGCGGTGTATTCTACACCTATCACTAGCATTCAAAGGTGGCATTTTGAATGTATAATCAGCTCCCATAGCTACTATTGGTTGCAAACATAGCATTGATGAATGATAGAATGAGATATCTTTCATCCACACGACCAGCCATATCACCACACATTGTCTTCCATCTCACAGTTAGGTGCTTCAAACGTTCGCCAACCCTTTGCTTCAGCCCAAATACATCTTCAATGCCAGGTCGCGAGGAATTGTTACTTATATATGCTCCTAAAAATATAGCTTGCAAGTGGTTGAAAGATGTTATAGTATTCTTTGGCAAACCTTCAAACCATTTTAACGCCTCTCCTGTTAAACTTGATGCGAAATACTTGCATAATTTTGCATCATGGTTCTCCCATTGTAACATACATCTCACATAAGCTTTGATGTGTTGAACTGCACAAGTTGTTCCATCAAAAATGCTGGTTAACGCGGGTAAATTACATTTTGGGGGTATTCCTCCTAATTGTACTTCTTGTGTGAATGGAGTTTTCGCAGCTTCCTCTATGGCTTCATCCAATTGTCTCTTACCTACTCCTTTGTTATTATTTATCATTCCTCTCATTTCCGCTAACTCTCTCAAAATTTGTTCATTTATACCAGAATTTGGATCCATTGGTCTTTTCAACTCCGCCTCTCTTCTCCTGTGTTCATCTCTGTTTTGACTTTCTTGTTCATCACTTTCCTCTCGTCTTTCTCTGCGATCTTCTCTTTCAATTCTTTCATTAATTCGCACATCGTCACGTCTTTCATTTTCTCCTCTTCACCGCCTTTCAGTTCTCCTTTGTATTCTATCATATTCTTCATTGATATTAGCATTATTGCGGTTTCGGTCACGCCTCCTTTCTCGATTATCACGGTTATTCTGTCGAATTGCCTCTTGTAGTTCTTGTTCTTCCATTTCTTCTCTTAGTCTTTCTCTCTCGCGAGCTAAATGTGTTTGTTCAGCATAGTGTCTTTCAATTTCATCCTCAATTGCTCGTTCATTTCTTTGTATTTCTCTCTCATGTAAAATTCTCCTTCCTTCTTCCCGATTTTCTTCGCCATCTTGATTATTTCGCCTCGGCGTGTCTATTTCCTTGAATTCCATCATTCTCGTTCGTTTTGAAGAATTTCAAAGACGTTGAATATAACGATCTTCCAATACTTCTCTTCCTTCGCGACGTTCTTCACTGGATTTTGTATTCCCTCTCGAGTTTCTTCATTAGCATTTTCTATAGGCAAATTTTGTCTTATTTCTTCTCTAACTGATCTTGAACGTGATCTTGTAGTGCTTCTTGACCTCCTATTTTGTATTCTTATGTTTTCCATCCTCAATTCATGATTTTGCCTTGTCAAATTCGCACGTTCTTCTGCTTCTAACCGCCTTTCTTCATGTATTGTTTGCCTCAATGTCTCTAATGCTGCAATCTCTTCATTTCCATGAATTATTTCTTGATCTCTCTCCTCTTGCCCATTGTCTCCTAATTGCTGCTCTTCTCCCATTTCATCTATGGAATCTGATCGCCAAGTATGTACACTCACTCTGTCATAATCCACAGTTCTATTTTGTATTGGTGGTGTACGTTGAATTGGCGGTTGAACTTGATTTTCTCTGTTGTTCCTTGTATTCATTCTTGAAGATTCTCCCATCTCGTCTCTCCTTTCTCCAGCAAGTCTCCTACTCCTTCTAACAGTTGTTGGTTGTTTTGATACATGTCTTCTTCTAGCCATTTTTCAATCTTAATGAATTGTTAAAAATTATATGAAATTCCTTCCCTATTACTCCAAATTCTTTCAAATCACAATATCAATCTTCAATCAGTTCCCTGTTTCTAGCGCCATATGTAATTGCAGGAAGTCCTACAATACACACCTCACAAGAATTCATAATATCTAACACATATTTAAGATCAATAACCAATCTCTTTATTAATTAAGTTAGAAATTTTACAAGAAGGAAGTGAAATCAAGAATGTTATTGCTACTCTAGACTTTCTCTCTCCTCTAAAATTTCTCTCCACTCTCTAAAAAGATCCCCCCGCTTTCATAAGCCTATTCGGCTTTTTATATAGGACATTACATAATGGATGACAGCTAAGTTATCCCTTATTTTCGGATCTGACTTGCGACATTCTCGCAAGTGTACAAATGTAAAACCTCGCAACACTCCTAAATCTCTCTAGGTCTTCACATCTTTCTCGTGTTCTGGCTGTCGTCATCCGTTGCGTCATTTATATTACTCGTCTGCGATGTCTTCGCAATGTTTCGTTTATGGATTTCGCAAGGGCGTGGGTGTTGCGATATTCTGATCCTACAGCGATACTATTGGGCAGTGTTTAGCGTTCAACATAGGTTTACTATACCATCAATAATTTGGATTGACAAAAATTAAAGCTCTATGGTCAAAATGATTTTATTGGGGACCTTTCAATTTTTTAGGAGGCCATCCCTCAATTTGGGACTATTTCATTATAAAGTAAATATGAAATCTCTTTATCCATTTTATGGTAATGGTCAAACTATCTTTATGCTATTTTATTAGTTTCTTTAAAGAATAATAATTTATATATAATTTAAAGAATTTTTAATTGAGTTTGTTTCTGTTCGACTAGGTTTTATTTATTTTCTTGCCAAACCTCAATCTGTTCGGCTAGGAAAAAGAACTCAGCTGAACCTCAATATGGTTTTCATATGGGACGAACATATCGAGGTTCGTTTAGGAAATAAAACCAGCCAAACCTCAGTATGATCTTCATACGCAAAGAACGGATTTAGGCTGGGTTAGGAAAAAATAACAAACAAAAAAAGACAAAAAAAAAACAACTGAACTTGGATTCGGCTACGAGGAAAAAAACAAACAAATATAGATCCGGTTTTAATTTTTTTTTGACTTAGCCGGACCTCAATCAATTTTTTGCATACGAAGAACATACTTAAGTTTAGCAGGGACATATCAGGGTTGAGATGGCTATGTGAGGATTAAATGCACAGAGGGAAACAATTAATGCTTAGGGGGAAGTTATCGGTATTAACAATTTAGAGGGAAAAACTACATCGCTGATTTGTTTAGGGGGTAAACTCAAAACCCCTAAAAAACAAATATAAAGAGGAAAGGGTACCAAATACATCACCAACTTTTTATTGGTGGGAAAATGAACATGTATAATACTTTTAACAGTAAAAAGAATAACTTTTAATATGGAAGCATAACACATAATAATTTCGTAAACTAGGAAAATCACAGTGGAAGAAAAACTACGGGACCTAATCCAGTTTGGGGGAGCACCGCACTATATTAAATCTCTATAGGCACTATCAATCTTGATTTTAGTTGAGACCGATTTCACCCTCTAAGGAACTCGGCTTCAGTGTTGCTCATGTATGCTTATGCACTTCATTTCCTTGCCTGACGTTTTCCATAGCCTAAGAGTTGCTTCAGCCTAAGAGAAAATTTTTGATACTTATCTTCCTCTAACATAAAACCTATTGATTTCCCTGTATATATATATATATATTCAATCAAGGTTTGGGAATATGTTTGTTGTAGAATGATGTCTAGTAAACCTCAAGGATCTGAAATACTTACACTCTTATCAAAGAGAATCCTAAATCACTACCACCTCGCAAGAACAATCCAAGTATATCATATAAAAGTTAGGTATCTATTTTGTAGAGTCACAAAGTCTGAAACAAATAGAACTTTGTGATTTTTTATCTCGTTCATGATCAATAGTTTGTAAACTACAATAATAAGTGACAAAAAGATCCTGATATAAAAACTATCCGGTAAAAGATAGTCTGGCCTGTGTCATATACCTGCATATGACTAGCCATGAGCTATGGGCTGCCCTGATTAAGTCAGTGGGTGTAGTTAGTATTAATAAATGACTAACAGCTAAGTGACTTGTGTCACTCCAGGATTAGTCAGTTAAGCGACATGTGTCGCGCTAGGATTAGCCAAACCCGATTAGGGTTATCTCTTTCTTTACATTCTTTAATAATGTAAGAACATTACCAATTTCGATTAGGGAAGTTAAGGAAGAACACCTGAGGCTGCTACGGTATTCAGAGCAACTGATATTAATCAATCGTACTAGAACAGTACAACTGGTATTCAGAGCCGTTCCTTCCTACCCAATTTTTTTTTCCACCATGGTTGTTCAGACCTGTAAAGAGCTCACTGATGTAACTAATCGAAAACAAGCTCAAATCGATAAAATTCAACACCAACTCGATTCGATGCTGACCAAGGATGATTTCGAAAGCAGGCTGAAGTCTAATTTTGAATCTCAGTTGCTAGTTTTAACAAATACCATACAATCTCAAATGGAAAATTTTTGGTCTACCAAAGGCTTTGAATCAGGGGAACACAGTGGTGATATGAACAATCAACATGGTTCTGTTCAGGAAACTGGTGGATCTCGCTTCCATTCAGGGGGCCGTGATTTTCACCATCGTCCACCGAGAATGGATTTCCCACGATTTGATGGTGACAACCCCAAGAGCTGGATTCATAAATGTGAACATTATTTCCAGATGCAGGATGTACCAGAGTTCAACAAAGCTGGCATGGCAGCCATACATTTAGATGGCAAAGCAGGTAAATGGTTTGAGAATTTCCGTTTAAATAAGCATCATATATCTTGGCCTGAACTAGCTGAGAATGTTTGTCTGCGATTTGAAAACCCTGCGCATGAAAATATAGTTGGGTTGTTTGATAAGTTGTCTCAGTTAACAACTGTGGATGCTTATTTTGAGGAATTTGAGTATTTAAAGGCCTTATTGTTGAGTAAACACCCACATTTTCCTGAAGATTACTTCATTCAAAGTTTTATAGGGGGTTTAAAAGAGGAATTGAGAGAACCTGTGCTTATGTTTGGTCCCAAAAATCTTTTACATGCTTTTTCCTTAGCCAGAATGCAAGAAAAAACACTTTATCTCCAACACAAATCTTCCAAGCCTACTCCAAAACCCTTTACTACTCCCTTTTCCACTGGTAAAAATTTCTCTCCTCAATCTACCACCTTACCACATACTCCTTCAAAACCAACAACTTATAACTCTTCATTCCTACCTACATCAACCTCATCACTTCCTATTAAAAGACTAACACCTGAGAAAGTCCAAGCTAGGAAGGCACAAGGGTTATGTTACAATTGTGATGAAGTATACAAAAGGGGCCATGTCTGTAAGAAGCAACATCTTTGTTTGATAGTGGGCACTGAGGCTGAGGAACTTTCACTGGATTCAGAAGAAGATATTCATGGTGCTGAGGAGGACTCACCATTAGAAAGTGATATGGAAATTTCACTCAATGCTTTAACGGGTAATAATTCTGGTGAAACTATTAGAATTGCGGGATTCATTAAGAAAAAAGCTATCTCAGTTCTCATAGATACTGGTAGCACTCATAGTTTCATTGATACTGAAGTGACCGAGTCTCTCAACTGTCCCATTGAACATACTGTTAGCATGTTAGTCACTGTGGCAAATGGTGACATAACCATAAGTAATGGGGTATGCTCTAATCTTTCTTGGACAATGGATGCTCACAAATTCTCTGGCAGTTTGAGGTTATTACCAGTGGATGGTTGTGATTTAGTTTTGGGGGCTGATTGGCTCAAGCAGTTGGGTGATGTGGTTTTCAACTTCTCCAAGCTTAGTATCTCTTTCAAACACAATGGTAAGAAGATTACACTAACTGGGTCTCACAACAAAGCCTCATTAAGCATGATGAGTGGTCCTGCAGTTAAGAGATTTTTTAAGAAACATACTCATGGCATTATTGGCCAACTTTTCACCATATCCACATCCACCCCACTACCCAATCCTCCACCTAAAATTTTAGAGCTACTTACACATTATTCAGATGTTTTCTCTGAACCCAAGGCTCTCCCTCCACAAAGGAGTTTGGACCACTCCATTCCCCTCAAACCAAACTCAGAACCAATAAACTTGAGGCCATATAAATGTCTCTATATTCAAAAGTCAGTGGTGGAACAACTGGTTCAGGATATGCTTCAATCTGGCATTATACAAGCCAGCCATAGTCCTTTTGCAGCTCCTATCCTTCTGCTGAAGAAAAAAGACAACACATGGAGGTTCTATGTTGACTATAGAAGGCTTAATAACATCATAGTTAAAGATAAGTTTCCCATTCCAATCATAGAAGAGCTACTTGATGAGCTACATGGTAAGAAGTTCTTCTCTAAGATTGATCTAAAAGCTGGGTATCATCAGATTAGAGTCACCTCTGCTGACATTTACAAGACAGCCTTTAGAACTCACCATGGTCACTTTGAGTTTAAAGTGATGCCCTTTGGACTCACCAATGCCCCTGCTACCTTCCAGGTCCTCATGAATGAGGTATTTCAAGAACATTTAAGGAAGTTTATCTTAGTCTTTTTTGATGATATCCTCATTTACATCTCCACCTTGGAAGAGCACATCTCTCACTTATAAACTACATTGGAGATATTGAGGCAACACAAGCTTTTTGCCAATTTCTCTAAGTGTTGCTTTAGCCAAAATGAGCTAGAATATTTGGGCCACATTATTACTGCGGAAGGAGTTAAAGCTGACCCTGAGAAAATCTCTGCCATGGTCAATTGGCCACTTCCTACAAACCTCAAATAACTTAGAGGATTTTTGGGACTCACAGGCTACTACAGAAAATTTGTGAAGGATTATGGCTTGATCAGCATGCCTCTAACAAATCTCCTAAAGAAGAATGCCTTCTTGTGTTCTCCTTCAGCTACTGCAGCATTTCATCAAGTCAAGGCTGCAATGTCTACAACTCCAGTCTTAGCTCTTCCTAACTTCAACAAACAATTTGTGCTGCAAACTGATGCTTGTGATGCTGATCTTGAAGATGTTCTGATGCAGGAAGGCAAACCATTGGCTTTCTACAGCAAACCACTTGGGCCAAGAGCAGTTGCCTTATCTACTTATGAGAAGGAGCTACTCTCTATTGTCCAAGTTGTTACAAAGTGGAGACAATATTTACAAGGGACTCATTTCATTATTCAGACTGACCACCAAAGTATAAAGTATTTCCTTGAGCAAAAAATCAACACTGCCTTACAGCAGAAATGGTTAATGAAGCTTATGAGCTTTGATTATGAAATTAGATACACCAAAGTCTATGATAATAAGGTTGCTGAGGCTCTCTCCAGAAGATCTCATGCTGACATTGTTTGTCACACAATATCTGTTTCTCAACCAGCTTGGGCCCAAGAAATCATTGACAGTTATGCTGGTGATCTAAAGGTGCAGACCATCATTGCACAACTAGCTCTCTCCCCTGCTACACTTCCTCATTACTCCTACATTGAGGGGATTCTCAAGTACAAGTCAAGACTTTACATTGGCTCCCACATTGCTGTTAAAGACAGAATTTTGGCTTCCATACATTCACCAGCCGTTGGTGGCCATTCTGGTATCCAAGCCACATATATGAGAGCCAAAGCCACCTTCTTCTGGCCTGAAATGAAGAAAGATGTACTGATGCTTGTTTCTACCTATGATACTTGTCAAAGGAATAAGCATGAACACACCTTCCCAGCTGGCTTATTACAACCCTTACCCATCCCTGATCATGCCTGGCAGCACATCTCTATGGACTTTATAGAGGGTCTACCAATGAGTGAAGGTAAATCTGTCATTTTGGTGGTGGTAGACAGGTTGACTAAGTATGCACACTTCATTGGGTTACATCATCCTGTTGATGGTGGATTTTAGTTCAAGGCTGAAATTGTAAAACCAATTTTAAATATGCTGACATCCTACAGAGGATAAGGCTATTTGATAAGTGATGAGTACCTCTTCGCTTATTAATTCACCTAGAATGGAGCATGTAGCAACAATCCCAAATATTATGTGAATTAAAATACAAAAATTCATTCAGGATGGAGCATGTAACAATAATCCCAAATACCCTGTAAATTTTTAGCATTATTTATAATGCATGAATTGCCTTGTATTTCCTGTGATGTTCTCAGAAGGACTCTCGTTATTGGTGCGGCATGATGACTAATTGTTACTCTCAGCAGAGTAACATGAATATCCAAGTGTCAATAGTGAGGCATGCACGAAATACCCGTACAGGCTACATCTCTCGGTGTGTTATATTAGCCCGATCGAGCATATTTAATTTCCTAAGGGAAATCTAGTGACAAATGTCCATATCTAGGTCTCGAGAACGATCACGGCCACATGCGAAAAGAGTTGACCGCATGATTTAACCAGCCTAGACAAGCCCTAGCGGGGAGCATTGTATTTATACATGCTATCGAAAATAAATCAAACCGTGATGACCACCAACGAGCCTATTTATGCCCTAGGGTCGGTCGAACATTACGCTTCACTTCCCAGCGTGCCAAAACGCCAGCCCTAAAGTAGGGTGGCGCGCGTGATCTTTGGAAGAAGCTTGAACGAGCAAGACGTAGATGAGTTGCTACTTGTTGGGTTAAAACAGATTTCAAAACGATCATGACCGTCCAACTTCACTGGCCTGATTGGACGGCTTAGATCGCACCATGAAAGATGGAGGAGGCGCCAACATGCACATTGGCGGGACCACTCTATCCCTTCCCGATCGGTTTTCTCACGACCAAACCATGGAGCAATGAACGTTTGCTCGAAACAAGGCTGGCATGATGCTTAAAAGGCCGCGGAAATTCCACTAGTGTCTTAAATCGATCACGACCATCCAACTTCGCAAGCATGATTGGATGGCTTAGATCACACATAGGACCATGAGATAGGTATGGATACGTTCACCATCGACCCAACGTGGGACCCACATGGTCGGCCTCCCCAAATAGGAGCATAACTTGCCAAACCGTTTGGCCAAAATCGTGTGTACGTGCTGTTTTCAAAACCCTAATTAGGGTTCGCGGCGCTGCATAACTGTCGCAGTTCGATCACGACCATCCATCTTCTCAAGCTTGGATGGAGGGTATACATATATACTTAAAAGGTCCCAAGCATGTCAACATGATCACCGTGGGCCCACCTTTGCGTGGAGCTGGTCGGCCTAGGAAGACTAGGACTCGATGACCTCGAAATGCGTGCCCGAAAGTGGCATGCTGAGCGGCTTCCAAATCCTTTGCGGCAATGGATTTCTGCCGCAAATCGATCTCGACCACTCACCTTTGCCGATCAAATTAAGTGGCGTAGATCGCACCTTCATGAGACAAAGAGGTATGGGCATATACACCGGCATGCCGTCTACACGCATGCCTGGTCGGCCCCACCAAAACTTGTGCCCAAACTCGAATTCGGTCAAGCATAGGAGTGATGCTCGCGCACTTCTTAAAACCCTAAAAATCCATCAACGGTCGCAGATGAGGGTCTTAAACCATCTCGTCCGTCCAATTTTGCTAGCTTGGTCGGATAGCCTAGGTTAAAAGCTAGATGACCAGTGAAGCATCCTGATGATTACCATCCGCCACTCTTCCACAGGGAGTGATCGTCCAGGAGATAGCTCGCCCATGCAGCCTCCAAACGATCACTCGAAGATGTTTGGACGTGATTCTATTTTAAGATGCTTGGTCCACAACTTATTCGGTTAGGCTTTAAAACATCGATGCTTTATACATGTTGATTGTTTGCGATGTATTACATGCATTGAGCATACACGATATTTCGTAAATATCAAATCCTTAGTTATTTTAGCATCACATGGTACTTTCTACAGTGGGTCCAACGATCCACTCATTCGAGACATCAAACATGTCACAAACTGGGGGATACTTACTGGGGTATTGGTATGGCGGTTTACAGTGTGCAGCGTGCAACGCGCCATCACAAGAACGTGTCAGGAGGCATGGACGGTTAGCGATGATGAGGGAAGTGGGCTAAGACGAGATCGTGCAACCACCTACATGACCCCACTACTCCATCACTAAACTTCCTCCACTTCCTCCGAGATGAGGGTTTGCGCTCAATGACTTGTATAAATAGGTCCTTTGCCTATTTCCAAACAACACAGACAAACACGATAAACCAAGTGTTGTATCATAGTATCCAGAAAACACCCAGATAGCTTACATTATGCAAGCCAGTTCAACATTCTGATACAAGTCATAAACAACCAACACCTTCATAATCTCATCACCTTCTTTGCTTCCCTCCCTAAGATCAACCCCATCTCCTTCACTTTGTGACCGAAGCAAGTCTCAACACCTAACATCTTTCTCTCTCATTTTCTTGATTCGGATAATTTTAGCTGCAATCTTTTATAATCTATCCCTGTTTCTAGCGCATATGTAGTTGCAGGAAATCCCACACTACACCCCTTACTATAATTCACTCAATTAATCCATTTGAAGATGAATAACAATAGATTTTATTGATTATCTTCTTGAAATGTTTACAAAGAAAGATAGAACAGAACTAAAGAAATTACAATCACTCTTAACTTTCTCTCTCCTAATGACTTGCTTAACAATTCAAAAAGAACTCTCTCTACCACAAACTAACTCGTCTCTTTATATAGGGTAATATATAGTGGATGACAGCTAAGCTGTCCTTTATTTTCGGGAATAACTCGCGAAGTGTCGCAAGTGTGTAAATGTTTGTTCTCGCGACACTCTCAATCTTCGCCAGATTTTCACATATTCCTCGTGTTCTAGCTATCGTCATCCATTACGTCATTTACTTTGCTTCCCTGCGACTCCTTCGCGGTGTTGTCGTTTATTATTCTCGCGAAGTATTGATGTTGCGATATTCTGATCCTACATCTTGCCTCTTTTTTCTTGAATATTGCTTGAAGAGCGATCTTTAAGAAAAAATCTATTGTTGCAGTAGTCTTTGATTTTTATTGATGAAGGAACGAGCGAAAGAATATTGGACTTGAAAAGTACGTACTTGCCTCTATTGTTTTGCGAAGTTCCGAAGCTAATCCTCTAAATGTAAGAAGTATTGCAAATCCATCATGCGAAACTTTCGTTCCATGTTCTTTGCCTCATGCTATGAGCTCATATTCTCGCAATCTCTTGTCGCCTTCTCGCAGGTTCACTCTATAATTTCGCAAGTTGCTCATACTTTCCTCGTGAATTATCTTCGATATCATCTCATTACGTCATTCTTTTAGTGCTCTGCGAAGTCTTATTAGTCATAATTACGTCATGAGAATTAATACTTTGAAATGTCGCAACCATTTGTTTTCTATCCCTTCTTTTACCAGCAAGATTCCGTGAATTAAGGGATGATTTGTTCACACGTATCTTAAATTTCACTTTTTACCGGCACATTTAATGTTATCCGGTTACTCTTTCCCATCTATTTAAAGGAGAGTACCCTATGAGAAATTTTCCTTTTCTTTTACTTCATCTTCTTTATTGTCTGCAATTCTCTCTGCAATTTTTCTCTGCTGTTTCCCTTCATCGTCTTCTTCATCGTCTTTCTGCTCTTTTTCTTCTGCTACTGTTTCTATGGCATCAAGGTTTGTGAATTTCGCAAAATTTAATCATTTTGTGATTGATCTTTCTTAACAAAGTAGTTTTATTCAGATACTGCTCCTTTTTAATGACTTTCCTGGCATTTTTATTTTAGCAAGGACAAGTCTAGCGTCAAATTCACCATTACAAACCCTAATATTCCCAAGGGCTCGCAGCCGAAATTCTTTGCTTCTAAGAGAAAGACTTCGAATGACAAGGTATTTAAGAAACATTTACCCTTTTAATAACAATATTGTTGCCTCTGTTTCTTATTTAACTCGTAATTCGCAGGATGACAAAGATATTAATATATCTCCCAAGAAACCCCGCCACTTTAAACCTCGTCGCACCTACCATTTCTTTTACGGGTTCAAACTTACTACTTCTCCTGCAACATCTTCGCAAGATAACCCAATTCCTTCTTCTCTAGCGATGCCTTCGCAAGATAACCCAATTCCTTCTTCTCATGACAAATCACCTTCTCCCTGCGATGATCTCGCATGATAAATTAGTCCCCGAATTTCCCGTTAGTGAGATTCTTCAAAATGTACCCCTCTCCACTTTTACTCTTAATACCTCTATCTCGTCTCCCCTTCTTGGTCAAGTTCCTCCAATGGCATTCTTATGACTAAGGATGACTCAACTTTTGCCTCTTCCTCCATCATTTCCTCTTCCTCTGAATCTATCTCTCTTACTAAAGAAAACTTAGAAGGGATAGATATAGCTTTTAAGGTTTTATCAGCTACCATGGATGATGTTAAGAAAGTCTCCACTGATCCTATCAGATCTAGTGTTTATGAATCCTTGAGTAAGCATTTTGGTTCCGATACCATGTCGCGAGCATCCCTGGAACAAGAAATTAAGACCTTGAAGAATAGCCTTCATAATATTTCGCTGGATCGCGATAATCTTCGCAAGAAGAATGAAGAACTAAAAGGTATTGTTTCCTCTCACATTTTTTTTTTTTTTTTTTAAGACTTTGTTCGCCTTTCAAGCTTTGAATCAGAAACGTAAAATGGAGATATATCAAGTGGAATCTATCGTGGAAGAAATTCGAACAGAAAGAGATGCTTGGATGGAGCAATATAACCGATTAGATAACCTCCATACATATTCTGTTGACCAGGATAAATAATCTTACCCAAGAAAACGCCTACTTAGTCCAGAAACAAGAATTGTTAAGTAGCGAATTGTCGCATCTGTCATATTCTTTGACTAAATCTAATTTGGAATTGGAAACCTTATTAGATGAAAATGGAACTTTGTCCCAAGAGAAGCGAGCTTTGTTGGATAAGGTGGCTATATCCTCGCAACAACTTGATGTTTGTCGGAAAGCATTGAATGAACAAGAACAATCTATCTGCTCTTTGAAAAATAAACTCAAAGAAACTACTACCGAAAGAGATAAGCTTATTGGGGGGTAGAATAACCCTAAGTTTGAAAACAAATCAGCTCAAGGATGAATATACCAAGTTAAAAAAATCTCATTCCTCCCTTGCGAAGGAGAATAATTTACTGATTTCTAATGAAAAAAGCTTGCGTTCTCGGTTAAAAGGTCTTGTCGGTGATGATTTTGATACTGCCATGGATCATTTGGAGAATAGTTGCTTGGCCCTGACCCAACATCTTATCTCGCAAAAGGAAGGTAGTCATAAAATTTGACTGCCTCAACCGCCGTTTTCCTTTTCTAATTTCTTTCATTACTTTTTAATTTGAACTCTGCTGTTCTTATACGTTTTCGCAGAATCTGAGAAAGATCTTCGCACTTCTCTGTCTACTTTGGAATCCTCCCATGCCAAGATTCGCAAGGAAAATACAATTCTTGTCGCTACTCTTGCCCATTCTCGTGATCGTGCCGCGAGAAGGCTTAATTATCTCAGCCATCTTAAAGATATCCAAAGTAGGAATCAACAGAAAGCACTTCTTCGTCAATTTCATCCCAAAGTCAAGTTGTTGTGAATGAGATCTTACTCTCTAAATCCCTTGAACTGTCTCTGTTGAACCTTTGGAAGTTGAAGATGATGAAGTTCCTAATTCCCGATAGTGATTATGATTATGAAAGTTGCGAAGATATCGCGAATAATGAAATTGTCGAGAAGGATCTTTATGAAAAATCTTCTGATGAAAACCCTTCAACTTGCGATGGTGAAGCTGATAAAATTGTTGAAGAACATTTATCATCTCCTGTTGCTGAGAATGTCGATGTAGAAAATTAAGTTACTCCTGTAATTTTATATCTTCCAATCTCTTTTCCTGTATGACTTTTTGTATGAGACGCTTTTCAATTTCTGTTGAAGTACTCTTTTTGATTAGAAAGACCAAGTCCTTTGATGAATGATCCCTTATCTTCTCTTTCTACCTCATTTTAGATTTGCAGTTTTAATCTCGCAAGCTTATTCGCTTACCTTTATTTATATTGAAATTTATTATTGCGACAAGATCGCAAGATATCCTCACAAATGAAGAAATCTATTGATCTTGTCTTATCATTGATTGTGTGGTCTTATTTTTCCTTCCTAATTAAAGGTCTTATTTCGCCACCCCTCGTTGCGACAAAGTCGCAGGACGTCTTTACACTTTCATGTAATGACCCATTGACCTTGTCTTATCATTTCTTAAGTATTTTTGCCTCTACAGGATATTTTATTTGCGACAATATGACAGGTTTAAAACACTCTTGCGAATGTAAAATCCCATGACATTGCCGTCTTTGCGATGAAATCGCGGGACGTTTTTGCATTTTCATGCAAAAACCCATTGATCTCGCCTTATCCTTGCGTCAGTATTATTGCCTCTACAGGATCATCGCACAAATATGACAAGCCTAAATTTCCTTGCGAAAATAAAGCCTCATGACATTTGCGTCTTTTGACACTTATCGGCTCCCTAATGGAGGGTGCCGCCCTTATCTTCTCCTGGTTGCCCCTTCAAGGAGGCGTACATCGGCCATACAAGACTAGCTCCTCCCATCCGGTCTTAACAACAACCAGTTGTTTTCGCAGCCTCTTATCCCTTATACCTATATGGCTTATGGTTGCGAGACTGCACCCTAAGTGGAGTTTTCTTCGGGCCGAAAAGATATACCAAGACTTGCCAAGAATGGCCGAGACACTTCAAATGCCTCAGGCACTCTTGGCTCAACCGTGTACCCCGGCGCCTTGAGCATACACTGACTCCTTGAAAGAGACCCTCGGGCGTCCAACCAGGGTATAACCATATATAGTTGGAAATCCAAGGTATCTCTCCCGGATAGGCTTTCATATGCCCCAAATCTCCATGACTCAGGTTCCAGGAGCGGTGTAACCTTTCCCCGAGCCATGTCAAGAGATACCCCTTATATGACGCACTTTAGGTCTTACATTTGCCTCTTGCGAAATATCATTCGCGAACTAGGGTGTACGCCATAAAGGTTCGTCCCATTCACTCACTCATTCATTTTTGTTAATTCATTCAATCATTCATTTTCTGTAATGTATTGCTTGCGAGACATTCGCATAATCTTTCTTTGTTTTATTCAACTTCGTAATCATTCTATCGCAAAAACATTTCATCCATCTTTTATGGATAATACTTCTTGAGATACAACCTATTCCATGGTCTATCCAATCTTTGTCCTACATCTCTCCCCTCAGGATCCATTAATCTATATGCCCCTGTACCAACTATTTCCTTAATGATATAAGGTCCATCCCATTTTCTTGCCAATTTTCCACCATTTTCACGCTGATATATTGGTGTCTCTCGCAGCACCAGATCTCCTGGATGAAATTCACGTATCTTGACACGTTTGTTATATTCTCTGGCCAATCTTCGCTGATAATTCTCCATATGTTGTAGTGCTCTCTCTCTTTTCTCTTCTAATTCATCTAATTTGATTAAAATGTTACCCGCACTGAGATTTTTCTCCCAAGCTTCTTTCTTTGTAGTTGGAATCATAACTTCTGTCGGGAGTACAGCTTCTACTCCATATGTTAAACAAAAAGGGGACATGCCTGTAGCTTCTCTTCTAGTTGTATTATAAGCCCATACCGCATTGGGTACTTGTTCGCACCATCCTTTATTGTATCCTTCTAACTTCTTCTTCAATATGTCTGCGATTGTTTTATTTGTTGCTTCTGCCTGGCCATTGGCCTGCGGGTATAAAGGAGTTGATTTTCCACATAGTATCTGAAATGCATTAAGCAGCAATTCTATGTTTTGTCCTTCAAACTGTTTCCCATTGTCAGATACCAACTGTGCTGGAATCCCAAATCTGCATATAATGTTCTCAAATATGAAAGTAAAAACATCCTTATCGCGAATGTGTTGTCTTTGCTTTCACCTCTCGCCCATTTTGTGAAATAATCAGTAGCGACAATTAGATATCTTTCTGTCACGTTCCTGGTAAGAATGGTCCCACAATATCTAAGCCCCATTTTCCAAAAGGCCACACACTTGTTGAAGAATTTAATGGCGCTCCCGGTGCATGTATCTTCTTCCCATGTCTTTGGCAATCTTCGCAACGCCTTGATATTTATTTCGCGTCCTCATGCATATACGGCCAGTAATAGCCCTACATCTTTGCTTTATGTGCTAAAGATCTTCCACCACTATGATTACCAGCATCCCCGCTATGCAACATCTTCAATATGGTTTCTCCTTCCTTCCTTGTTACACATCTGAACGAAGGTCCATTAAAAGATCGTCGGTATAATACTCCATCTCTTAATTCATAATTTGTTGCACGGCTTTTTAATTTGTGTGCCTCTAATCTATTTCTTGGTGTTTCCCCTTTCGTCAAGTATGCATGAAGTTCTGCTCTCCAATCCTCTTCGCAAAGTGTTTGTGTTCCATCTTCTATTAACATTACATCTGTTTCCTGTTCTTCTTCTTTATTAATTGACGGTGTTAAAAGTGTTTGTATCTTTATATTTCTCGCAGTCGGATCTGTCATCATACTTGATATAAAGGCAAAAGCATCTGCGAGTCTATTGTTTCTCCTTGATATATGTCTCCATTTTATTTTTTAGATCTGCACCGAAATGATTTTCGTCAACAAGTTTCTTGTACTTTTGCAAAGATAGTTCATTTGTAGTGTATTCCTCTTTTATTTGGCGAATAGCCAATTGTGAATCACTGGTAATCCTCACATTTTCCAATTTCATTTCTATTGCGAATCGCAAAGCATGTATTATAGCTTCATACTCTGTTTCATTATTGGTTGACGCAAATTTTAATCTGAAAGAAAAAGCTATCTTATTTCCTTCTGGCGATATCACAACAATTCCAATCCCATTACCTTCTCCATTAGACGACCCATCTACTAATATTTCCCATCTATTTGGCTCAGTTAACAAATCCTTTGGATATCCATGTTCTTCTTCTATGTCCATCATTTCTTCCACCGGTTCATCCTCTTCCAAAGGGAATTCTGCTAAAAAATCTGCGACAACTTGTGATTTTGGTGAAGATAATATTTCGTATTTGAGTTTGCAATGACTTATCTGAGCATTCCACCTTTCTACTCTTCCCGATCTTTTTGAATTTTTCATTACTGATTCGATTGGTATTTTTGTCACTACCTTAACAATGTGCGCTTGAAAGTATATGCGAAGTTTAAATGTTGCGTAAACTAATGCCAAGATTAGTTTTTCAATTTTTGAGTAATTCCTTTCTACGGCATTGAAAGTTTTGCTGATATAATAGATTGAGTTTTGCTGATATAATAGATTGGTTTCTCTACTCCTGCATCCAGTCGCAGCAATACTGCACTTAATGCGTGCGAGGTCGTCGCAAGATAGATCAATAGTTCTTCCCCTGGTTCTGCTTTTTGTAAAATTGATATATCCATTAAATGTTCCTTTATTCCTTGGAAGGCTTTCTCACACTCGTCTGTCCATCTAAATTTTGATCCCTTTTTGAGAATGTTGAAAAAGTGTTTGCATTTATCAGATGATCGCGAGATAAACCTTCCTAACGAAGCTAGTAGCCCATTTAACTTCGAACATCTTTTACTTGTCGCAGTGTTGGCATATCGCGAACTGCTTGTACTTTCTCCGGGTCGACTTGGATTCCCTCTTTTGATACTATGTAACCTAAATTTTTTTCCGATGCAACTCCAAAGGTGCATTTTTCTGGATTTACTTTGATGTTGAAATGTCTCATTTGTTCAAAAATTTCTTTCAGATCTTGTGTGTGATCTTTTGCTTTCTTACTTTTTATTAACATATCATCTACATACACCTCTAACGTTTTGTGTATCCATCTCGCGAACACCTTTTCCACCATTCTTTGGTATGTTGCTCCGGCATTTCGCAAACCAAACGGCATTTTTGTATAACAGTATAATCCTCTTGGAGCAAAGAAAGCGGTATGTTCTTGATCTTCTTCGGTGAGAGGAATTTGATTATAACCTTTATATCCATCAAGAGATGATATCCTTTCATTTCCTGCCGCAACTTCAACCAATTGCGGAATATCCGTAACGGAAACTATCTTTAGGACAAGCTTTGTTTAGATCAGTAAAATCTATGCAAATTCTTATCCCTTTTTTCTTCTTTGGGACTATAACCATATTTGCTATCCATTCAGGATATTTTGCTTGTCTAATGATTCCTGCATCTAGCATTTTCTGCAATTCTTCTTCTATTTGAGGATGATATGCTGTTGCGATCTTTCTAATTCTTTGTTTGAATGGCCTTATATTTTTGTCAATTTCCAATTTATGACAAGCCACGAGATGGATCTATACCGGGCATTTCATCCATATCCCACGTGAAAATATCTTTATAGTCTCGCAGCAAATCAATAGTTCTTCTTTCTTCATCTACTTCCATTTTAGTTCCAATTTTTAACATCCTGGGTTCTTCTTCAGTTCCAACATTCACTTCTTTTGTTTGTTCTGCTGCGATATAGCTAGCTTTCGGTTCTCCCATAGGGGTTGGTCCTTTTATTTCTTTATTCTGCGAGAGATTTCGCTAGGTATTCCTTTTCCTTCTTTTGCTCTTATCATGTAAATTCTAAATTCTTCTTCTTTTTTAGATGCTTTTACCATTTTCTTACGATCTCTTCGCTTCTTCACTCGTTCTTCATAATGCTTTACTTCGTCTTGATGATATATTCTCCCTTTATCAATATCTCTTCTGATTTCACCAATTCCAGTTGGCATGGGAAACTTGATACACGATGAAGTGTTGACCTTTCCAGACCTTGATTGCATGTACCCATGGCCTTCCTAACAACACATTGTATGGCGATTCCATATCCACTACACTCAATGTCACTTGTGTTTCAATTTCTCCAAGCGAGAATCCGTAATTTCACTTCTCCTTTGGGTTTCGTTATAGATTTACCAAAGCCATGGATATAATACTATTTGGGGAAATCATTTCTTCATCTTTATATCCTAATTTTTTGTAAGTATGGTAAAACATGATGCTCACTAAACTCCCGTATCCACCAAAGTTCTATTTACTGACCCATTCTTCCATTTGCTTTTTAGGTTCTCCTCCATTTTTGCATGCATTTATTGTGATCACCAATGGGGATGTATGGCTCAAACACTCTTTAGGTATCTCCATTGCTTTGTGAATGTTATTTTCTCGCTTTTCCCACTCTTTTAAAGACGATGTCTTCTCCTTATCTATAATCTTCTTCCCTTCAAAATCTCGTTTATGTATTCTTCCTCTAATGTTTTCATGAAATTCATTAATCCTTGCTTTTGTAATTGTACAGTACTCCATATTTTCATTGTACTCCTTGCTTTTTAACTTCTCTATTTCATCTGATCTAACATCTTTCTCTCTCATTTTCTTGATTCGGATAATTTTAGCTGCAATCTTTTATAATCTATCCCTGTTTCTAGCGCATATGTAGTTGCAGGAAATCCCACACTACACCCCTTACTATAATTCACTCAATTAATCCATTTGAAGATGAATAACAATAGATTTTATTGATTATCTTCTTGAAATGTTTACAAAGAAAGATAGAACAGAACTAAAGAAATTACAATCACTCTTAACTTTCTCTCTCCTAATGACTTGCTTAACAATTCAAAAAGAACTCTCTCTACCACAAACTAACTCGTCTCTTTATATAGGGTAATATATAGTGGATGACAGCTAAGCTGTCCTTTATTTTCGGGAATAACTCGCGAAGTGTCGCAAGTGTGTAAATGTTTGTTCTCGCGACACTCTCAATCTTCGCCAGATTTTCACATCTTCCTCGTGTTCTAGCTATCGTCATCCATTACGTCATTTACTTTGCTTCCCTGCGACTCCTTCGCGGTGTTGTCGTTTATTATTCTCGCGAAGTATTGATGTTGCGATATTCTGATCCTACAAGCTATATATAACCTTACTGCACTTTGTTTTTCTTTTTTTTTGATTCTAGTGTATAAAGTGTATAAATTAATTTGCTCGATTGGGAAGGCTCCCGGAGTTCCAATTATGCACGTCAGTAACCCCAAGTAATCAATTGAGCGACTACCTCAAACAACTCTTGGTGGAGGCCGTGCTAGGAGGGTACCAGAATTTTCGATATGTTGTAGAAGGCTTATAGTCTGCGACATCTGATACTTAAAACAACAAGGTTTTGTAGTCCAACAGTTAGGATAATTGCCTTCCAAGCAATAGACCCGGGTTCGACTCCCGGCAGACGCAATGTGACAAGTTTTTTTATCCAGGTGTTAAAATTCAAGTTGCTCGAATCAGTAATCGCTAGATTCGCTACCAAAGTCTCCTTTACTCTGTCGTGGAGGTTGGAGTTTTGACTCCCACCACAATTCCACGGTAGCTTTTTTCATGGAGGTTATCGGTAAGAAATCTACGGCCACACTTGAACATTCATTGCTTTGCCTGACGAAGAAATCTACGCACACACTTCAAGATTCACATTGCTTTTCTTGTGTTGGGCTTATAGAAGATGCGCGTTTTCAATGTTAAAACTAGTCATATACTTAAAATTGCTTTGCCTGTGCTAAAGTGCTAGGGAAGTTGCACGGTGTCAATGTGAAAACTAGTCATATACTAGCGCTTCAGTTAGGCCCACAATCATATCTTCAAATTACAGTTCACGAGTTTCTATTACAAGTGTTTAGATTCGTTTCTCATTCACACACACCCCAAATTTACCAAAACCAGCAGAAACAGTTTTCACCCATAAACAATTGGCGACCACAGTGGGAGATTAATCTCTCGGTTGTGAAGTCAATATCTTCAATACCCAATCCCATTTGGCTGATTTCAAAATGGTTGGTCTTAAGACTGCCCCAACAGCTTCAAATCCCGGTCGAAGTTCCTCCAATGAAGATACCCCTCCTCCCAATGGTATATCTGATGGTGTGACCGGAAGAATCCCAACATTGATTGAGTTAGCACGGGTACAGGAGATTCACACGAAGAACATGGACCTGATCAAAGAAGCAATAAACAGCGTACTCGATCTCCTCATCAAGATGGCATCAGATATGAGCGGTTCTCCTGTCACGGAGACTTCTACACTGGGGACTGATCCTCACAACGATCCTCCTCAAGTCACTCTTACACCTCTCGAAGAGTCAGCGTGTGGAGATGTTTGCTGCAATCAACCAGATAGCCCTGGACGTGCATTTAACTCCTTTGCGTCCAGAAGCCTCAAAAACATCAGAGCTGTCTGTGAATAACGTCATGTTTACAGAAGAAAACATGATAGCGGAAGAAGGTCACAACCGGGCCTTACACGTTACTGCACGCATCAAGGATTCAGAGTTCAATAGGGCCCTTATCGACACGGGAGCGTCTTCGGATGTGATTACTCTCAAGACACTCAGGACATCCAAGGTTCGCCCAAGAAAGATCGTGCGACAACCTACCACCATGACGGACTTTGAAGGAAACCAAACCAACACGTACGGGTATGTCAATCTGAGTTTATCTGTAGGGCCTGTCCAGTCAAAGGTGAAATTCGAAGTCATAGAAAAGGAGCCGGACTACCACATGATACCGGGGAGACCATGGATTCATGACAATAGGATCGTCCCCTCGACGTATCACCAATGCATGAAGACTATGATGAATAAAGAAGTCGTTTGTATTCCCGCATCACCAATATGTGGAGTGGAATTGTTTGAGCCAAGATAAGCTCCGCATGGAGAATCAGACAAAGTTCATTGCATCCCACTCCCCACGTGGGCGTCAATCCAGGAGGAGGACCGACTTGCATCATTGAAGGCTAAGACCCATGATGCATCTTTGCTTACAAGGCGTCCCAATTCTTCTTCATCATGTGAAGCCGCGACCCACGCTCACACTAAGAGGGAACAAACTTTTGTGGCAAGCCATGACCAGAAAGGGAAAATCGTGTACCGACGCCGCTGTTAGCAATTAGCAGGGGAGACTGTTACCCAGTCTCTCCACCCAACGGAATGCTAAAATAATGACGGGCCACAACAAGAAGTGCTACATGCTCCACGACAGCTGTAGGATGACACCAACTCCACGACTGATGAACTCGAAATCGTTAATATCGGGAATGAAGAATCTCCCAGGCCTATCTCCATCAGCTCAATCTTGTCCACGGATGAACGCACGAAGCTCGTACAACTTCTCAAAGAATACCAGGACATATTCGCTTGGACGTATGAAGAAATGCCCGATTTATATGAAAAATTGGTCACCCATCATCTACATGTTATACCTGGATCCAAGCCGATCAAACAGTCCCCGAGGCGATTCAGGCACGAGGTGGAAGAGCAAATCAAGACTGAGATACAAAAGTTGCTAGCTGTTGGCTTCATTAAATCCATTTATCATCCGACCTGGTTGGCTAATGTGGTTCCGGTAAAAAACAAAAATGGACAGATCAGGTGCTGCATGGATTTCAGAGACTTGAACAGATGCTGCCCCAAAGACGATTTTCCTCTACCTAACATCGACATGTTAGTAGATGCCACCAGCGGACATGGCATGTTCTCCTTCATGGATGGATATAGCGGGTACAATCAGATAAGGATGTACGAGCATGATGCAAGTAAGACAACTTTTCGAACTCCTCTCGGAAATTTTTATTATACTGTAATGCCATTTGGTTTGAAAAATGCCGGTGCAACCTATCAACGCGTTATGACAGCAATCTTCCACGACATGATGCATAAGCAAGTTGAAGACTACGTGGATGATATAGTAGTCAAATCAAAAGCTCGGGCGGATCACACAGGAGTCTTACGGCAAGTGTTTGAAAGGTGTTGTGAGTACAAATTGAAGATGAATCCTTTGAAATGCGCTTTCGGCGTTTCTTCAGGCAAGTTTCTGGGATTCCAGGTAACTGCTGAGGGGATCAAGGTGGACCCATCCAAGACTCAAGCTATACTCACGATGCCGCCGCCACGGACTGTGAAGGAGCTCCAAAGCTTCATGGGCAAAGTAAACTACATTCGACGTTTTATACCTAGTTTGGCCCAGCTCGTTGCTTCATTCACTCTCTTGCTGAAGAAGGGATCAAGTTTTGTCTGGACCATACTACAACAGGAAGTGTTTCAGAAGATTCAACGGATATTGTCGTCTCCAGCGGTCATGAAGTCCCATGTCCAAGGAAGACCGATATGCCTCTACACCGCCTTCAGTGATACCGTCGTAGGGGCTTTGCTCGCTCAGGAGGATGATGAGGGAGTCGAGCATCCCATATACTATTTCAGTAGAGTATTAAGAAATGCTGAACTCAGATATCCCAAAGCGGAGAAAGCATGCCTAGCCCTGATTCATTCCATTTAGAAGTTCAGACATTACCTGCTGTCCAACAAGGTGGTACTTATATCTAAATATGATTCTGCGAAGTTTTTGCTTTCAAAGACGGTCTTGATGGGAAGGTCGGCCAAGTGGCTTCTCCAAATGTCAGAGCTAGACATAACGTGCACATCACCAAGGGCCATCAAAGGACAAGCCATTGCTGATTTACTGGCAGCGTTCCCTGGAGAAGGCACTACTGCACTACACGAGGATCTTCCCGGAGAATTTCCAAAGATCTCCATTGTCGAAGGAGAGGCATGGCTGCTGTATTTTGACGGCTCCGCCACTCCTAGTAATAACACTGGAGGGGCGGGCGTGGTCCTAGTGTCTCCAACTGGCGAAGTTTTCTCACATTCCTTCAAGTTGGACTTTCAGTGCACTAACAACTCAGCAGAGTATGAGGCCTTTCTCATAGGACTGTCAATAGCCAAACAAGCAGGGGCCACTCGCCTGGAGATAAGAGGTGACTCTAAATTACCGGTTAATCAGATGAATGAAGTGTATGCGTTGAAGGAGTTAACGCTGGCCCCATATCGATCAGAGGCGCAAAGATTATTAAACTACTTTGCTAATGCAACCATAACCCATGTTGGTCGCAACAACAACAAACATGTCGATTGTTTAGCCACGCTGGCATCCAAATTGCAGTTCGAAGGTTTAGAAGAAACCCTGACGGTAAAGAGGAGGACGGTGGAATCAACATGGCTTTTGCAACGCAAAGACGCCGGGACCTGTGATTGGCGAACTCCTATCATTCAAGAACTCAGCAGCTCGCTTTCTCAAGGAAAGGTCAGTCTCAAAACCCTGCAGAACTTCTTCATGCTTCACGGTATGCTATATCATCGAAACCCGGATGGTTCCCTATCAAGATGTCTCGGAGATGAAGAAGCACAGCTGCAGCTTAACCGCGTCCACGATGAAATTTGTGGACAAACGTTGGTAGTAACGCTCTATCGACGTCTTCAACGCCTGGGCTTTTACTGTCCAGAAATGGAAACCCAATCTCGGTTACTCCAAAAGTCTTGCCCTAACTGTCAAACACCGCCACATTAATTGGAGGTTTTCAGCATAAATCATGCTGGGGACTGGAGAGGGTCGTATATTAGCTATCTCCGCGACGGAGTAACTCATGCTAATCAAAAGGATGTTGTCAAGATGAAACAAAATGCGAAGCGATTCGTATTCCACGAAGGGGTCCTTGGTAGGCCTCGGAATGTGTATAAATTATGGCCTACGGTGATAACCGCAAGTGCACGGCGTCTATCGGAGACGCGACAAGTACGGGTCGAACCACAGAGACTTGTGGTGCTTAAGATGATCTAAGGCTTGCTCTAGACTGAGTTTCAAGTGAAATGTAACATAAATTGAGGTTTTGGTTGCCGATACGGCTAAGATGAAATTGTAGTGACTCTAAACTAAGGCAAAGAAGTAATACCAGGGTGATGAATCCACCACCTGACCTTATGCTAAGGCAGTTCCTAGCCTAATTATGGTCTTGATTCATTCCAGGGATGAACACCATAATATTGTCTTGCTAATCTCACACACTCCCCCTAGTATGGAGTGTCTTCTTCTGATACACTCCATCACGGGGTCATGTACTCAACTAGCTAATTCAATCAAACAATGAAGCTTACAAGAACAATAACAAGAAAGTGAATAACTTAGCATATTATCGGGGGTTTCAACACACCCGGAAAATCAAACTAAAACATTAGAACAAATTAAACTATGAGTGACGCTACGCTAGCCAGGCATGCTTTTCTACACAACCTCACAACTCTATTTATACATCCCGAATTTTCCCAAAATACAAACCCTAATTCAATTTAAAATAGAAATTAAATGCAATATCTTCTCACCCATACTCTGCATCGGTTGTTGGCTCTACTCATGCTTCTCCGACTCCTTGATTGATTTATGAGAAAACCCTAGTCTTGTTTATCTTTAACTTAGCTTCTAGGGTTATGAGAAGCTATTTTAGAGATAAACACAACTTGGGTGTGGCGGAATAGGGGTGGTTGTTGGCTCGATGTCGGTGGTGGTGATGGTGACGGAAAGAGCGGATGGTGGTGATGGTGCGGCTCTGCAACATTTGGGTTGTCGGGAAAGGGAGAAGGTGAGGTTGCAGAGGTATGTGGGAGAAGAAAGAGAAAGATGGAGAGAAAATGGGTAGGTCGATTAGGGTATAGGGTGTTGGGTGATTCAGTGTATAGCGGATGCATCGAAGTTTGATGAGAAGGCTTCAGCCGAGCGTAGGATGTGGTGGTGCGATCCCGACGGCTCGGGAGTATCGGGTAGATTTGGTGTTGAGCGGAGCATCGAGAAATAGATGTGAGCGAAGGAGCGACCGTATGATGCATCCGGGCGAGATCTCAACGGCTCGGGATGAGCGGGTTCGGATCCGGGTCGTGGGTAGCTCTAGCCCATGTCTTCCTTGTTGGGTTGCAAATCGATTCGCGCGCTTGGCTTTGGCTATCTGCTCCATAGATGCTCGTCTCCCATTCTTCGCTCTTTTGGCTCCTCGATTCTCCGAGCTTTATTTATTGCCTAAAAACAACAAAATTAATTAATACAAATATTTATTCTTGAAAACAAAGAAAACACAGAATCTGGGATAATATCTGATTTCTAAGCGCAAAAGATGAGTAAAATGCCAATAAAAAGGTGTATAAATATGCACTATTTGGCACTCATCAGTCCTGTATCGCAAAATCTTTGGAGGGGATCTGCTACGGTGCCTGGCCGAGGTAGAGATTCCAATCATGTTGAAAGAAATGCATGAAGGGGAACATCAAGGGAAGAGGAAACTATTTCTCCAGATAAACGAGAAATACTATTGGCCGACCATGGAGGATGATGCAGCAGCATTTGTTCAAAGCTGCCACAAATGTCAAATTCATGGGAATCTTGTTCACGCGCCTTCCACTCCGTTACACTCGATAAGCAGCCCATGTCCATTTTATAGCTGGGGACTTGACATTATTGGGAAGATCAATCCGCCGTCATCGAAGTAGCACGAGTATATCATAACCGCGACAGAATATTTCACCAAATGGGTCGAGGCTATTCCTCTACGAGGAACTACAGGAGAAACGATTACGGCTTTCATTAAACAACACATCATTTGTCGTTTTAGTGTGCCTAAACACATTATCACTGATAATGGAACCCCCTTCGCCAACAAACAGGTACAAGATTTGCTTGAAGAATATGGGATTAAACAGGTCTTCTCCACCATTTACTATCCTCAAGGAAATGGACGGGTTGAAAGCACCAACAAAACATTAATTCGGATTCTCAGTCGAACAATACATGACAACCCCAGAGAGTGGCACGAGCAGCTACCGATGGCGTTATGGGCGTATCGAACGACACCTAGAAGTTCCATTGGGGTTTCTCCATATTCACTTGTTTACGGTGCAGACGCGATCCTCCCAGCGGAAATCAAGATTCCGTCAGCCAGGATTGCAGCAGCAAGTGGGGTCCACTGGAACAAGGCTGAAGCATCTAACTCAAGAATCGCTGAGTTAGACACTCTGGATTCCAGAAGAAGTAAGGCAGAGGAACGTGCTCAGGTGTACAGGAATAGGATCTCCAGGGCATACGACAAGACTGTGAAGCCACGTGTTTTTAAAGTAGGAGATTTAGTCTTGAAGACAGCCAAGCACATTCAGCAAGACATGTCTACACCAAAATTATCTCCGAAATGGGAAGGTCCCTACGTGGTTACCAAGGCTTACAGTACCGGCTACTACAAAATCATTAAGGTGGATGGAGGCAAGTTAGAAGCAGTCATTAACGGAAAATGGCTCAAGGCATACCACGCTTGATCATTGTCCCGCTACTGTCCCATGACATGACAATACAGGCATCTTCATTACGCATTTTGATTATCGATTTATTAAAAAAAAAACAAAAACAAAAAAAGGTTAATGGAAAAACTTCATCCATCTACCAAAAAACCAATGATGTTCATTTCTCAAGAGTATGCAATTCACTTCTCAAGAATGTTCAAAAAGAAAATTGACAATAAGGAAGTGCGGCTTAGAAGAGGCCATCCAGCAGATTGTAGTTCCTTGAGAGCATCATCTTCAGCCTAGTTTGGTATCTCTCTGTCCTATTCTTCAAGTTTTAAACTGCCTGCTCCACCTTCTCTGATTCCGCAGCCAGGGCCTTCTCCTCCTCCAAGATAGCTTTCGCAGTGGGATCTACATTCACGAGGATACCAGCTTGATCAACCTTGATGATATCAAGACGCTGCCGCAACCAGCCCACGTTGAACTCCATGGATTCGCAGGTAGATACCATGTTCTCCCACTTTTCAAGGTTTGATTCAGCAACGTTGCGGATAGAGATATGCTCCATCTCAGCAATCATGAGAAGAAGGCAGTTTACCGTGGTGACCAAAGCAGATGAACAGTGCCGAACTACATTCCTGGTTGCGATATGGCCATACTTTCTCCATACCTTTTGTGTATAAAGGCACAAACTCCTTTCGCACTAAGAATCCACTGACAGCTCGGTAGCTGGAAGATAGGCATTTCATGTGGACATTGAATGAAAGACCCACATTGGGGTATTCATAAGATGAGATACCCAAATCAACATCTTCAAGGTCTGCGGGGGTAGGCGTGTTTGAGTTTGAAGGAACAGGACTAGTTAAGTCGTAGTCGTCGACAACCGTCACGCATATTCCAGTAGGGTATCTCTGCAAAAAAAGGGAGGATTATTCGCCTGATCATGAAGAACAAGCAACTGTTCGGAAAAGAAAAGGAAAAGAGGAACGAACCGGTATGATCTGCTTGACTCGGAGAACACGAGCAGGGGATTCATCACGAGGCTCAGATGCAGGTCGTACACGTTTAGCAGAAGACCCTATATGGTATGAAGAAGATGATCCACTGTTGTTTGACATGATGAAGAGATGGAGTTTCTGCAAGAAAATCCTATCGCAAAACGTTAAAGAGAGGTTCAAAATCCCTACATATACATATATGTTGGGGAAACCCTAAAGGAAGACTAAAGCGGCTGCGGCCGAAGTCTACCCGATAGATAAGGATTCAACACAAACCAAGTCGTGCTCTCTTCCAAACCCTAATCGAGATCGAAAAGACCGTTGGGTATCTACAAGGAACAGTTCGATCAGCTCCGGGACGTTTGAGGCATAGGACGGTATTCATCTATGCGGTAAATATGTATTTACTTTAGCTTGATCTTTCTAGTATTTGAGCTGTCACCATCTAATGCCTACCCCGCAATGGTGCAACCCTTACGTGCTAGGCAGGGGACTTAATGTTGATGGTGGATTTTAGTTCAGGGCTGAAATTGTAATACCAATTTTAAATATGCTGACATCCTGCAGAGGATAAGGCTATTTGATAAGTGATGAGTACCTCTTCGCTTTATTAATTCACCTAGAATGGAGCATGTAGCAACAATCCCAAATATTCTGTGAATTAAAATACACAAAATTCATCCAGGATGGAGCATGTAGCAACAATCCCAAATACCCTGTGAATTTTTAGCATTATTTATAATGCATGAATTGGCTTGTATTTCCTATGATGTTCTCAGCAGGACTCTCGTTATTGGTGCGGCATGATGATTTATTGTTACTCTCAGCAGAGTAACATGAATATCCAAGTGTCAATAGTGAGGCATGTACGAAATACCCGTACATGCTATATCTCTCGGTGTGTTATATTAGCCCGATTGAGCATATTTAATTTCCTAAGGGAAATCTGGACTGTCCATATCAGTCTCAGAAACGATCACGACCACGCATGTTGGCCGCATAATTTAACCAGCCTAGACGAGCCCTAACAGGAGCAGGCTATCGCCGTGATGACCACCAACAGGCCTATTTATGCCCTGGCTGGTCGAACATTACGCTTCACTTCCCAGCGTGCCAAAACGCCAGCCCTAAAGTAGGGTGGCCGCGCTGCTTTTGGAAGAAGCTCGAACGAGCAAGACTGCTTAAAGCAATCTCAAAACGATCATGACCGTCCAACTTCACTGGCCTGATTGGACGGCTTAGATCGCACCATGAAAGATGGAGGAGGCGCCAACATGCACATTGGCGGGCCCACTCTATCCTTGCCCGATCGGTTTTCTCACGACCAAACCATGGAGAAATGAACGTTTGCTCGAAACAAGGCTGGCGTGATGCTTTAAAGGCCGCGGAAATTCCACTAGTGTCTTAAATCGATCACGACCATCCAACTTCGCAAGCATGATTGGATGGCTTAGATCACACATAGGACCATGAGATAGGTATGGATACGTTCACCATCGACCCAACGTGGGCCCTACATGGTCGGCCTCCCCAAAAGAAGAGCATAACTTGGCAAACTGTTTGGCCAAAATCGTGTGTACGTGCTGTTTTCAAAACCCTAATTAGGGTTCGCGGCGCTGCATATTTGTCGCAGTTCGATCACGACCATCCATCTTCGCAAGCTTGGATGGAGGGTATAGATATAGACTTAAAAGGTCCCAAGCATGTCAACATGATCACCGTGGGCCCACCTTTGCGTGGAGCTTGTCGGCCTAGGCAGACTAGAACTCGATGACCTCGAAACGCTCGCCTGAAAGTGGCATGCTGAGTGGCTTCCAAATCCTTTGCGGCAATGGATTTGTGCCGCAAATCGATCTCGACCACTCACCTTTTCCGGTCAAATTAAGTGGCGTAGATCGCACCTTCATGAGACAAAGAGGTATGGGCATATACACCGGCACGCCGTCTACACGCATGCCTGGTCGGCCCCACCAAAACTTGTGCCCAAACTCGAATTCGGTCAAGCATAGGAGTGATGCCGCGCACTTCTTAAAACCCTAAAAATCCATCAACGGTCGCAGATGAGGGTCTTAAACCATCTCGTCCGTCCAATTTCGCTAGCTTGGTCGGATAGCCTAGGTTAAAAGCTAGACGACCAGTGAGGCATCCTGATGATTACCATCCGCCACTCTTCCACATGGAGTGATCGGCCAGGAGATAGCCCACCCATGCAGCCTCCAAACGATCACTCGAAGATGTTTGGACGTGATGTTATTTTAAGACGCTTGGTCCGCAAGTTATTCGGTCAGGCTTTAAAACATCGATGCTTCATACATGCTGATTGTTTGCGATGTATTACATGCATTGAGCATACACGATATTTCATAAATATCATATCCTTAGTTATTTTAGCATCACATGCTACTTTCTACAGTGGGTCCCACGATCCACTCATTCGAGACATCAAACATGTCACAAACTGGGGTATTGGTCTGGCGGTTTACAGCGTGCAACGCGCCATCACAAGAACGTGTCAGGAGGCATGGACGGTTAGCGATGATGAGGGAAGTGGGATAAGACGTGATCGTGCAACCAACCACACGACGCCACTACTCCATCACTCAACTTCCTCCGAGATGAGCGTTTGCACTCAATGACTTGTATAAATAGGTCATTTGCCTATTTCCAAACAACACAGAGACAAACACGAGAAACCAAGTGTTGTATCATAGTATCCAGAAAACACCCAGAACTGATAGCTTACATTATGCAAGCCAGTTCAACATTCTGATACAAGTTATAAACATCCAACACCTTCATAATCTCAACACCTTCTTCGCTTCCCTCCGTAAGATCAACCCCATCTCCTTCACTTTGTGACCAAAGCAAGTCTGGAACGACCATTTCTTGGTTTAGGCCAGAATTTATGATTGATCTCTCGAATCTAAAAGTACTCCCATGCAGTGCATTTGTTTAGGGTTTAGATTCGTTTCTTATTCACACACACCCCAAATTTACCATAACCAGCAGAAACAGTTTTCACCCATAAACACATCCATATACAACCTCTTCTGTGGCTAGAGAATTTATTTCTCATGTCTTCAAGCTCCATGGTCTCCCTACTTCAATTGTGTCTGACAGAGACAAGGTGTTTACTAGCCACTTTTGGCAAGACTTATTCAAGGCCATGGGATCACAACTCAACCTCAGCACAACCTACCACCCACAGACTGATGGCCAAACTAAAAGGGTCAATTCTTGCCTAGAGAGCTACCTCAGATGCATGTGTGGTCATCAACCGAAGAAATGGCATCAATGGTTGCCTCTGGCTAAATGGTGGTATAACACCAACTATCACTCCAGCTTGAAAGTAAGTCCCTTCACTGCTCTTTATGGCTATAACCCTCCCCACTTGGCTTGTCCCTCCACCACTAACCGGTTGTCAGCCGACACAAAAATAAATTACACTTTCTTACTACTCAAAATATATAATGAATCAAGGGCAAGAAAGGATCGTTCCCACAGAGAGGTCTTGGTTGTCAATATGTTTCGGTTTCCTAAAAATAACACCGGGGGTTTTCTGATTTTTATATTCTAAAATAAAATAAAAGCAAACAATAAAGGTAAACAAATCAAATCAAGGATGAGAAAGTAATGGTTAAGGATTTCGTTTTCATTCACAAACATGTTTTCTACACAATAATTAGAATTGATATTTTAATCTCAACTTTTATCAAAGGCCCTAGAATACCTTGATCGCAAGAATATCCCGCTAATCTCCTCTTGTCATCAACAAACACATTAAAAGATGCGAATATGAATTCTATCTAAAAGAACAACCCAACGTGTAAAAGCACTAAGCAAGTTTAATTCCCTAGATGCAATAGGTTCTACGAAATCAGGCCAATCAAAGCAATCGAATGTGTAAAAGCACTAATCCGATTTAACAAAGGTTATGGTTCACATATGATCATAAGAATATATCACTACAAACTATAATCATATTTATGCTACTTCAAATCAGGAATTATCACTTTTGCGTATAATAACCCTAATCTAGCAAAAGACATGCATGTGAGTTCTACCAATTTGCAACTTGACAAAACAAACTTTCAATCATATGACAATATTAATGGTGAATCATAAACGATAATATGAGAGAAAACTAATTTATTGAACAAAAACTCATGCTTGGAAATCCAACTAATCCATAACCAAAAGAAAACTCTAGCTCATATTCATGGAGTTCATAACAAGAAGAAAGAGAAAAGACTTCATGGTTCTAAACCCTAGAAAATAAAAGTAGAGGCAAAAGATATGATAGAAGATATCTCCCATAGTTCTAAAAGTCTTTCCTTTAAATAGCTCTCTTGTTTCCAAAATTAGGTCTATTCTTCAAAAGTCCACTAGATAGAAGTCCTCCAAGCCCATGTGTGAGAAAACCCATGTAGAAAATTCTGTCTAAAATTCGTCGCCGGAAAACTGACGTCATCGCCGGAATCCGGTAACTGTCACCGGAATCCGGTCGTCGAATAACTATCTCAGGCCACCTGAGTAATCAGAAACTGTCACCAGGCAATTGCATCCTTCCAGCACCTCAACTCTACTTCTCTGCAATTCAAACATTCACAAAATACCATCTAAGCCATTCCTTGTTCTTGTGAAAACGTACCCAAAAGCGTAGCTCCAAACTCATATATGCCGCGGCCGAATCATGCATCCAACACATAACCCTTTCGTGATTCACTGAAATATTATGATCCCCACTTTCGGTTCCAAAATCCGGCACCCAGAACTAGTACCACCGGTGTACCAATTCTGCTCCGTTTTCGCACAATTTCTGCAGCTTCAAAATCCATTCCCTGCACAGTACTCAGTTGTATCCTCTTCAATTACACTTCATAACCTGCAAACCCATTGCATCAGATTTGCACACCTCCATTCACTTCATGCCATAACTAGCAACAACATTCTGCTTGAGCTTGATCTCCTGCAGTTCATCTGCAACATTTCCTGTAATAACATTCCCAGCTGCTACACTTGCAACTGCCAATCCATTGCAGTCCATACTGCTAGCTCTTCTCATCACCAGAACCCTTCAAGAACATCCCATCAACCTTGCCTCAAACATCAAACCCATTCATTCTACAGCACAGTCTCAACATCTCAGCCAACTGCGGGATCTTCTTAGTCTTGTTAATACCAGCAACATACCACAATTCCGCAACTTATACACTCCTACCCAGCACCATTTCCTTGCAATGCCACCTGTAATGCAATTACTTGAACTGCAGCTTCAGTATTACCTCCCATGAACATCAGTAGCATCAACTTGCATCCGTGGCAAACCACCAATGCCTCGCAACACACCCATTCCTTGCTCTGCATATCCACTTAGCTTCAACTCCACAAACATTCGCCTGGTGGTAGTTCAGTTCATCTTCTGCAACCATAAACTGCACCTGTAGGTACCTACCCTAGACATACATCTAAACATTTCAGCTGCAATACCACCATCTGTTGCAGCTCTACCAATCAGTTCCTCCATCCTTGAGCTAAACCTCAACTGCATCATCCAGCTTAGAGCATCGCTTCAATCACTACAATTCCATGGCACACTTGACCCTTGCCTGCAACAGCTGCAATTTCGAATTGAGCACAACCCCATTCTTCCAACAAACCACAGTCCAGGCCATCTCCTTCTTATTCACGTCATTGCCAATGACAGAAACAACATCACCATTTTCTCCCTTGCCTTCACTGCAACAAAACCAGCTGGTGCTCCCGCACAACATCACCAGCACCTGCAGTTCAAACCCATTCCTGCAATTTCCAGTGTAACAACCCATGCCCAGAACCATTTCTCAGATCTTCTTTAGCAGCACGACATCAACACCACTTTCTCCTTAAGCCATACTCATTCACCATAACCAGTATCAATGACCAACCATCGATCCCTGCCATCACAAGCTTCATGTCTTCTCTTGATCTCAACTGCCATTTATTGCCTTCCACTCCATCAAGCTCATCTCATTCCATCCTAACCGTTCGACACCATCATATATCGCCAATGCCATGCTCTGTCCGTAGTTCCATCGAGATTCTCCTTGGGTATCTTCCTCTGGTCCATATTCTTCTCAGGCCAAACTCACGACAAAACTGGTGGAGATAAGCTGCTAGTCGTTCAGGCATTTACACAAACGCCTTGTCTGCGTTTTGCTAATGATGGAGATACAACACTGAGGTTGATCTCCAAGCCATTCTATACCTCCTTCCCTGCACTGAACATCAATTTAACACAAACCCATATTCTCAATGCGATAGAGACTCATAAAAACACATTAATTTCATTCATTCTTCCCTGTTCATCAATGTCAGGAAACTTCTCCATCTTCCCTGTATTTCTAGCCATGAAGTACCGACAGAAACTCATTCCACTCTTCCTTATTTTTCTCGATTGAACAGCCACACAAGCCATGGCCAGAGCACCGGCAAACTAACCTGCCGATTCGGTCGACGGCTGTGGGAAACAGCAGCATAGCTAGCTGAAGAGAAAAGGAAAAGATTTTGTCTGGGAATTGGTCGACCTAGTTAATGATTTTTAACGAGAATGGGAAGGTCAGCCCTTAGTAAATTGACTGGGTGCCTATAACATTTCTGTAGGTTCTCTAGTTTTCGACAACTTCTGCTTGCTTCAGATGCTTCCAGATTCTTCATACGATGTCGGATTGACTCCACTCTTTCGCCATTGGCTTCGTCTTTTCGTTCTCTTCAAGATGATTAAGAAAAACCCCTGGATTTAGACGAGTTCCACTTCCTTTTACTCAAATGACTCCAAAACACCTATAAAACTCAAAAGCAAACATAAGATACATAATTCACACGAAAAATAGCAAAGAAAGCATAAACTCTAGATAGTAAATACGGTGTATTCTGCACCTATCAAATTCCCCCACACTTAGACTTTGCTAGTCCTCGAGCAAATCAAACAAAATAAATTCTTAAACATACATACAACTTCCGTGTCGTCGAGGCTACGGTCAGTTTTAACATAAATAACAAGCCTTTAAACCATTAGGTGTCCCTAGTGGACGAGTTATAGTCTCGTGAGGGTTTACTAGAGATATACCCACAAAACCTACTTTTCCAACTTACTAGTTCTCCGAAATGATAGCATCCAACGCGCTAAGAAGACATAGAGATTCTGCACATTAGTCATAAGAAGTTAGACACATAAATGAACACAATCTCATCCTTAAAAGTTGAGAGAGAAATAACCATCCCTTATCGAAAGAAATTCGGGTTCGGAGTGATCGAAAGTCTCGACTCTGCTTCACAAGAAAGGGTTTTATGAAGTTGCTCTCAATAATAAATGACTTTTTATGGGTCACACATGTGTCCAGGTAGGAATGAAGAGAGAATCCTGCGACACGTTGAATGGTAGGAAGGCAAAACCCTCCGAATTGTTTTGAAAACCCACATCTTTTATAATTTTTGAAAACCCTTTTTCTGACGATCTCTACGAAAGGAAATCAACCACTTAACGAAGGTGGGAATATGCTTACTTACCTCGTTATCCGTTCGACGTGCAGCTAGCACCACTCTCACAGCATCCATAGAAACGTCTTCAGTCTTCAATCGGTGTCTTCATCTTCGTCTTCGGTCTTCAACTCTTGATGATAACTCTTAAACTTCGTAGAATCTTGACAATGTGATTCTTTCCTCTAATTCCTTATTGCTTGAAACTTCATTATAGATATTCCTCCTTTCCATTGGCTTTATTGAAAGAATACAAAACTAAAAAAGAACTATATAAACCCAAAATATAATACAATGAATTTTTCTTGTCTCTTTTTTTTTTTTTTCAATATTCTTTTTTTTTCTTTTTTTCTTTTTTTCATTTTTTTTTATTGAGACAAGAAAAATAAAACAAATATAAAATAAAAAACGAAATTAAACAATAAAACTAGTAATGACCTAAAGAAATTTTTTTTTTTTTTTGTCTTTTTTTTTATTATTTTTTTTTTCTTTCTTTTTACTTTTTTTTTTATCCTTTTTTTTAAGACAAGAGAAAGTAAAATACAAATAAAATAAAAATATAAGTACAAAGGCCATGGTGTAAGTACTTTACCGCTTGATTCTTCACAACTTATATGTCTTGATATCATAAACTTCTCGAACTCTCATCCTTGATAATTTTCACTCTTGTACAAAAGTCTTCAACTTATAAAAATTCTGCTCCTTGTTTTGTTGCTTTACTTGAATCGAAATCTGCTCAATTGCATGATGTTGCTTGTAAACCTTGAACGTCTTCAACTTTCCTTCGAATTTGTGATGCTCCTCTTGTTGATGATGATGGTGTTTCTATGGACCTGTTGGTGTAGAGAGAGATAAAGTGGATGGTGCTAACTACGAACAAGATTACAAGTGGTATGTAAGTTAGCAATTCGATGTCACCATCATGATTGATAAAAATAGCACTCAAGAGATCAAAATAGTGCTTCTATTGGTGGGAGGTTGGGCAGCTCACCATTCTCGCCGGAATTTACGTACGGTGACACACACTCTAAAAGCACATATTTAGACGGGTACAAAGAATTGAAGGTCGGTGCCTCACATTATGTAACATGGGTAGTCTCCACTATAGGGGATCACTACTCTAATACCCGAATTGAGTCTGCACCTTATTTGCCTCTCTGGCATGGTTAAATCCAACTTTAACTCTCATACAAGTAAGAAACCCGATCATGTTCTCTGTCATCTCTAAGTTCAGTCACTCTTATGAGATTCTCGATGTAATCTTAGCGACATGTATACTATGTGACTCTAAACTAACCACAAGTTGGAGTTTTTTATTCACTATCTTACACAAAAGTTGAAAAATTCGAAAAATTTACAATGCAAATGCTTAACCACTCCCCCACACTTAAACTTTGCATTGTCCTCAATGTAAATTGAATCGTCCAAAGAAAGTCAAGGTGGGAAATTTTATAACAATATGCGACAAGAAATCATAAAAAATAAAAACAAGACAAGAAAAACTAAAAGATAAGAGATACAAAACCTATGGGTTGCCTCCCATGTAGCGCTTGGTTTAAAGTCGTCAGCCTGACTATATCCTTGCAAGATTCATTCCCCATATACTAACAATCGGAAAAGTTGGGGATCCTTCCATAGAACCTGTTTTGCAAACACTAGCTTCACACAAATATTAGTAATATAAAACATAAATGAAGCTATGAACCGATAAAAGCTTCCCCCACACTTATTCTTGTCCACACTTGGAAGTGTATAAAGAATATAGAAGTCGGGTACATCCACGGTTTCTTGTTCCAAAACCTGCATAGTATGAGAATCAAGTATCTCTAATGGAGGATATCGAGAAACAAAGTCATTCAACAATACTCTCGAAGCACATACATTCAAACCAATAAGAGGTAAAGGAGAAGAAACAATAGGCAACGGGTTAGACAAACCTTGCACAATCTCTTGTATCACGGAATCCTCTTCATCCTTGAAAAACTCAAGTGAGTTATTCACCTCTTTTATATCATGGTCCTCTATCAAACCTTGCAACCATTCTTCATCCGTTTCTGCCTTAACCAAAGTCTCGACATTAACATCATCATTACAATCATTTGCACGCTCAATTGGGTCTTCCACAATATTGGTCATATCGGTCTCATTCTCAACATACTCCTCTTTATTAGACTCAAACCTTGTTGCAAGGAAGTTTTGTAACACACTAGTTTCATCATACTCGTATACCTTTTGAATAGGTGTTTGATCATTATAAAGATCAAGAGTTGAGTCAACTACACTAATGTCATCAAATATTTCCAAAGGTTGGTCCTTTTCAACACAATCATCTTCGTCTTCATTTTCAGACTCACCATAATAAGAATCATCGTCGGTTTCCCAACCCTTATCATGACGTCGTTTAAGTTCCATATGAATGGTCCTACTAATTTCATCGACAAGCTCTTCCGAGGCTCCATCATCTTCCAACTTGTATAATTTCAAGCAAGTTTCTTGACGTTCACACGCTTACCACCATTGACTACAATATGTTCTCTTTCCCATGACTCTTCCCTTTGAATGGATGAATGATCATAACTACGATCTGGAGTCGGGTAAGAAGAAATATTCCAAAAATTGGTTTGTGCGACGTTCTCTCTATCACGGTCAAATTGGTCTAGCTAGCCTTTGTTGCATGTCTTGTAATCCATTCAAAATCTGCATACAACTCGAATAAAGCCAATTAGAAGTAGAATTATCCCACCTAGGTGCTTGACTTACATACCCACTACAAGGTTGTTGTTGGTATGTATGAAAATCACCATAAGGTTCTCTAGGATATGCATCATAGCCAATAATTTGGTTTTGATTGTATCCCATAGAGGTTGTTGAAAACCGTATTCATCGCTCCAATATGCTCCGTCCATAGTAAGTACCTGAAACAAGAGTTCTCAAAACTATGTCAAAACCAGAAAATAAGAAAAAATAAAAAAAATAAAACTAAAAACAAAAATAAGAAACCAAAAAAACAAGTGACAACCGCTGCCTCCCCGGCAGCGGCGCCAAAATTTGACCGGTTGTCAGCCGACACAAAAATAAATTACACTTTCTTACTACTCAAAATATATAATGAAGCAAGGGCAAGAAAGGATCGTTCCCACAGAGAGGTCTTGGTTGTCAATATGTTTCGGTTTCCTAAAAAATAACACCGGGGGTTTTCTGATTTTTATATTCTAAAATAAAATAAAAGCAAACAATAAAGGTAAACAAATCAAATCAAGGATGAGAAAGTACTGGTTAAGGATTTCGTTTTCATTCACAAACATGTTTTCTACACAATAATTAAAATTGATATTTTAATCTCAAATTTTATCAAAGGCCCTAGAATACCTTGATCGCAAGAATATCCCGCTAATCTCCTCTTGTCATCAACAAACACATTAAAAGATGCGAATATGAATTATATCTAAAAGAACAACCCAACGTGTAAAAGCACTAATCAAGTTTAATTCCCTAGATGCAATAGGTTCTATGAAATCAGGCCAATCAAAGCAATCGAATGTGTAAAAGCACTAATCCGATTTAACAAAGGTTATGGTTCACACATGATTATAAGAATATATCACTACAAACTATAATCATATTTATGCTACTTCAAATCAGGAATTATCACTTTTGCGTATAATAACCCTAATCTAGCAAAAGACATGCATGTGAGTTCTACCAATTTGCAACTTGACAAAACAAACTTTCAATCATATGACAATATTAATGGTGAATCATAAACGATAATATGAGAGAAAACTAATTTATTGAACAAAAACTCATGTTTGGAAATCCAACTAATCCATAACCAAAAGAAAACTCTAGCTCATATTCATGGAGTTCATAACAAGAAGAAAGAGAAAAGACTTCATGGTTCTAAACCCTAGAAAATAAAAGTAGAGGCAAAAGATATGATAGAAGATATCTCCCATAGTTCTAAAAGTCTTTCCTTTAAATAGCTCTCTTGTTTCCAAAATTAGGTCTATTCTTCAAAAGTCCACTAGATAGAAGTCCTCCAAGCCCATGTGTGAGAAAACCCATGTAGAAAATTTCTGTCTAAAATTGTCATTTAGGGAAAATCGACGTCATCGCGCCCGAATCCAGAATCGTCACCGGAATCCGGTCGTAGAATAATTGTCTCGAGCCACCGAGTAATCAAATCGTCACCGTGCAATTGCATCCTTCCAAAGCACCTCAACTCTACTTTCTCGCAATTCAAACATTCACAAAATACCATCTAAGCCATTCCTTGTTCTTGCGAAAACGTACCCAAAAGCGTAGCTCCAAACTCATATATGCCGCGACCGAATCATGCATCCAACACATACCCCTTTCGTGATTCACTGAAATATTATGATCCCCACTTTCGGTTCCAAAATCCGGCACCCAGAACTAGTACCACCGTGTACCACCCTGCTCCGTTTTCGCACAATTTCTGCAGCTTCAAAATCCATTCCTTGCACAGTACTCAGTTGTATCCTCTTCAATTACACTTCATAACCTGCAAACCCATTGCATCAGACTTGCACACCTCCATTCACTTCATGCCATAACTAGCAGCAACATTCTGCTTGAGCTTGATCTCCTGCAGTTCATCTGCAACATTTCCTGTAATAACATTCCCAGCTGCTACACTTGCAACTGCCAATCCATTGCAGTCCATACTGCTAGCTCTTCTCATCACCAGAACCCTTCAAGAACATCCCATCAACCTTTCCTCAAACATCAAACCCATTCATTCTACAGCACAGTCTCAACATCTCAGCCAACTGCGGGATCTTCTTAGTCTTGTTAATACCAGCAACATACCACAATTCTTCAACTTATACACTCCTACCCAGCACCATTTCCTTGCAATGCCACCGCAATGCAATTACTTGAACTGACTTCAAGATACCTCCCATGAACATCGGTAGCATCAACTTGCATCCGTGGCAAACCACCAATGCCTCGCAACACACCCATTCCTTGCTCTGCATATCCACTTAGCTTCAACTCCACAAACATTCGACTGGTGGTAGTTCAGTTCATCTTCTGCAACCATAACCTGCACCTGTAGGTACCTGCCCTAGACATACATCTAAACATTTCAGCTGCAATACCACCATCTGTTGCAGCTCTACCAATCAGTTCCTCCATCCTTGAGCTAAACCTCAACTGCATCATCCAGCTCAGAGCATCGCTTCAATCACTACAATTCCATGGCACACTTGACCCTTGCCTCGCAACAAATTGCAATTTCGAATTGAGCACAACCCCATTCTCGCCAAAAAACCACAAACCCGTGCCATCTCCTTCTTATTCACGTCATTGCCAATGACGAAACAACATCACCATTTTCTCCCTTGCCTTCACCGCAACAAAACAAAAGATGGTGCTCCCGCACAACAAAGACCAAAGACTGCAGATTCAAACCCATTCCTGCAATTTCCAGTGTAACAACCTATGCCTAGAACCATTTCTCAGATCTTGTTTAGCAGCACGACATCAACACCACTTTCTCCTTAAGCCATACTCATTCACCATAACCAGCATCAATGACCAACCATCGATCCCTGCCATCACAAGCTTCATGTCTTCTCTTGATCTCAACTGCCATTTATTGCCTTCCACTCCATCAAGATCATCTCATTCCATCTTCTAACCGTTCGACACCATCATATATCGCCAATGCCATGCTCTGTCCGTAGTTCCATCGAGATTCTCCCTGGGTATCTTCCTCTGGTCCACATTCTGCTCAGGCCAAACTCACGACAAAACTGGTGGAGATAAGCTGCTAGTCGTTCAGGCATTTACACAAACGCCTTGTCTGCATTTTGCTAATGATGGAGATATAACACTGAGGTTGATCTCCAAGCCATTCTATACCTCCTTCCCTGCACTGAACATCAATTTAACACAAACCCATATTCTCAATGCGATAGAGACTCATAAAAACACATTAATTTCATTCATTCTTCCCTGTTCATCAATGTCAGGAAACTTCTCCATCTTCCCTGTATTTCTAGCCATGAAGTACCGACAGAAACTCATTCCACTCTTCCTTATTTTTCTCGATTGAACAGACCACACAAGCCATGGCGGAGAGCACCTAAGCAAACTAACCTGCCGATTCGGTCGACGGTTGTGGGAAACAGCAGCATAGCTAGCTGAAGAGAAAAGGAAAAGATGTTGTCTGGGAATTGGTCGACCTAGAATCTGATTTTTAACGAGAATGGGAAGGTCAGCCCTTAGTAAATTGACTGGGTGCCTATAACATTTCTGTAGGTTCTCTAGTTTTCGACAACTTCTGCTTGCTTCAGATGCTTCCAGATTCTTCATACGATGTCGGATTGACTCCACTCTTTCGCCATTGGCTTCGTCTTTTCGTTCTCTTCAAGATGATTGAGAAAAACCCCTGGATTTAGACGAGTTCCACTTCCTTTTACTCAAATGACTCCAAAACACCTATAAAACTCAAAAGCAAACATAAGATACATAATTCACACGAAAAATAGCAAAGAAAGCATAAACTCTAGATAGTAAATACGGTGTATTCTGCACCTATCAACCACTACAACCTCTGTTGCTGCTGTTGAGGAATACTTGAAACAAAGAGATGCTATTCTAGAGCTCCTAAAAGATTCTCTCCATAAGTCTCAGGAAAGAATGAGGTTATATGCTGACAGACACAGAGTAGAGAGAAGTTTCTTAGTGGGTGATATGGTATACTTAAAGCTACAGCCTTTCATGCAAGCATCTGTAGCCCTGAGAAGAAACTTGAAATTGGCAGCTAAATATTATGGACCATTCCTTGTCTTACAAAGAACTGGCAGTGTAGCTTATAGATTGCAGTTACCTGCAGAAGCTAGAATCCACCCTGTGTACCATGTATCTCAGCTAAAGAAGCAGATTGGCGCCAAGCATACCCCTGCACCTAGCCTTCCCATCATCAACATTAAGGGTCAAGTATTGGGCATTCCTTCCGCTGCACTTGCTTCCAGATCAGTTGTTCGCAATGGAGTCACTGTGCCACAACTCCTCATTCATTGGACCAATGCCAACCCAGAAGATGCAACATGGGAGGATACTGCTCACATTCGGCACCACTTTCCAAAGTTTAATCCTTGAGGGAAAGGATTTGGTAATGGGGGAGGTATTTGTCATATACCTGCATATGACAAGCCATGAGCTATGGGCTGCCCTGATTAACTCAGTGGGTGTAGTTAGTATTAATAAGTGACTAACAGCTAAGTGACTTGTGTCACTCCAGGATTAGTTACTTAAGCGACATGTGTCACGCTAGGATTAGCCAAACCCGGTTAGGGTTATCTCTTTCTTTACCTTCTTTAATAATGTAAGAACATTACCAATTTCGATTAGGGAAGTTAAGGAAGAACACCTGAGGCTGCTACGGCAGATTTTTAGCGTTTTCCGTTCCATTTCTCTGATTCAATTCAATACCCTATTAATCAATCGTACTAGAACAGTACAGCCTGGTTCTCGCCCATGTCTTTATCCGATATGTGAGAGCAACAAGCCAAGGATAGGATCTGCAGTTCAACTACCTTCACAGGACAGCAAATAAACTGAAAAATCTGTAGTAACCCTCTGAAACATCAAGCTCCTTCAACATTCCAGTTACGACAACTGAGCACAAGCTATCTATAACCTTACTGCACTTTGTTTTTCTTTTTTTGATTCTAGTGCATAAAGTGTATAAATTAATTTGCTCGATTGGGAAGGCTCCCGGAGTTCCAATTATGCACGTAAGTAACCCCAAGTACTCAATTGAGCGACTACCTCAAACAACCCTTGGTGGAGGCCGTGCTAGGAGGGTACTAGAATTTTCGATATGTTGTAGAAGGCTTATAGTCTGCGACTTCTGATACTTGAAACAACAAGGTTTTGTAGTCCAACGGTTAGGATAATTGCCTTCCAACCAATAGACCCGGGTTCGACTCCCGGCAGACGCAATGTGACAAGTTTTTTTATCCCTAGATTCGCTACCAAAGTCTCCTTTACTCTGCCGTGGAGGTTGGAGTTTTGACTCCCACCACAATTCCACACAGTAGCTTTTGGCATGGAGGTTATCGGTAAGAAATCTACGGCCACACTTGAACATTCATTGCTTTTCCTGGCGAAGAAATATACGTCCACACTTCAAGATTCACATTGCTTTTGTTGTGCTGGGCTTAGTGAGTTAGGTTTTCAGTAATTTCTTTTTTCTTCTTATAATCGAGATTTCTTTTCTAGTATGATTTGGTTCAATAGATATGGTATATTTACTTATCATCCAGTTTTTGTCTGGCATGATCTGTAATCGACCAATATTATGGTTGGTTGATTCATGATATATAATTTGTAAACAGTTGTTTGCTATAATGGTTTGTGTCCAACATTGATTTGTTATGTTGTAGCATTAAGTTTGCGTCAACAGTTGTTTGCTATAATGGTTATTGGTATATATGCTACACCTTTGTATTTTAGGGATCTTACGTTTTCATATTTGCAGTTGTTGTTTAACTATGTCGGACGGTAACTCAACCGAGTTTCAGCAAGCAAACAAGGAGAATGAAGAAGTTCGTGTTCCCGCAACTTCTCCTGATCCTAGTGTTGTCTTTGGTACTCCACAAACCCATTATCACCAACATGAACAATTCCAACCAAACCAGTTCCCTCCACCACAGTTTGCTGTACCATACCCCCATTTTGGTATGAATCAATTTAGTGGTACGTTTCCATCCACTTTTGAACAACAATATGGGGCTGGGTATTCCTTCCAAAGTCACCTGAATGCTCCCGTATCCCCTGTATTAAACACTACCAGAAAATCACAAAAGAAAGCAAAGAAGCCTTCACCTACCCAATCGGCGAATCTTCCTCGGAAACAGTGGACAACTGCTGAAGAGATCGCGCTAACGAAGGCATATCTGTATGTCTCTGTTGATTCAATTGTAGGGAAGGATCAGACAAGTGAAAAAATGTGGAATCGTATTTTGGTTGCTTGGAGGGAGAATATGGGCACTTATGATGAGGGCCGAAAAGCTAATGGCTTATCATGTCATTGGAGTCAGATCCAAGCTGCTGTAACAAAGTTTCATGCTGCATATGAACGTATCGAGAGAGCTCCAAAAAGTGGAAATGCGATTACGGATGTGGTATGATTTTCATTTAGCTCTGTGTTTACAATTGTGGCTTGCGTATACATTGTTGCAGTATTAATTTTATCTATTATTGTTGCTTCCGTACTCACAGAAACGAGATGCGCTGAGAGTGTACAAGGAGACAGGAGATGGATCAGCGTTCAAATTCGAACACTGTTGGGAAATCTTGAAAGCAAATCCTAAATGGTGCTCACTACAACTAACTAGGACCGGGTCTTCAAGGAAAGAAAAGAGAACTGGTGAAGGTTTTGTTGACACTGTACCTGCAGTAGCGCAAACATCCCCTACATCTTCACCACCGGATGGTGTCACGGAAGTGGATCAGGAAAATATCGATGCTGAAAAGGGAGTTGCTCGACCACCAGGCAAAAACAGTAGTTTAGCAAAAATCCAAAAAGGGCATGACCAAAAGAATATGGCAGCCATACTGAGTAGTTTCCAGTCTACAATTGAAAAACAACACTTGTTTTATCAGCAAGAAATGGAAATGAAGAAAGAAAACGAAAAAAAAAATCATGAGCTGAGATAGTTACCGGGTTCAATAACGATTGTTTGATTTTGATTTTGTACCTTCTTTCTGAACCGCTGCTTGAGAAAAAAAAAAGAGAAGAGTAAAATCTCGTTGAAGAAGAAAGAGGGAGATGAAAAGATAGACAATGTCAAGAGGAATGTGGGAAACTAGACATTCCCCTAGACATTTTCTTCCTAAAGTCATGCACACATTGGGTTATGACATCCGGGTTGGAGAATGATTTTAGAGAAAATGGATGTGCATCCTAGGTGGATTTTGACATTTATCTCCACACACATGCCATTGGAGAAGCTCTTATAGAAGATGCGCGTTTTGAATGTTAAAACTAGTCATATACTTAAAATTGCTTTGCCTGTGCTAAAGTGCTAGGGAAGTTGCACGGTGTCAATGTGAAAACTAGTCATATACTAGCGCTTCAGTTAGGCCCACAATCATGTCTTCAAATTACAGTTCCGAGTTTCTATTACAAACTGAAACTATAAGACTTCAGTCTTTAGTTTAGGTGCAAGTGCAGTGGACAGGAAAGAGCGTTTAGAAAAAGGTCATCCTTCAAGTTTACAACAATGCTTCATAATCATCCTTCTCAAATATGAAAAGTCTTGCAAAGCTTTCTATCAAGTAACACCAATAATGCCCAACTGGATAGTAAAGGTTCTACCAGGGGACATTCGTAAAATAAGGGCAAGTACTTTATTCTTATAATTGTTGGCCAAGAAAGTAAAATTCGTAGACTAGTGCTATCTAGTTGTAGAAGAACCGGAGGAGAATGTTACATAACATTATAATTGCTAGTCAATGCACCATTTGTATAAGTTTATTCATCAAACCCAAGGAGTGATCTGAGAAAAAGATACTGAGGATATCCTCATTTAAGCGCCCAATTATTTTACATCGTGGGGGATTAGCAGCTACCACACCAAGATTACATTTTTCACTTATGACTAAGACTTTTGGGATACAAGATGAGAGGGAGACTACTATTTATGATCAAACAATGTTTCTCAAGGAGAAAGCTAACAGAAAAGGTAGAGAGAGAGAGAGTAATAAAGAACTCACAGAATACAGATTATTAGAAATACCATCTAATTAATTCCTAATGAAAGAAACCCCCTTCTGAATGCTTCCAGCCAATTCTTTCTTTGCCTTCTCCAACCCAGTCCTGTAGAACATCATCCATGTTTAAAAATATCAGCTCTTAGTCGCTTTTTTGGTGACTGTAATATAAAAACTGTTCTTATGTCCAAAAACGTTTCTAAGGCTAAACCTCATTTTTGACACATAATCACTTCCAACAGAGATAAGTTAAACTGTGTAACAATTAACAGAAACAATCACTTAATTCAAGTCAGCACTCGACCCCCTTACTAGTTGAAGTGATATTTCCATAGTGGTGCAGCCATAGAACGCGGGAGTTCATAAATTAAAAGAAAACAAAATTCTGCTGGGGAAACCAAGTTTCTTTTTGCGTTTTAAAAATTCTCACTATTAGCTACTTAGTTACATTTTTTATTTTGATCTCAATGATGAAAACTTGATAACAAATAATCAATTATGGGGAAGATAAACAATTTAGCGTCGTCATAATTTGTCTTTATGGCTACCAAACAAGGCCTTAATTCGCAAGTCCTAGGAGCATTTATACAGTAGAGACGACATACCTTTCATACTCATTCAGGGGGCCTAGGGGGAAGATCTCCTCGACTCCAGTTCGACCAAGCCTCACTTTTGTTGCAAAGAAAGGTAGCTCCGTCACCTAAAATGAGAAAACAGTACTTGTACTTTATATCAGTTTTATGTATAGATGTTTAGCCAAATTCAATCAGATATGCTACTTTTTGAAGACAGGAAGCGAAAATTAACCTGAGAAGTAACAAAAGAGCATTCCACGATGCCAGCATCTCCTCTCATGCCTCTCAAACAAGCATCAGCAAACTTGGCAGCAGCATATGCCTGAAAATTTATTTGCACATTATTTTAAATGTCATTTGCTTAAATTTGTCATAGGTAAAAAAAAAAAAAAGAATGCCGGGAAGGGATACTGACCATTGAAAGTGTTGCAGATCCAGCACCTGCTTTAGCCTGCAGAAGGATGTAAACAATTTCAACTCAATCTCAATGCATATGGAAGGCCAATTGATCAGCTTATAAAATAGTGAGGAATTTTCTATTTACGTCTTTTATTTGGACTTCTTCATAAACTTATGGTGCCAACAGGGTTCATCAAACTCATACCTTCTGAGCCTCTTCTCGTGCTTAGATGCTAAGGGGATCAATAATCAAAGATCGCAGAATCGGTGGCTAATTCACTATGTTTTCAGAAAGAGAAATCAGATAAGCAAGCATAATTGAGGGTTTACTGTCTTCCTAGAGGATAAACAAGAGCATCAATTTCTTTGTCTGACCACCACCAATCCATATCTAGTTTGTCTTACTTTTACTTCTGTTAATGGTCCGTCAAACCAATGACCCAAATCTTTTGCACCTGAAGGTAATCTTTTTCCCGAATCACTCACCTGTGACTTCCTACAGAGAATACTATCATTTCATAGTTGCCTATGTGTAGTGTGGCTGTTGAATCCTTCTTGATCTTTGAAATTCAGCAGAATAGGAACAACTTACCGACTAAAAAATGTTTTGTTGTCCTACCAATTGAATATAAAATATTTGGTGATATCATTAACCTCAGCTGGAGGTAAGGTTGTCAAGCAAAAAGGATGGATATAGTTATTGCTCGACTCAACATATAAAAAGAACAGTTGTGAGTTGTGCAACAATTAGGACAGACATACAGTGATTGCTTACTTATACTCCTATAAAGAGAATATGCAGTTTGAAGAGCTACATACAATTGAATACAACAACAGTCAAACAGATACAATGGTCTTACCTCAACAACTTCTGTTCCCCCATTTTGAATGCGATCAGTAAGGGCGTTAATCTCTTCTGGAGTGAAAGAACAAGGGGGGTTAACCTGCATGATTTTTGCAGTTAGTTAATATATGGATAGAAAGAAGAAAGAGGAAATTTGAAAAAAAAAAAAAAAAAACTCAAAAGAGGCTAAACCTGTGATAGAAGAGGTAAGATTGTAACTCCTGCATGACCCCCAACAACGGGAACACTAACTTCTCTAGGATCAACCCCCAAAACTTCTGCCTGTAAGAACCCAAAAGAACAAGCATAAGAAATCCAACATCAACAACTGTAATAATAGAAAGCTTCTACAAAAATGAAACTTAAAAGTCACATTCATAGCTTCACAAAGCAACTAGCTTGTTTAAGTCTGATTTAAAGTTTTACAGTGTTGTTCTGGTCATTCTATAAACACATGATCATTACAATTATCCAACCTAAAAGTTTTGTTTGGTAAAAAAAAAAAAGAAGGTTATCTTATATAAGAACACAAGAACAAGTGAGCAAAATAAACTGATTTCTCAGTAGAACATACCACAAAAGTGTTAGCCCTAACAACATCAAGAGTTGTGACTCCCAGAAGCTTCTTAGGATCAAAGGTGCCTTCCTTCTTGAAAACCTCAGCTGCTATAGGAACAGTAGAATTTACCGGATTGCTGATCAAGTTCACAATAGCATTTGGACAGCACTTGGCAATGCCTTCAGCTAGAGTTCTAACAATTCCAGCATTGATCTTGAACAAATCATCTCTTGTCATTCCTGGTTTCCTAGGAACACCAGCAGGAATGATTACAAGATCCATCCCTGTGAGTGCATTCTCAAGTTGTGGCTGCCCAAGAAAACCTCGTACCTAAAGTCCAAAGAACTAAATTCATAAGTAGACCTTAATTCCAAATACGACCAACACTAATTTCAGTATAACTACCTCGAATATCATTAAAACTAGGTCAATTACTCACCACAGCACCAGTGTCCATGTGACTAACATCGGCGGTGACACCAGGAGCATTAACAACATCATAGAGATGGAGAACTGATACCAATGGGTTCATCTTCATCAACAATGCAAGAGGTTGACCAATCCCTCCAGCAGCACCCAAGATAGCAACTTTAAACCCTGGTGCACCACCTTTTGCTCGGCAATCTGCCCGTCTCAAACCAGAACTTCCCTCCATCTGCATAATTTGCACAAAAAGTGAACGACCAGCAATCATCATCATATATGAGCAATACCCTTAACTAAATATTAAAGCAAATTCTCGAAAACTAAATCAAAGCACAAAATTACAAGAAACTAATTCAAGAAACTTATGAAAAATTGTGAATACCAAAATCGGGAATATAAAGAAAACCCAGATAAATTCAACTTGACTTCAAGAGTAGAGAATTGAGACCTGGAGATTAGAAGGGTGAAGATGAGCTGCAATTCTTGCAATTCTTTGATTAGCGTCTGAACTAGGTTGCATCTTTGTGTGTTATATAATCTACTGATCAGAAACTTAGAGAGATGATGCAGAAGTATGGGAATTGAGTTTGAGGTAACAAACAACTATTTATTGATATGATATCAATAAGACAAAGAGATCTGAGGAGAGATAGAGAGAGTGACGTGATTGGGCTTATTGGAATTGGGATGTGTGGAAACAGAAATTCATGATCCTTATCCTTTCCTTCTGGTCTGGAGTTTTTTTTGTTGCTCTCAAATTTCTAATTTTTATTTTTCCTATTGAAGTTTCCACCGTTACAGTTTCATTAAAACAATCCTGCTCAGTTTTAACAAGTGAAAATACTTAGAACCCCTACTATGTGGGTTCAATATATAAGTCTCCACTAAATGGATCATCCACAATCAACTCATATTTTAAGAAAATGATATTCTAGGCCCAAAAATCAAATTTTCTTCGAGATCACGCCCATAATTAATTATTATGAATTTCATTAATGACAACATTACCCTTTACTATATATATACAAGAGGAAACCCATAAGATATTTTCATTTATCTAATCTTTTCTCTCTCTTCTCAATCTTTTCTCTCTCGGTTAGGCAAAAAAAAAAACCACAGAAATTTCTTCATCGTCTCAAATTTCATCGATCTTCATCTTTTTCATTGATTTCATCTCCTTAATCTCATATTTCGAAATTATTCATAGATTTCTCATCATTTTAAGCTCAGATTAATTTAGATTTTCGTTCATTTTGTAATCTAAAACCTAAAAATTCAGTGAAAATGTCTGTGAAATTAACTCATAATGCAATTTCTGCTATTCTTGGAGGCGATACAGACTTAAAACCTCTAGTTCGAGTATTTAGATATAAAATCATTGTTAAATCACAAGATCGACTTCGATTACTTGTTTTCTGACTCGGTTTCGCCTCAATATGTTGTTTTAGCAAATCAATTGAATGAGAAAGTGTTCAATGGCGATATTCGTAACGGATCTGTGGTTCAATTGATTGAATACATGTGTAATACTATTCAGAAAGTAAGTTTCTCTGAGTTCCAATCTAATTTAGGTTTGATTTCAATTTTTTGGTGTTACGAATCTTTGAAATGATTCTCAGTTCAGATTATTAGTAGGTTTAATCCAATATCGGTGTTTGTTTTATGATTGTATTTTGTGTTGGATGTGGAATTGTTGCAGGGAAGGTGATACAGAGAGGCTCAGAAATTACTGGTAATATTGTTTCTCCATTAACAGAGACAGTACACATCATATGTTTGAGAAAAGTCCTGAATGAGTTCTTCTTCACTATTTCAAGCTCATCGATTCTTGTTGAGTCTCTCCGTGCAAGATGATAACTATATCCTAACTAGTTTCATTAGCCAAGAAAGCATGTCAGTACTTGTGGTGCGAAGCTTGAAATTGTGTTGATAGGAACCCATTTTTGATGAAATTGTGTTCTTATAAGCATGTGTATCTACTAGTTACACATGCTTTCTAGCATGTGTATCTTCTAGTTACACATGCTTTTAGGATGTTTATTTCTTGGTTACACTTGCATCTTTGATGTGTTTTTTTTATTACACATGTATTTAGGGATGTATATCTACCATCCTTAGATGATTCTTCTCTTAAGCAAAAATCAGGTATCCTCTTTTTCATTTGGACCTTGCTTCACTTGAGATTTTCTGTCGGTGAATTAATGCTAGTATAAAATTTCTTTAATTTGGTTACAACTAACTATAATAGTAGTGTATTTAAAAAATTTACACGGTTACTCTGATTAGAAACTTCAAGTGATTGGTTATGGATCAGCTTAACTATGTTAAGCCCTAGGCTAGAATCAGAGGTGAACGTGTTTATGGTACATCAAACTCTCTCCTCATTTCTCGGTGCTCATGTAAAGCTTGTGCGAGTGTAATGTGCAGGACAAAGCTCATTCCTGGAGTGGATGTGCTGCTTTTCACTTTTCAATCCAGTTTACATCATTATAGGTAATCCAATACTATTACCTTACATTTTGCATTTGAATCATTCATTTGACTAAAAATTTGGTTCGCAAGCATAATGTATTTCATTTCTCATATTCGTTGGTTTGGCGGAATGTGAGCAATGGTGTTTATGGCAGTATCAAGCATTATCATTCAATAGAGGGTTTGATGGATCACCAACACGAATGGGTCATCATCACCAGTCTTATTCGCAAAGCTCCTCCACTTCAGATGTCTCATCAATAGAGTGAGCTTCCTAGGAAAGCCCGCAACTGGAACAAACTGTGTCCCCTGCAGAGTGGTCAAATGGTACCCTGTGCTTCTTTTACATTTCCGGGCAATAAGCCAAGGTATGTGCGGTCTGATGTTGCATCTTTACGTAATTCCCTCTCCTCGCTTCGCATTGCTTATGTAAAGCTCGCGCAAATGTAATGTCCGGGACAAAAGCTCATTCTGGTGTGGATGTCTTGCTTTTCACTTTTCAATCTAATTCTGACATTATAGATAATCCAATACTACTACCTTACTTTTTGCTTTACTAGACCTTTTATTTGAATCATTCATTTGACTAGAGATTTGGTTTGCAAGCATAATGTATTTCATTTCTCGTATCCATTGGTTTGGCGGAATGTGAGCAATGGTGTTTATGGTTAATTAGTGATAGAGAAGAATATGAAGATTAATTGGTGTTTTGGATTGGTGTCTCAATATGCGGTGTTGATTATTATTATAACAAAAATACTAGTAATACTACCTCTCAGTGGTGGTGATGTTGATTTATTTCTTTGTTGACAACTCTCCCTACATTTGAAGCACAAATTACGGCTCCTATAGAAGGTAACTACTTCTCGCTTAATTGACACTAACTCATCTTATTTACCATGATATACTTAAAGTATGGTGTTCGTGTTTTAAGAATGAATTCTTCTTTGTTTTTATTTGGAGTTTTCGAATTATATTCCTGTACCAGTGAATGCATTACTAGCAAAGTTACAGATGTATGTGTATGTGCTCTGAAATGCAAGTGTTGATACTTCTTAGCTTCACAAGTTATATGTATGTGTAACTTCTAGTTACACTAGTCAAATGCATGTGTAACCTCTAGTTACACTAGTCAAATACATTTGTAACTTCTAGTTACACTAGCAAGATGTATGTGTAACCAGGAGTTACACATGCTAAGATAAGTTAGCAAGTGCATTTTTGTAACCTTTGTAATTCGGACCAGGCATGCTCTTCATTATGCTTCAGAAAGCTAGCTGGTTTTTTGATAAAGCCAGTGTGAGTGTCAGGTGAAGGATCACACGTTGGTACAACGATTTAAGTTGTGAGTGTCAGGTGATAAAGCCACTTAAGATTTCCCCGTCAAGGATTTATGATTTTTAAGAGGATAGGTAGTTATCTTTACTCACCCTGAATGCTTGTCAATGTACTGACCCCTATGAAGGACACCAAAACATGTGATAAAGTCTACGAGACTCGACAATCCGAACTATTTGAAGATATCACTCACAGTCACAGGGTAGAGGTCACACATTGGTATAAACATTTGGGCGCAAATGTCATAGTAATACTCATTAGGCCTTCATTGTTGGAAGAAGGTATTTTGCTTGAATTTGACTCTGTATATCAAGATCAGTCACATGTCACATATTTAAGTGCATTCTTCTTAAAGAGTATCACAAGTAAAGTCGGTAAGATGAGTACACAAGTCATATGTAGGTGTAACTTCTAGTTACACATGATATATGCATGTGTAACTCCCAGTTACACATACTATATGCATGTGTAACTCCTCTCTTTCGCTAGACAGATGCATATGTAACTCCCAGTTACACATGCTAAAATGAATAAACTTGCAATCAAAAATTCCACATGCTAGGTATCCAAGTCATATGCATGTGTAACTGTCAATTACACATGACAAATGCATGTGTAACTCCCAGTTACACATGCTAAGATAGGTTATCATGTTTGTTTTATAACCTTACAATTGTTTTATAAATTTTTTTTTTTTGCTTTTTGTTCATCCAACCTAATCCATGGATGTTTATTTCGTTGCAGATATGAAAGCATTTTGGAGTGAGGAAGACAAGAAAGAAAGGCAAAACTTCTATTATAGGTTTCAGTGGCTTATTCTAGTGTTTTAACTCATTTATTGTGCTCAGTAACAACCGATTACTATAACTTATAAACAGAGATATTATTGTAAATGAATATTAATGCGATACATGTATTTTTGTATATATTTTTTTTTCTGATGTGTAACTGTTGACTACACATGCCATATGCATGTGTAACTTGTGGTTACACATGTCATATGTATGTGTAACTTCTTATTACACGTCATATGGATGTGTAACTTTTAGTTACACACTATTGAATACACAACATGAATGTGTAATTTTTATACATGTGTAACTTCCAGTTACACTTGCAATATCAATGTGGTCGGAAGTGGTGGTTGTCGGCGGTGGTGGTGGTTGGTGGTGGTGAGCGGTGGTCGGTGGTGGTCGGAGGTGGTTGGTGGCGGTGGTGGTCGAAGGTGGTTGGCGGCGGTGGTGGTCGGAGGTGGCTGGAACATCATCACATAATATTTTAATAATTTTGGGCCTAAATTTAAATTTTATTTAATTATGGGCTTGACAAGATACATAAGGGTATCAAGGTCTTTTAATATTTTGGGGCCTAGATTTAAACTTCTTTTAATTAAGGGCCTGATATTATGGGTTACCCATGGGTGGGGCTTTAGCCTAATTTTCCCTTTTAACAACCCTGGTCACTTCCTCCACGTAGCTGAACGGGTCCCCCATCCGGGCCACCCCTAAGGTCCAATGTATAAAGCGGGTTCCTATGGGCATAACAAACCGGCCAGTTTGCCAGTTTTGCGACCATTATGTAGCTCGCAAACTAGCAAACCGACCTGGCTTGGTGGAAAATTTTCCACTTAGCCGGGTGAGGTCGAGTCTCTACTGAGTGGTGGAGTATCGACCGCTCAGTTGAAATTTCACCGAGCGCTCAGTATATCCCCCATCCAACGGTCCAAAATTCATCACCCTATGAATACCAAATTTCATTTCAACTCACATCTTCACTTCAATTTTCATTATTCGTTCCAATTATCATATTTTCACAATACAAATCCAATATGGTAGATTTTCTTTAGCTGAAGATGAATGCATTTGCACGAATTATGTTTTTGTTACACTAGATTATATCAATCATCCACAACAACAACAAATCACTTTTTGGGAAAACATAATTTCAAAGATTTCAAGAAGAAACATTGAACCTCAATAATCGAGATACAAATCAGTTGTGTGTTCACTTCCAACTATTCAATAAGGATGTAAACTTGTTTGTTTCCTTGTTTATACCAAGCAATCGAAACCGAAGAAATAATGCAAATGACATTGATGTGGAGCAAATGTGTCGGACGGAATGGCGCAACAGAATTGCAAAATATTTTCAATTCGAATGTTGTTATCAAATCTTGAAAGTGTTGTCCAAATATGATGCATTTAATTAAGTTAAGTTAAAAACTAGATTTAAATATCAAATCAGGGTCACCCCTTATCTAAGTATTTTACCTAATACCTAATCTACCCCTCACTAATCATGCTTAATGTTTAATTATAATTACTAAATTCATAAGATTATTTGATAAATGATTAGTGTGTATTTTTATTTGTATTTGGGGTGAGCGAGGTGAGAGTAGAAGGAGGGAAAAAAATTGAGAGAGAACTTTTTTTGGTAAAAATGGAGGATGATTGTACAAGCACTCCCAATACTCAGGTAAAGGTGCCAATGTGTTGAAAATTTGATTTTTTTTCTTTGAATCCACCATTGTTGCAGCTGAAATAGCTCGGTACCGGCATGGACGTAGTATGAATACAATGTCGGCAGCACCATTACCGGCATGGTATTCATACTACATCCATGGCGGCCAACAATATCCCCCATTTTGAAAGGCAAGCCGGCATTGTATTCTACCGAAAAAACCATGCTGGCATTTGTTGGAATTTTCCATAAATGTTTGCCACTATCGGGGGGTCCGAGGGGGCGTATCCCCTCCCGACTGTGTTGCGGGGGTCTAGGGGGCAGCGCCCCCTAGCAGAGTGCGAGACAGCGTCTCGTAGAATTTTTTTCTGGTTTTGAAATTCAAAACCTATCCTATTTTGAATTTTTTCTAGTTTTAATCAGTCCACTGCCGGCACATGATGTAAAATACCCAGAAAATTGAATTTTTTTTTTCACTTGACAACCGGCATTGATAGATTTCTATCTAGCATGCTGGCATTTATTTACGGCATTGTATGTTAGTTACCAAGCATGCCGGCACCATCAATTCTGGCATGGTCTTCATCAATTCCGGCATGGTCTTCATCACTTACGGCGATGTAAAAAACAATTATTTCCGATTGGTCTTCATCACTACCGGCATGGTCTTCATCACTTCCGGCATGGTCTTAATCACTACCGGCATGGTCTTCATCACTACCGGCATGATATTCATCACTTCCGGCATGGTCTTCATCACTACCGGCATGGTATTTATCACTTCCGTCATGGTATTCATCACTACCGGCATGGTCTTCATCACTTCCGAATGTAAAATAAAAATCGTTTTTAAAGTGTGGAATATTTAGGTTTCAAAGCTCTAACCCAAACGAGAATGCCGGCAGTGAAGATGGAAATGGGGGATATGATTTATTTTTTTATTTTAAGTTTTTAGATTTTTATTTTGAGGGAAGGGTATTTTAATATTTTGCCCCCCAAAAACACCCCTTAGCAAACACTATTGGTTGGGGAAGTAATTTATATCCCCCAATTAGTTCAAGTATCCTCCAATCGCGCGTTCTAAATTAAGTTAAGTAAGTTGTATGCATTTAGTTAAGTATAATTTTAAGTTATCATTATGTTAACTGATAGATTAAAAATAATTTTCAACGTTACTTCTTGTTCATAAATCTAATTTTCAAATTAATTTACATTAGTGCGCCTTTCATAAATTTAGATAATGAGAAAAAAAAAAAGACTTTAAAAAAAAAAACTTTAAAAAAAAATCAGGGACAATGTTCTTCATCTTGTTTATCTTGTTCATTTCACATAACTTCTAATCAATTCGCTCATGAATGGAGTTTCCTTTGTTTACCTTCTTATTTGCCTTCAAATTTTCTTTGGCTTGGACTCTTCTTTGCCTTTTCTTAGCTGGAGGGTTGATTTGGTCAATATCCAATACTTGTAGACTTCTTTGCTTTTTACCTATTTCTTTATAACTGTCACATATCTTGCTAACGGCGGCTTCAAGTACCACTCCAGAAAAATCAAGTTGGGTTGATAAATCAAGTTGGCTTTCAAATTATGTCATTTGAATACTTTTGGGAGAAGATATAATGAGAAAATTGTGCAAAAATTTTGGGGTAAAATTTGTGTTTGGATTTCACTTATTTATAGCAGTAGAGAAATAGTTGTTGGAGATGAAATCTCCACTGAACGATGGAGACTAAACCGCCAGCAGTTTATACTCGACCACTAGCGGTCGAGATTTGATCACCAGCGGTTTAATCTTCATCGTTCGATAGAGACTGCATCGCTTAACCTACTTACCATCGTGGCGTGGCAGGTGGCCTGGCATATGTTTGGGTTTGGCACTCCCATAGGAACCAGTCTAAGAACCGGACTAAACGTCGAAACTGTAAGTATTAAGAATCGGACTGAATGTCGAAACTGTAAGATTTCTAGGTGAGAGTCAGATGGTTCAACCGGGGCTACTAGGTCAGATATAATGTTTAAAGTATTTAAATAGCACTACTCATAGCATCCATCTACATTCATGAAATTATAAAAGCTAAAAAAAGCTAAGTTAATTGCTTCTAGCTTTAGCTTTCAGGTTTTCTCATACTGATCGAGAAAATTTCAAATCAAAACGGGGATAATATTTACGTGCCATTCCAGACATTAATAATAAGCTTGTCTATTGAAGGGATTTTCATTATTGTAGATGGTTCAGTATGGAAAGAAAAAAAAATTAAACCCAAACATAAGTAATAAGTGCGTCCACACTTGTTACCAAATTCGTGTGCATTAGACGACAACATTAATAGCGTTGGATATTTGGATGTATACTTCGATAACTTTTGGACACAGACGCACCTAAAAATTGCGTGCAACTCGCTATATTCGGTGAAATCTAAATTTCATCGTCATATTTGCCTTCAGTTTTTAACTTTTATAACTTTTACATATTTTACCTCACATGGTTGTGTTTGGAAATTTTGTCAATCTGGAAATTATAAAGATTACCGTGGATGCTCTCATGTACTATTTTTAACGAAAATGTGGTAGCAGTACTTAGTCATTTTCTAAATAATACAAGGACGTGAAGTAAAATAATAACCTTAATTCTAATTCACCTACTCAACTATGTCTACTATTGAAAACGCATGGGATACTAAATACACCCAACTTTTTTGTTCGACAACCTGTATATACAAAAGTTAATACAATAACAAGTATACCAACTTAATGATCCTTGAAAATATGTATATAGAGTTTAAATCTCAACCTCTGCTCAATCAATATATGTATAGACACAAGGTCCGTGAACCTAATTGTTGATCGAATTTTAGATAGTGGTAAATAAGGTTGTCGTTCACTCGGACTTGGTGAGATTGATTTCAGATTTAAAAACCGAAAAAACTAGAAATAAATAAAATATATACAAAATATGTCACATGATGAAGAATTTACTAGGACTCAGGATTTCACTGTTTTTCATATTCAAGTGGTTCAGAAATTAATCCTAGGCAATTATAGCTCAAAATAAAAGAAACATTAACTCTATTCTTTGCCAAAGTAGATTTCATAAAACATTAGTTGTATATTGTAAGAATGAAGCATCAAAATTACCTAGAACTAAGCATGCGTCATCAAACAAAGTCACAAATAATTAATTGAAATCATAAATCGTTAAAAATCGGTGCAAAAAGTAAATAAAGAATTAATTGAGTTACCACAGGGATGAAAAACAGCTTCCTCTATCGTCCCAGTGATGGGGTCTAGCTCCGCATATTGGAAACACGCTCAAAATTCATTTTTATTGCTCAAAGGGTGTTTACAAAGATGAAAATGGAGGGAAAATGATTAAACCGGGTTTGTAACACTTATTTTTGTTACAAACAACACTGTTACATAGAACGATATAAACTCTCTGTCGTTGTCACTGTAGCACAACGATTGTCCTTGTGTGTCTTATGTTCTTCATGTTCTTGAGGTGCAGCAGCAACATAAACGACTCTGCAACCTTTGATTTCTTCTCTGCAGCTCAGCAATCACCTTTATTTTCACCCCTAACTCTCCATGACCTTCTCTGGGACGCGTAAAGCCTTTTTATATCCATCTGTTCCTCTAAATCTCTGCAATAAATGCAGATAATTCTCCCATTACTTTCTTTGCAAAACACGGGATACTATTCCCTTTCATATCTCTGTACGCAGTAATCCTCAACAGACACGCTCCAAACACGTTGCATACTCATCTAAGATTGAGTCAAACTTCTGCAACAACAAATCTTCACGTATCTTCCACAAGTAAACCCAACAAAACCCCGAGTTTTTCTCACGGAAGAAATACACGTCCTTGTTTCTTCAGTTCTAATGATTCAGCCAAGTCTAGTCGAAACAAACAACTAAAACAACCCTGTTTCGAAGAAACAAGCTGGTTCCAATCCAAATCCGAGATTCAATCTCTCTCAAACTCCCCACAATCCTTCACAGAAACTCTCGGTTTTTTTTTTATGACTTCCCTGTTGTGTTCAATTCAGTCGATTAACTCAATTTTAACTGTTTCTAAAGCCCATACAATCTCTGTTAACTTAAAACAAGTCATCCCAAAAAGTTTCAGCCCTTTAGTCTCTCTAGAATACCCAAAATCTCGAACCCTAATTCTGGTTCTTTTGAAACCAGATTTCCCGCCAAAACAGAAATTTGAAATGTTTAAGATGAAGTGCATGTATCCAAAACAGCGGTGCCTTTAACAGTTGGCTGGAAATAGTAAAAAGGTTGCCCCTTATCAACTGGGTGCCCCTTATCGATTGAGGTGCCCCTTATCCAAAACTAGTCCGAATAACAAGTGTCCTCCGGGTGCCTTTATCAACTTTTCGAGTCGAATTTTCCAAAAATACCTACAAACACATAAAACACCATAATTAGTAAAGAATCGAGCACTAACAATACAAAACATTGAGAACAAAATAGACACAAAAATGCGTCTATCAAATACCCCCAAACTTATTATTTGCTAGTCCCGAGCAAATCTAATATACGAAATAAAATCCTAACTCACTACCGCAGGCATCGCGATTGCACTTAGCATGTGCAAGCCTTTGAACCCCTAGGTGGCCCTAGTGGCCGAGTTATAGTCTCGGGAGGGTTTATCAGAGGTGTACCCACAAAACCTTTACTCCAGACCCTAGCTATTTACGCAGAACCTTGAAATAGCACTAAAGAACCTCCTTGGTTGGCTTATTCTCATTGACTACAGGAGGCAGTACCCTGATGCGAAATTCTAATTGATGTACACGAGTTTGCACTCAAGCATACTAAAATTCATATATAAGTGACAAAGCTCTACTCAGATAGTCGCACTATGGACATCAATATCCGGAATCAAACAAATCACATAAATAAATGAAGAAGATGGAAATAGAGATAGATGGTTGCGAATTGACGTTAATGCCAATATGAATCCTATGACCTAATGGATTGAGATACTGGTCTTGACTAATATCAACACAGCTGGCATATACAAGGGAACCAGCGGTCGACAATCCTAACTCTAGGTCAACACAACTGGCATATACAAGGGTACCAGTGGTCGACTTTATTGAATTTATTCTGGTTGGTCTGATGGTCTGGTCTCAATTTTTTTTTTTCATTCAAAGTAACTCAATCACTCATCAACATAAAAAATTTGCAAAAACAAAAACAGAAGTAATAAAATGATTCCGAGATACGGTGAAACTACCATATCATTTCTAACACCTGAGCTTTGTGCTTTTATGAATAGATTCTTTAGATGTTTCCATGTAATCAGATTGGTTCCTCAACTCCTACAACCAAGATGCTTCCATCCACTTAGATTGGTTGGTGCTATCCTTAATAGGCATAAATTTCTAGGCTCTGGAGTTTATTTATTTATACTGCAACTAAAAAGTTTCTCCGATACCCCCAAAGTTAAATCTAACATTGTCCTCAATGTTCTAAAGATGAAAATAAAAGCATGAACAAGGAGAAACTGTTACCACTTGAAGAAAAGAGTTAAGGAAAGATATTACAGTGTTGCATGAGCATGGGTTACCTCCCAAGAAGTGCTAAGTTTAAAGTCTTCAGCCAGACTAAGAAAGGATTAGTCACCTTATAGAATCATAAAGTAATAGACGGAATAACTGCGGATCACCAAAACCAAATAGGGCTATCACAAGTAAAAGGAATCTACAACATGCCAAGAAAATTAACAAATAAAGCACACCCTTGTCTAGTTTCCTGTTTAAGATAACTACATCTAGCTGTGGTTCAGGTTCAGGTTCTATAACTGGGTCTAGATAAAATATTTTCATGGACTGCATTTCCTCGTAGCTAAGATCCGTTTCAGGTAATAGAGTCTGGAAAAACTCAAGTAAAAACTTAGAAGCACATAATAATAACCTAAATAACTGAGGATCCTTAAAGTCAATCAGTTTTGACTCACACAATTGACCACGATGAAGGGTCTATCAGTATAACACTTACTGATCTTTTGAAGAATTTTTTTTTTATTAGTATTGTCGCCACACTTGCTTTTGAGCTACCCAAGACCACCATGACTACAACACCAATATTGATTTTACCCGATTTTTCCAAAAAAAATTATAGTTGAAACTAAAGCAAGTGAGCTGAGTGTTAGTGTTGTGTTGGTCCAAGATGGGAAACCAATTGCCTTAGGCCAAGAGCAAGAGCGTTATCTGCTTATGAAAAGGGATTTCTAATCATTATCATGGATGTAACTAAATGGATACAGTACTTACAAGAGAGCAAATTTATCATTCGTACTGACCATCAAAGCCTTAATACTTCTTGGAGCAGAAAATTACAATAGTCCTTCAAAAAATGGTTGATAAAATATGAAGGCTATTATTGGGGCGTCACACTCCAATAGAGGGGCTTCACTTGGATTCTTAGTGTCCAAAAAAGTGGTTATGGGATATCTAACACATATACAAAATGTCTAGATTACCCTTTAACTAAAATAAAAACTTAAAAACCTAATCTTTTCTATTCTAATTCAACAAAAAAACTGCTCCTCTTCTCATCTTTCTTCTCTTCCTCTCCTCCACAATAACTTCAACTTCAATTCACTTCATCGTTTTCGAACTCCTCAACACGTGTAGGAAAAAATCGAACAAACCCATCTTTGTTGACTCGTTTTTGTGCTTAAAATAGGTTAGATTGAATGAAATTGAAGTAAAATTAGGGTTTCAGTAACGTCTCTGCTAGTGTTACGTCTAGGTTCGGTACTGCTTTTCTAGACGTAACTTTAGTTTATGAAGAAATTACGGCCAGGTTGGATTAGTTCCAACCGTAGAATTTGATTTGCATGTAGTTTTACGTCCAGGTTTGGATTAGTTCCAACTGTAGAAGTTGATCTTACGTCCAGGTTTGGATTAATTCCAACTAGTAGAAGTTGATTTTTACGGCTTTGGTTTGGATTAATCCCAATAGTAGAAGTTGATTTTACGGCGGTTTGGTTGACTAATTTTTCCAACCGTAACGATGGACTAACCAATTATATAACAAAATTCATTAATTTAATTATTATCTAATTAAATTAAATTAAAATTAACTAAATAAAGGTTGTTTAGTCATTACAATATTATTTGAGATAAGGGGTTTTTGATATTACTTATAGGTGATCCGTTTTTGTCCTATTAAGTGACGCCCCTCTATTGGAATGTGACGCCCCAATAATAGCCTTCTAAAATATTAGGCTTTGATTATAAAATCAAGTACAAAACGGGTATGGAAAATGTAGTTGCTGATGCTCCAGAAAACCACAAGACTCGGGTAGTAGTGAGGATATCCTCATTTAAGCGACCAATTATTTTACATCTTGGGGTATTAGCAGCTACCACACCATGATTACATTTTTCACTTACGACGAAGATTTTTGGGGTACAAGATGAGAGAAGACTACTACTTATTATCAAACAAATTGTTCTCTAGGAGAAAGCCAACAGAAAAGGTAGAGAGAGAGAGTAACGAAGAACTTACAAAATACAGATTATTAGAAATACCATCCAATTAATTCTTAATGAAGGAAACCCCCTTCTGAATGCTTCCTGCCAATTCTTTCTTTGCCTTCTTCAACCTAGTCCTGTTGAACATCATCCATGTAAAAATATCAGCTCTTGGTCAGCTTTTGTGGTAACTCTTATATGAAAACTGTTCATATTATGGATAAACCTCATTTTCGACACACAATCACTTCCAACAGAGATAAGTAAGAACTAACAGTAACAATCTCTCAATTCAAGTCAGCACTCGACCCTCTTACTAGTTGAAACGCTATTTCCATAATGGTGCAGTCATAGAATGCGGGAGTTTATGGTTACAGAAAACAAAAGTTATGCTGGAGAAACTAAGTTTCCTTTTGCCGCTTGAAACAGAAATAACTACTCACTGTTTGCTTATTAGTTACATTTTCTATTTTGGTCTCAATGACAAAAACTTTCTGACCAAATAATCAATTATGGGGAAGATAAACAATTTAGCGTCGTCATAATTTATTACTTTATGGCTAGCTATCGAACAAGGCCTCAATTTCGAAGTCCTAGGAGCATTTATACAATAGAGAACATACATTTCATACTCACTCAGGGGGCCTAGGGGGAAAATCTCCTCGACTCCAGTTCGACCGAGCTGCACCTTTGTTGCAAAGAAAGGTAGCTCCATCACCTACAATGAGAAAACAATACTTGTACTTTATACCAGTTTTATGTATAGATGCTTAACCAAAATTGAATAAGACATGCTACTTTTTGCAGACAGGAAGCAAAAACTAACCTGAGAAGTAACAAAAGAGCATTCCACAACGCCAGCATCTCCTCTCATGCCCCTCAAGCAAGCATCAGCAAACTTGGCAGCAGCATATGCCTGAAAATCTATTTGATACCTATTTTAAATGTCATTTGCCTTAAATTGTCATACGTCAAAATTAATGCGAGAAAATTTAAAGAAAAAGGAATGCAAACACGGGAAAGATGATCTACTGACCATTGAAAGTGTTGCGGATCCAGTACCTGCTTTTTCCTGCATAAGGATGTAAACAATTTCAACTCAATCTCAATGCATATGAAACTAATAACAAACCAAACAAATGAAGAAGGCCAATTGACCAACTTCATAAACTAAATGGCGCCAACAAGGTTCATCAAACTCGTACCTTTTGAGACAATAAAAGATAGCAGAATCAGTGGCTAATTCACTATGTTTTCAGAAAGAGAAATCAGTTAAGCAAGTGAGGGTTTACTGTCTCTCCTGATGATAAACGATAGCATCAATTGCTTTGTCTGAGCACCACCAATCCACATCTAGTTTGTCTTACATTTACTTCTGTTAATGGTTCGTCTAACCATGCTATAAGGGTCTTCTTTCTTGGTTCAGTAATTTCTAAGACGTTCAACTCAAGAAACACTTCATACAAAGTCGAACCAACTCCATGTTTTTCCAATTATTCAAAATATAATCCTGGATAATTTTACTCTTCGATCCTCAACATATTGCATTTCTTTGTGTAGATATCCCATGAACCTAATCTTTTGCACCTGAAGGTGTTCTTTGTCCTGAATCACTCACCTCTGACTTGCCTACAGATAATACTATCATTTCACTTTGTGTAGATATCCCATGAACCTAATCTTTTGCACCTGAAGGTGTTCTTTTTCCTGAATCACTCACCTCTGACTTGCCTACAGATAATACTATCATTTCATAGTTGCCTATGTTTAGTGTGGCTTCTGAATCCTTCTTGAGAATTGAAAATCCAGCAGAATACGAACGATTTACTGACTAAATATGTTTTGTAGTTATACTCAACTGAATATAAAAATTTTTGGTGAGATCATTAACCTCAGCTGGAGGTAAGGTTGTCGAGCAAAAACGGCTGGACAGACGTAAAGTGATGGCTTACTTAGCCTCCTGAAAAAGAGAATATACAACTATAGTCAGACAGATACAATGGTTTTACCTCAACAACTTCTGTTCTCCCATTTTGAATGCGATGAGTAAGGGCGTTAACCTCTTCTGGAGTGAAAGAACAAGGAGGGTTAACCTGCATGATTTACAGTTAGTTATATATATAGATAGAAAGAGGAGAAACGGAATAAAAAACTCAAAATAGCTAGGTTAAACCTGTGATAGAAGAGGTAAGATTGTAACTCCTGCATGACCCCCAACGACGGGAACACTAACTTCCCTAGGATCAACCCCTAAAACTTCTGCCTGTAAGAACCCAAAAGACCAAGCATAAGAAAAATCCAACATCAACAACTCTAACAAAGAAAGCTTCACCAAAAATGAAACTTAAAGTCGCATTCATAGCTTCACAGAGCAACTAACTTGTGCAAGTCTGTATCAAAATTTGACAGTTTGTTCCTGACATTCTAATGAACACATGATGTTTACAATAACCTAACCTAAAAGTTTTGATTGGTTAAAAAAATAAAAGGTTATCAAATACAAGAACAAATGAGCAAAATAAACTGATTTCTCAGTAGAACATACCACAAAAGTGTTAGCCCTAACAACATCAAGAGTTGTGACTCCCAGAAGACGCTTAGAATCGAAGGTGCCAGCCTTCTTGAAAACCTCAACTGCTACAGGAAGAGTCGAATTCAGTGGATTGCAGACCAAATTCACAATAGCATGAGGACAGCACTTAGCAATGCCTTCAGCTAGAGTTTTAACAATTCCAGCATTCATCTTGAACAAATCATCTCTTGCCATTCCTGGTTTCCTAGGAACACCCGCAGGAATGATTACAAGGTCCATCCCTGTTAGTGCATTCTCAAGTTGTGGCTGCCCAAGAAAACCTTGTACCTAAAGTCCAGAGACCTTAATTACAAATACTACTGACACTAATTTCAGTACAATCACTAAAACTATGTAAATAACTCACCACGGCACCGGTGGCACCAGGAGAATTAACAATATCGTAGAGATGGAGAACTGATACCAACGGGTTCATCTTCATCAACATCGCAAGAGGTTGACCTATCCTTCCAGCAGCACCCAAGATAACAACTTTAAACCCTGGTGCACCACCTTTTGCTCGGCAATCTGTCCGTCCCAAACTAGAACTTCCCTCCATCTGCATTATTTGCAGAAAAAGTAAACAACCATAAATCAAACTAAACCAAACCGACAGAATTACACGAAACCAAGAAAATTTGTGAATACCAAAATCAGGAATATAAAGAAAACCCAGATAAATTTAGCTATTAGATTTTAAGAGTAGAGAATTGAGACCTGGAGATTAGAAGGGCGAAGATGAGCTGCAATTCTTTGATTAGCGTCTGAACTAGGTTGCATCTTTGTGTGTTATATAAGCTACTGATCAGAAACTTATACAGAGATGCACGAGTATGGAAATTGAGTTTGAGGAGTGTGTGATGTGTGGAAACAGAAATTCATGATCCTTACTTATCCTTTCCTTCTGGTCTGGAGTTTATTTTCGTTGCTCTCAAATTTCTAATTTTTATTTTTCTCATGAATTTTCCACCGTTACAGTTTATTAAACAATCCTATTAAGTTCAGATAGTAAAGTTTTAATAAATTCTGTTAATGAGCAAACATTTTATGTTCATTGGAGAAATCAAGGTCTAATCCTTGATATTAGAGTTTTGTTAAGTAAAGTTGAGCACTGGGTAGGGTATCAGTCTGTTGAAGAGGGTAAATTTGTCCATTTGCCCACCCCGCTGGAGTTGCTCTAAGTAGAGTAGAGTAGTGTGAAAGTAATTCTTTGAAGTTTGGAATGGCAAGTGAAGAAGTAGGGACAACAACAGAGTGGCTAAACCTAATTTAAAATCTAGTGTGTGGATGGGAATCCAACCAATTTTCTCTTCAATTGTTGTTGTGCCTGGTCAGTTCTAGAGAGAGAGGAAGAAATGGGGGAAGAGGAAGAGATTATTGTAGTAGAAAAGATAGACAACAATTTGAACAATGCCAAGGGTTTTCTGTGGAAGTTACCTGTCTTCAAGACCAAAGAGTTAGGGAAGCTTGGCCCTGCATTTGGTCTTGGTGTTGGCTGTGGTGTAGGTTTTGGTGTTGGATTCCTTGGAGGTATATCAAATTTCTCTCTCTCTCTCATCTTTTTTCACAAACCCTTATCATAGTGTATCTCCTCTAAGATTGTTGACTTTGAGTTATGTCTGGGGGTGTCTTTGATTTGATATTTGTTTGTCTTCTGGCTTTGTTTACTCCACAATGTAAATTTGAAACTGTACAGTACAGAGTTTGCCCAAACAATTTCAGTTCCACGTTTCTCCACATTTTACTTCAATGGGTTTGCTAAGCCACGTTTTTTTAGTATTATCTCAAGAAAACAGTAGCTGATTTTTATCACTGACAACTAGTGATAAAAGCCAGAAGCTGGGTTGCGCCAATACCTGAAGGGATATACCGTACCGATATGATACCCCTTCGATACTGCTTCATCTCATTAGTCTAAACTTTTTACTAACACCACAGGTCAATCTAGCTATATACAGCCTAAACAGTTTATTGCATATTTTCTTTTTGAAATTTTGCTCATAAGAATCTTAGTATTGAATGAAATCATATTTTTGGGATTAACATTAAATCTATGTTCTCTAGTACACTACCGATTACTATAACATTACGATTGAAAAATTATGTATATGCCGTATCGGCTGATATCCGTATCGGCCATTTTCGGAAATGCCGTATCGTACTCCCGATACGTATTGGTATCGGATACCCGTACCAGTATCTGTACAACTCAGATACAGAGAGATAGAGGCCAAGCTGCAGAAACACGCATTTCCTCACCAAGCAGTGGCCAGATAGAGTGTTTAAGTATCCTGCAAAGACTTGACAACCCAATTCAGTCTTAAAGAAGTCCATCTTTATATTCAATACCTGTATATCTTGAGATATTTAACATCATTGCGTCCTTATGGAAAGGAACCGTCATGTAAGCTGACATATATGACACATTTGGAATTTTACAATTAAATACTCGTCCTAGTAAATGCATGTACTCGTGAAAAGAAACATGCAAAAGATCTCCTTCTCTTATGTTTTTCAGTTTTTTGTGGCACTCTAGTTTTTTGTTTTGTTATGCGGATGTTATGTCTAGTGATTCCACTGTGTTATTGTGGATAAAGTTGTGGGTCTACATGCTATATGTCTCCTACTAACTGTGTGCTCTGTGCTTCAAATGCCAGAATCATGGTTCTATTAGAATTTAGAGGATTAAGAAGCTTGTCAAATAACTGTTGTACATTGCACTCTCTTTGTTTTAAAACACGTCTGTTGAAAGTTCCTAAGAATATTAGGTAATTTGATTGTTATAAGAAGGAGAGCTGGATAGATGAGTATGAACTCTTAAGGCAGTTTTACCATTGTGAGTTCAGGATTATTTTGTGTTTTCTCTTGGAAGCAGATAATGGTGATGATAAAACGAAGGAAATGCATTAGATGTTATAGCCAACAAAAATTACTTGCTCTTTGCTGCTTAAAATTTGGGGGCTTACTTTCTGGATAAAGATGGGTCATCTCAAATTGTTTGGACTAATATTAGTCTTTATATTGAGAATTCTTTATTCCTTATTTAACTTTTTAAATATTTTATGTGTACTGGGTTTATCTGGTAACAGCATAGATGGAACTCGTGTTGAATACAATTAGAAAACAGAGTTGCCTGGCCCCTGACCTCTTACTTTTAATATGTCGTCTACATGGGATAAATTTGTGCGAAGCATTCTGAGATTCTATTGGAGTTGGTGCATATTCTCATCTATTCATTCTATCAAGATAAATTACTGGATACTATAGAGTCTGGGCAAGAGCAATGTATTGTAGGGTTCCTGGAGTTCAGTACTTATGCATGCATCTGTATTACGTAGTATGTGTTATTTATCCTTATCTCAAACTGCCCCTGTTTAGGTCAATGTCAAACCAAAAGTGGGAAAGCTTTGATATTTCAAGTGACTTTCGGCAAGCAATACTTATTTTCTCTTAATTAGTAATTTCAGTAACCATTATTTCCTCTGTTGTTCTTCTATCTTAAACAGTTAACATATGCAGCGTTTGGTTGGACTATTAACTTCAGTAGCTTATTCATCATGATAGTTGATGGCGATGAACATGTTGCTGTTTTTGTTTTGCACTGGCTTCCACACTTAATTATCAAGCCTAAGTCGTGCTGGCCAATTAGATAGGTTGTATTCAAAGCATAAAAGAGGTTGGAAGGAGACTTGACCCCGTATTTCTTATCATTCTGGCTGAAAGGAAATGGGTTTTCATTTCTACCACTCAGGTTTAGGGATAGGTCCTGGACTTTCTTCTAAACTGCAGCTAGGAGTTGGTTTTGGTGCTGGATGTGGAGTTGGAGTAGGCTTTGGCTACGGCATGGGAAAAGGAGTTGCACAGGATGACAGTGGGCGACATGCTAATCTTGGGAGACTTTCTCTGGAGAACGGAAAACTTCCTTTTCGGTAAGCACATCTAATTATCATTTGTTTCTATTACAACTTGTCTTTCTACTTCTAAATAATAAGCAAACAGATATGAACCATCAGCACTGTACATTTAGTTCAGAGATACGATTAATTTCCAGAAACTATAATTCAACCTGAACAATTAATTCAGTCATGTTTGCATATAATGGTGGAATTGTAAATTTTCCTCGGAAACTATATAGCTGCTTCATATTCGTTTGTGGTTGCTTGAGTTAAGGTGTTTGTTATTCAAAGGAAACATGAAATTGACAATTATCCATGATGTGGATTATGGTGAATCTGCAGTGCATGTGTTATTCACATGTTCTGTATGTCGTTGTATGTGGCTTGGTCTGTCTCTTTATATAACACTAATACAACCAGGTCTTAATGCCGATATGAAATAGCCTTTGAAGCATTGACATTCAGCTAGCCTAGGCTCTTCTCCTATTCCCTCTAAATTGGCCCAACTTGCTGGCTCATTTGGAAACTCGGATGCTAGGTGGTTATTTGACAAAAGTAGATAAACCTTCCATGCAGTTCTATTACATTCAGGAGATAGATAACTACTTAAATTCTTCCTTCTACTTTGAAGAAGGATGTCTGCAATGTGGGTCATAAAGCCAAATATCAGTTTGACTACTTCGTATTTTTTTATATCTTCTGTTATCTGTCAGACAATCTTATGATGCTAAATTGCTAACAAGTTTAAAACTCGGGATGCTGGTACTAACGGCCAACAACATACTCTACTAGCTAGACATGTGCTAAATGCTTCTCAGAGGATTATGCATGTGAAATAGGTCTAATCCTTTATTCTTCATCAGGTACACTGCTGATTAGCTGCAAGGGACACTGTGGCTTAGAATTTGATTGTGATGCCGCTGACTTCGCGAAGCAGGGTCAAAAGAAGATTATGTTTTTGTAGCAAACATGTAATAGACTTCTTAGTATCTTGTTCAGTCTTTTTAAGCTGGAGATGACTCCTGTTTTGTAAGGACTTCTTACTGTCCATTTCTTCTTTATGTTTTACAATAAAAATGAAAATAGGGAGTTGAACCTTTGGGCAGATGATATTGCTGCCTTCAGTCATAGACATCATCAGTGTAATGTCTGGGTGGGGTGAATTCCTGATTTTCTTGGATCATATAGATGTGCATGACTCGATTTCTTTCAGTTGTAAGGTGTTTTCTACACGAAGTTCATTCTTCCAACAAAATAGAAAAGAAGTTACTCAAGTTTTCAGATTCAAAAATGATTTTAGACTTCAATTTGAACGGAGCTCCGATAGCAGTGGCCCCCTGCCAAACTCCAGTGGTGGCAGAGCCTACCATCTCTATTTTGGCCCCCTGCCAAACTCCAGTGGTGGCAGAGCCTACCATCTCTATTACACGTTCGGCACAAATCGAAGTACAAACTTCGGTCAATCTAAAACTGCTCAAATTTTAGTATGTAACTATAGTGTACTACTCCCTCCGTTCTTAATAATAGTCTGGTCTTGTTTTTAGAGAAAATTAAGGAAATTAAGTGAACTAATCATTGAAAGTGGTCCTCATGACACTTGTCAATAAAAGAAATGAAATAAAATGGTCCGTGACAACATCAACAAAAAGAAATAAAGTGAAATGGTCCGCATGACACATGTCATCAAAAGAAGTTAAGAGAAAAGTGGTCCTAGAAAACTAAAATAACATTTGACTTTCTCAATTAGGAAACCAGCCTATTTTTTTGAAACATCTATTTATAGAAACCAGCCTATCTATTATTTAGGAACGGAGTGAGTATTAAATAATCAAATAAACATTGAGACGATGTGCACTCAAAGGGGAATGCCTGTCGATGGATGGAAGACTTACTCTTTTACTTCGCTAGTATGCTTCAGGAAGGAAAAAGAAAAACTTCGCTAGTCTATTTCTTAAGTAATGCGTGGGCCCATTAAGTTAAGTGGGCTAACAGTTAAAAGCGAACTTGGTTCACATAACTCAGAATTGGAAAGCATTGAATTTGAACGGCTAGTAGGGGTGTGCAACGGACGGACGGATGCGGATTAGGGGTCACCCGCGTCCAATCCGTCAAAGTTGCAGATTTGGAAAGTGAAAAATACTATAACCCCCTACTATATGGGTTCAATATATAGAAGCCCCAATAAATGGATCATCCACTATCAACACCATACTTTAAGAAAATGATATTACTAGGCCCAAAAAATCAATTTTCTTGATCGGCCCATAATTAATTATCAGGAATTTTAATAATGGCAACACTGCCCTTTAGTATTTATACCTAATAAAACTAGTTATAGATTCCAGTTTCATTTTCTTTTTCTTTTTCACTCTCTCTCTCATCTGCTTTTGCATTCTCTCACGGCTAAAGAAACATAGCGGAGAATACAAATTTTCTAATCGAGATTTGCAATGAAAATCAATTTCAAAACCTAAATCTAAGGTTTACAACCAAAAATCTTGATTATCTAAACCTAAATTCAACAACAGTAGCACTTTTTCTATGGAGATTCGGTGAAAATCAATGGAAAAGAAGTGATAATCATCATCAACAAATAGATCTGAAGATTTGCCTACAAAATCAAGTTGAACATATAAGTTTATTTATCTCTAACATTTAATTCTTTGATTTCGATTTTTTTTTTTCTGAAATATCATTTGAAAAACTTTAACAGTTTGATTTCATCTCAAATCTGTTACTGAAATCATAGTTGGAATAAGATCTGTTATAATCTCACCTCAGTAGTACTTTTGAGTAAAAATCTTCAAAGAAGAATTTCAATCAAAACAGATCAACAATCGATTAATTTACCAAATCTACAAAAATCGAATGAATTAATCAATCGCTTTTGATTTGTAGGTTGCAGAAGAAGAATGACAGGGATGAAATAGTGGGATTCACCATCAAATAGAAAGAAATAGGTAATTTCTTCTTCTTTTACTCTGATTCGTAACTGAGATTTGATCGATCTCTCGATGCACTAGCCTGATTGCAAATTAAACTTTAGATTTATAATAAGAGTATCTTAATCTCTATTACCCGATCAATTATTTTCGAATTTGTAAACTTTTGCTTTTTTGACCTAAATCGAACTTATTTTGTTTGTTGACAAAAATTTGAACTTGCTTTTTGTTCTTGAATGATTGTTCGACTTGTATTTCTAGTTCGGTACTTCATCCCTTCTTGAGTAGTGATGGTGGTGGATCTTACTTGATCCGTTAAGATATTGTGCCTTGATTCTTTATTAGCTCTTGATACTTGTTGTACTTCATGATTGCACTTTTTTATCTTGATATTCATTTTTTAGTTGGTGAAATGCAGGATTTTCCTGGTATGGTTATCTTTTTTGGAATATTACAAACTACTGAGAATGTTATTAGCTACTAAGAATGTTACTAGGCTATTTGAAGTTGCAAACAATATTTTCTGCTTGTTTTATGTTGTTAGTTTCATATATGCATCATATATATTGCAGTGTATCTTTAGCTTTCTATTGTTTACTAATAGGTAATGCTTTGTATCTTTAGCTTCATGTGGAAGTTGTTCATGTTTAGGATGTCTTGTCCCTCTAATTCTATTACTGCAGATAAGAACTCAACAACATTAAGTAGGGCTTTTGTTGGTTGAAACCAGTTGATGAACCTGATCCTGGAAATAGCGTGAGCTTGTTAGTTACCTTAAAAGTGTAGGATACTAACGTAGTAGTTAGCTTGTAGTAAAACGAAAATTAAATCAAAATCGAGGACATGCAAAAGAACTTCTGCAAAGAAGAATTTTGGGCCTCGAGTGCTTGTTTTGCTGGTTTACTTTTTAATTGTGTGGATGTGTGTTGATTACACATGCCATGTGCATGTGTAACTGTTGATTACACATGCCATGTGCATGTGTAACTCAAAATTACACATGCATTTTGTATGTGTACCAGCTAATTACACATGCTTATTTTATAGTAGTGTTTGGAGTATGGATGTGTAATTACTAGTTACACATGTTAATTATGTTATTCATACATGATACAACTGTGCAGCCGAGGAGTCGTGTAAATAGGGGTTCTGGTGGAGCAACAGTCCAAAAAAAACACAGTGAAGTATCACATTTGCTGACGTTGCAGGAGTCGATGAGGCTAAAGAGTAGTTGGAAGATATTGTGGTATGCCTAAGAATTTTCTTTATTGGTTGGTAGACTGTAAAAGAAGTTACACTAGAAGCTACTAGTTATATACCTTTCAAATTATTATGTTGAACTTTCAGTTGATTAAGTGTTATTGAGTAGATTTTACTGTTTAAGAATCGCAAGTAGCAATGTGTGATGTCCCTTTTTCTAGCGCTAATGAAGAATATGCTATGAGTACACAAGACATATGGCTGTGTAACTGCAGGTTACACAAGCCATACAGATGTGTAACTACGGGTTACACAAGGCATATGGATGTGTAACTTTAGCTTACACATGTTAATTATATGTGTAACTAATGATTACACACGCATAACTATTGATTTTGTGGCTTGGTTTAGTTAAAGGTGTAATTGGGGTTTAAAATCATCAATCTTGCTAAGGTATGTTTTTGGGTTTCATTATTTTCCTTCCACATTTCTTATATTGTCCATAGGTACTGGTAATTTTCATGGATTTAAGATGTTTGTTAGAAAAGAAAGCTTCAAATTTGTTTGGATACAAGATTCCAATATAGTGTGTAAGACCCTCAACAGTATTATTACATCTTTATATCATTGTCTTGCCATTGTTTAAGATCCAAAGCCGAAAGGGAGATGTTATCCATTGATGATGTTGTGTCTCGGTGTTTTATTTTTATTTATTGCTTGCATTCGCGGTTTTTGTATGATGGAGTGCGTTCGGTTGAATGATTACGAGTCTTGGTGCAAGCTGCGATTAAGGCGTGGTAATGGAATAGAGGAAATGAAGGCTGGTTGGTCTTTGAGATTTGTACTCGGTTGGTGTTGGTTGCGGTTGCGGGACATGGGTTCCGATGGAATTGATATGTGGTCGATTATGGTTGATGCGAGAACTCAATATTGCGGGCTAGATGTGAAAAAGCGGGGTATAACAACCACACCCAATATTTCGCTTAGAAATACGTATGGACAAACTCCAATATACTTTCTAGAGAATCAACTAGACAGTGGACTCAATCTAGATAAAAAGTATATCAACGAGTTTATATCTCAATCTCTCGATTTGATCTTTACTCAAGCAAATAGAAATTTGTGAGTCTTTATCAAGAGAGATAACTTGGATGGTACCAAAGACCAATATCCAAGTGTCGATCAATTTGAATCAACAACCAAAAAGGTTGGATATTCTAATTGATTGAACAACGCACAACTTTGTGATATTTCAATTATATAAACAAATATAATGCGGAATAGAAATAACACGAGACACGAGAATTTGTTAACGAGGAAACGCAAATGCGAGAAAAACCCGGGACCTAGTCAGTTGAGCACACTGCTTGTATTAAGCCGCTACTGAGACTCTAGCCTACTCCAAATTAACCTGAGTGCAATTTGTAGTTGAACCCCAATCAATCTCACACCTTTGATCCAAGGTACGGTTATGCTCCTACGCCTCGATCCCAGCGAGGATGCTCGTACTTGATTCCCTTAGCGAGATCGACCCACAACTAAGAGTTGCTACGACCCAAAGTCGAAGACTTTAATAAAGCTGTATCCACGAGAAAAGTCTATAGTAATAGATAAATATGTCTCCTACGAATAAACCTATGAGTTTTGTTCCATCTTTTGATAAATCAAGGTGAACATGAACCAATCAATAACTTAGGACTTATATTCAGAAGAACTGACCTAGTATTATTGATCACCTCACAATAATCTTAATCGACACAGCGAAAAAAGATATTGTGGAATCACAAACGATGAGACGAAGTGTTTGTGATTTCATTTTTATCTTGCCTATCGGAGATATAAATCTCAATCCAATTATTTCAATTGTACTCAAATGCGATAGAAGCTTGACAAGATCGGATCACACAACTACAAGAAAAGTAGTATCGAGTTAAGCTTCACAATCCCAATGAAGTCTTTAAGTCGTTAACCTGGTTTTAGAAGAAAAAAACCAAAGGTTAAAGGAGAATCGACTCTAGATTAGCAAACTAGTATCACAAGTAAAGTGTGGGGATTAGGTTTCCCAGTTGCTAGAGTTCTCCCATATATAGTCTTTCAAATCAGGGTTTGCAATCAATGTTAGCTTAGTAACAAAACATTCAATATTCACCGTTAGATGAAAACCTGATTAGATTCAAGCTAATATTTCTCAACCATTGGATAGAAAACTTAGCTTGTTATACACAAACGAAATGTTCAATTTTGGGTTTATGAACCGTACCCAAACGTGCGTTTGTTGGTTCCACAATAGTCAACCAAATGGTTAGCCATATGAACACTCTTATATCAACCATATTCTTCTTCACCATAACTAGTTCAAATGACTCAAATGAACTAGTTAGAGAGTTGTTCAATTGCTTAGATCTTATGTAACTACACAAGACACAATCGAAGCAAAAACGGTTTGATTCACTCGAATCGGTTCATGAAATTTATAGCCACGGTTTGCAAAAGCATTCCTTAGTTTATATAAACATTAGTTCAAGAACAACCGATTTTAGATATAACCTACTCAAGTTCGCGGACTGTGTTCGCGGGCTTAAGCTCATGGAAGGAGTACACAAACTCCAGCAGAAATTCTCGGGTGAAAACTTCCGCCAGTTCGCGGACTTGGCTTGCGCCACTTCTATTTCTCTTGATCAACAAAGTTCGCAAACTTTGGTTCAAGGAATAAGGACTTATACATATATGTGTTTCCAACAATGCTTATATACCAATGGTTATGTAATCTAAACTCTCATTTCAATCATTGAAACATTCTCAGAGAACGTTATATAGCCGTTATTCACATACCATTTTTCGTCAGAGAAATTTCCAAAGTGATTGAAACATATCATGACTTTCGTCACTGGGTAAAGATGAATTCGGTTAAAGCGAAAGCTTACCAACACATATTTCGAGAAATAGATAGGCGAGTCAAACTCGTCTCGAAATAGCAAATGTGTATAATGAAAGTCTATACGTCTAAACGACTTTTGTCTCAAGAGTAGGAGATAGACTAAATAGACTTTTGAGTGACAGATAAGTTCAAGTATCCACATACCTTTTAGTCGATGAAGTTCCACCGGTTCCTCGAGTAGTCCTTCGTCTTGTATGATGATTGCCATGGAGTTCTTGAGCTCAACTACACTTTATATCCTAGTCCGAGACCTTTAGCTACATAGGATAGAAATCAAGACTTATAGTTTTGATCACTAACATTGACAAACATGCTTGAGATAGCAACGCATGCGAGTTCGACCGAGCAATGCTCTAACAAGATGCATGTTAGGATAAACAGTGCTTGAGTTGCCAATGTGTGTTGTTGTTGCGGTGGATTTGATAGAAAGTGATCTTTGGTAAAGAATGATGATATGAGCCATGGTGGTAGCTGTAGCTAGTAGGATAAATGTTGTTGAAGGTGTGCACAGTGATGTTGGACATGGTGTGCAGTTACAGGTGCTCATAGTGGTCCTAGTGAAGTGCAGATGCAGTTGGAGTTCTTTGGTTTAGATGCATGTTTAGGACGGGAAGCGCAATAGCGGTACTTGTGGTTCTTAGTTTGCGGTTGGTTGGTTGTCTTGGTCTTTGGGAAGATACGGTGTGGTGGCTGTGGTACGCAGTGCAGGTGATGGTGCTTAGATATTGATGACTGGTGCTATACTGAAGAATGGTTGCAGCTGCTGGAGTGCCTATCACAGCCACCACACCTGATATGCATGCGTAACTCCAAATTACACATTTCATATGCATGTGTAACTCCAAATTACACATGCATTTTTATGCGTACTAGCTGATTATACATGATTGTTTTATGAGTGTTTAGTTAGCAGATTATACATGCTTGTTTTATGACTTTTGGAGGCTGCCAGTATTGCTTTTGCATCTAGATTAGTTTGTGTATACAATGATTAGTTTGGCTGATATTTTTATGTTTCTTTTACAAGAAAATCAACACTTATAGATTCTCTTATGGCAGGGTTTAGCATTAGATTCATTTAAAGTGAAATTCTTTGTACTTCACATTCTGATTTAGTTTTAGTTTGGTTGAATTCTCAACATATGTGATGTTTGTTCAGGAAGGGTTCTGTTATTTGGTTTGGACAATGTGGTTCTAGTGTAATTTATAGAGATTATTTAATGCATGACGGGGAGATTGATGTATAGAAGTTCTGGATCAATACCTATGTGGTAGTGCCTTTGGAGCAATTCAGATGTGAAGTAAGCTCTTTCAGGTATTGATCTCTCTTACAATTTGTCTTCATCATCGTGTTTGTTTGATGAGTTTCACAGTGATTGTTCTATATGCATAGTTAGGTGATTGCTTACGAGTTTGGTGTAAGACATTAGAGTCATAGACATTTCTTTGTATTATAAAAACATGCTTGCATCCGCACATTAGTTTAGATGTATCCAAACATAAAAACTTTGAATTATAAACACCGAGGTCTTTGAACCATATTAGTTTGATGCTCGAGATGGAATTTTTGTTAGAGATGCACAATTAGACTTAGTAATTCTTTGAGTACATAGGTCATATCATATGTATGTGTAACTCCTAGTTACACATTCTATATGCATGTGTAACTTCTCCTTACACTAGATAGATGCATGTGTAACTTCTAGTTACACAAGTTAGATCTTGTGTAACTCCTTGTTACACATGCTAAAATGAAAAAACCTTCTAACCAAAAAATTACACATGCTAGGTATCCAACTCATATGCATGTGTAGCTGTCGATTACACATGCTAAGATAAGTTATCATGTGCCTTTTATGTAATCTTTGTTTTATAATTTTGTCTTGCAATTATTCTATAATTTTGTTTCTTTATTTTTTGTCCATCCAACCTAATTCCATGGATGTTTATTCTTGTTTGCAGATGTGCAAATATATTGGAATCGAGAAAGATAAAAAAGGAAGGAAACATTTCTATTATATAGGATATAGTGGATTATTTCTTGGATTTCGCTTTCCATATCTCGTGTTTTAATTCGTTTATTGTGTTCAACAACCAATTACTATGATTGTAGTAATTGATGAACGTACAAATTATTGTGAATGAAAATTAAAGTAATATATGTATTTTATGATGAATAAATTGTAGATAACCTTACATATAACATGTGTAATAAAAAGTTACACATGCATATGGATGTGTAACTTGTAGATACACATGTCATACGCATGTGTAACTTCTGCGTACACAAGTGTAACTACATAGTACACATCTATGTACAAGTGTAACTTTGCATTAAACATTTTATATGAATGTGTAACTTCTGGATACACATGTCATATGCATGTGTAAGTTTTGTGTACACATCCATATGTTGGTGGTGATCGGCAGTGGTGGCGCCGCCGGCGATGGTTGGCAGTGGTGGTGGTCGGAGGTGGTGGCGGTGGTGGTCGGAGGTGGTTGGAGGCGGTTGGTGGTGGTCGGAGGCGGTGGTGGTCGGAGGTGGTTGGTGGCGGTGGCGGTCGGAGGTGGTTGGCGGTGGTTGTGGTGGTCGGAGGTGGTTGGAACATCATCACATAATATTTTAATAATTTTGGGCCTAAATTTAAATTTTATTTAATTATGGGCTTGACAATATGCAAGGTCATCAAGGTCTTTTAATAATTTGGGGCTTAGATTTAAACTTCTTTTAATTAAGGGCCTCATATTATGGGTTGGGCCTTAGCCTAATTTCCCCATTTGGAAAATCCAACCGTGTCCGACCCAATCACCCACGGATTTGACATCCGCGGATCAACGGGTGACACGGACCGGATGCGGATTAACCGCGGATTTAGTCAATTAAAAAAAGAAAAAGAGAACAAAACTTAGTTTGAATCATCAAAATCTTGTCATTTGTTGTATTTCGAGAGTGACAAAGTACTGAGCCAAAACAGAATGCATTAATGAATAACACAGCAGCACTAAGTACTAAGTACTGCTTTGTTCAAAACATAACTTAGTTTGAATCATCAAAACAGAACTTCCTCAAGGTTATGGGACTAACACAGCAACACTACGTACTGTTTTGTTCAACAAAGGATCAACATGTGGAGCTTGTTATGAGATCAAATATGTTGATAGTCCAAATTATTTAAAAGGATCTATTACTGTCACAGGCTCACAACAATAAATTTCTGTCCACCAAAATTAGGTTACTTCCCTTGGCAGTTGATGGAGATTGTTGTGGTTTCGAACACAACAAGGAAATACTATTACTGATGCTATTATAAAACCATATTGCCCTACGGTGCGGGTGAATCCACGGATTTCAAATTCCAACCGAAACCAAATCGCTAAAAGTGCGGATTTGAGAATCCTACCCGTGTCCGTCCCAAAAAAGCTTGCGGATTAGGTTTCACTCGCAATTTTGCAGATGGATACGGGTGAAATCCGCGGTTCCGGACTTTTTGCTCACCCCTAACGGCTAGGTTCCTCAAACATTTGTTTGGTAGTAGGACTAGGAGCGAGCAAAGCACTTAAACCCGCGGATTTTGCCCGAATAATCCGCAGTTTGACGGGTGAACACCAAATCTATCCCTCAGTGAATTGGACGCTGGTGGAAATCGACATTTCTCAAACAATGTTTTTTTTTTTTTTTTGAAACTGAAAGGTAACATTGACTAAACTCCATTGTTTACATAGTTTGCTTCTTCCTGCACTTTAGCAGTAATCTCATTTGGAGGATCTAACAACCATACACTGCTTAACCTTTTTACTCTAGCAAGTTTTGACAGAGTATCTGATATTTTATTCTTCTCTTTATGCACATAACAACATTGCCAAGAGATAAAAAAAATTAAATAACTCCTTAATATATAAAATTAAATTACGTAATCTCCAATCAATATTGAAGACATTCTTGTTCAATGCTTCAACCACAAGCTTTGAATCCAACTCAAACACTACATTCTCCAAGTCCTTCTCTTTAGCCCATTGCGTTGTTTCCCATAATCCTTTGGCTTCAGATTGTTCTGGATTCCATAGATGACTTAGGTAGATGCATTTTGATCCCCTATGGGTACTTGCAAAATCACGGATAATTAGACCAACTCCTCCTGAATTGTTAAGTTCTTTGAAATGAACCATCGAGAATTAATTTTAAAAGTGCCAAATGGGGGAGGTGACCAATGTAAGTTGGTTCCGGATTGAGGTAGTGTAGGTTTGTTAACATACTTAGGTTTTGCTTCATATTCCGAGATCTCCTTTACGCACATATGAATAATAGTCTCAAGAGTGACATTCTTGGTTTTGGAAGCTTTGTCACATCTAGAATTCCGAGATACACCATGCTACTATAGCAATTTTGCAGAGAACTTCGTCATGTATCTAGTGGGCAATAAGTTTATCAAACCAAGACTAGAACCAGTCCATAAGATCACCAGTATTACTTGTATGTAAACCAAACACAGCAAACCAGACCATCCTAGAAGTGTTGCATTCCAGTATGCAATGACTTAGAGTTTCCATCACTTGGTTGCATAAAGGACATCCAGAATTTTCTTTTTGAATAAATCTTAGAAGTTTAACTCTTGTAGGAAGAATGTTCTTGACACAGTTCCAAATAAATTGGTTAATTCTAGGAAGGAGAGGGAGCTTCCAGAGCTTCTTGAAAATGCCTTGCATTCTTGTTCCAACTGAGTTACTTCCATTCTTTTCCTCCATCATTTTCTTGTAACTTGATTTAACAGAGAAGCAACCATTTTTTTTCAAGAGACCAAACCTGACCTATCTTCATGCACGTGATGTATAGAAATCTTTTGTATTAAGTCAGTAGCAAGAGAATCATACAAAGAGAATAAAATATTACTGTCACATCCCCCTGTATCTCTATTGAAAAGCTGGTGAACATACTTGAAGTTTTGAGCATAGTTGCAGTAGATTTAGGATTAGGTGGCCCATCAAGACCTTCAATCCATTTGTAGATCCAGATTAAAATTTTCTTGCCATCATCCACAGACTAAATAATGTACCTCTTAATGAATGGCATCTCAGAACTTATACTTCTCCAAGACTGATAAGCATGTAAATGCTATATTTTATACCCATATTTATATTAGATAGGATACAATATTTTAGTTACTAATACTATTTTAGTGCTTTTGTAGAAAGTACAAGTGAATTCGATCATCCAACAAATAAAATGACAAAATGTGAGACTTAATGGTGTTTGCCTGAAAATGGCAAAATGCTACGGGGCTTTGGTATTTCTATATAACATCACTTATTATCTTTGGCTGAGTATCTCCATGTATCAGCAACCAGAATAATGAAATGGGGTTGGCCTGGTATCTCCATGTATCAGCAACCACAATAATGAAATGCGGTTGTCCTGGTATCTCCATGTATCAGCAACCACAATGATCAAATACATTGGCCTGGTATTTTTATATATCAGGAGCACTAAAGTTATTCACGGCATAGAGAGGAAGAGATGACTGGCTGCATATTTAGTGCACCACTTTATTAATCTCATGACGTGGACAGTGAGGTGGAGTCAGTTCATATTGCATGCTTTGGTTTCTTGGCATGATCCCAAACATGAGTGGTGGTGATCTGTTTCGTGATAACAACAACAACATCAGTGGGTTCTGCTAGGTTAACTTCATATGGGGTTGTTTGATCGAGAGAAAAACGGGACCAATTCATAAGCTAGCCAATCGGTTAGGGAGGATCAGTAGATGGTTGATTTGTCTACCACCGACGGAGGAAAGTGCCGATAAGTTTGTAAGCGAGATGTGAGAAAGCAGTGAAAGCAGCAACACTCCATTTCTCAAGTGTTAACGGATTCGAATCTTTGGATGAGTTTCGACAATAAAAATGGCGGCAACAATTAAGAATTGGTGAATATTGGTGGAACTTGGCCGAGAAAAAGATTGAATACTCATATTTGATCGGTGGATTGTGGTGATTATGAAGGAGTATATGAGCTCGGGAATGAAAGAATATTGGCAGCAAACAAAGGTCCTGAGTTTGCTGATTCACATCTGGTACAAAAGATGGAGAAGGGTCCTGACTCAACCTAGAAGAAGGGAACCATATGTGCAGATTGGGTCGATATTTTTGACGAGAAATGGTTGCGGGCGGTGGCATCAACGGATTTGGGGGGTCTTGTTTGGCGTTAATAATGGAGGAGATGCAATTCGTTAGTGATGTATATGCCGGTTTGAATAGGTTTGTACGAATGTGAACTTTGCTTGGAGGTTAAGGGAGGTGATACTCGACCAAGCTTCTATGGAGGAAAGAAAATCTCGGAGGAAGAGACTTGAGAAGGTTACCGAGATTAAACGAGGAATGGTGCTTTCGACTGTGGTAGGAACTAAGAAAGGCAGCTAAAGTGGTGCTGGTTTTGAGTAGCAATATGGTGGTCAAAACGGTGTTGAATGGTAGCTGGTAGAGATGGGGTTTATGTATATCGACTAGCAGAACAACAGAAGATGTTGCCGAGATCGATAATGGCATATCTACTATGACAACAAAAGACTCTACACAAGAATGTGCACAGCCTGACAATTCAAATGATGGTGGTACTGAGTAACTCTCGGGGTGCTTCAACATAAAGTGCCTGTGTGAAATCTTTGTCTTTGGCACCTTTAAATAGACATCTCTGTTATTTGTACTTAGTTAACTTTAATTTGAATTTTAAGTTTTTACTTTCTCTCTCTTCTCTGAAAATCAGAGAATGTAAGAAACTCAGATTCATGTTGATTAATGAAGAGATGTTGTTCAATTCTACTATGGTATCATTCGGGTGAAGAGATCTTCTCTTTTTCTTTTATTTTGATCCTGTTTTCTGCTGCTTCTTCATCTCTCTGTTCCGATCTTTGTTGTTCGCTTTTCGGTTTTCAAATTTACTTGATCTCATCTCTTCTTCAGTCTGAGTGTTCTTCAATCTTTGCTAAGTTTACTTTCAACCTTTACTACTTTTCTTCATCAATCTCTCAGTTAATTTTCTAGATCTATCTTCAATTTTTTTTCATGGAACCTTTAAGAATTTCATCTCTACCTTTAAATACAATCTCTAATATCATTCCACTTAAAATCAAGAATGACAATTATCTTGTCTGGAAAGCCTTAATCACACCTTTATTTCGAAAATTTCAAGTTGAAGTATCTTGATGGATCATTTCCTTGTCTGTCAAATTCATATCCAGAGTTAATGAAAATCGCAATATTATCAATCCTCTATATACAGAATGGGAACAGGATGACTCTACAATTCTTTATGGATTCAATCAACCATATCTGATTCTGTCATTGGATATGTTGCCGGAGCTTCTACTTCTCATGAGTTATGGAGCAACATTGAACGCCACTTCTCAAAAGTATCTACAACTCATGCGATTCAACTTCGAACTCGTCTTCAAACTATTAAACAAGGTACAAACTCAATCTCTACTTTGCTTGCTGACCTCAAGAAAATTGAAGATGAATTAGGCTCTTCTTTGGATCTCAAATTTCCGTCTGAGAAATGGTTGTTATCATCCTATCAGCTTTATCCAATGATTATGCCTCGTTTGCAACTTCGATTCGCATTAAGTAATCCTTTGTTACCAGTATTTGAGTTGCATAATCTACTTATTAGTGAGGAATTGGTAATTAATCAACGTATTGCATCTGACAAGATTGAAAATGAAGCCAAAGCATTTGCAGCCATGAGATCTTCATCCTCTTCTTCAACTGGCTATTATCGTGGTGGTAGAGGTTACAATCATCGTGGAGGACGTGGTGGTAGAGGTTTCTCAAATTTCTTTCCCATGACAAACTACTATTCTCCTCCACCTGTTACCAACTACTATTCTCCTCCTGCTGTTACTTCACATGCCTCAGATGATCTTCCTTGTCAGATATGCATTCAACCAGGTCATAATGCCCTTGAATGTACTCACAGAATGAATTTCACTTATCAAGGCCGTGCACCACCAAAGAACATTCATGCCATGCTTGCTGCTGCCTCAATTCATGATGATGAATCTTCTTGGTATCTTTGATTGGAGCTAATAATCATATTACCTCGATGGTACTTCCATGGCTCATTCTTCTCCTTATGATGGCTCGAAGTTATTGCAACAGCAAGTGGACAAGGTATGACCATTACCTCTTCTGGCAACTCAGTTAAAACTGTTGGTGATCATAAATTCTATCTAGACAACATTCTTGTAGTTCCTAACTCATCTCACAATCTGTTATCTGTACACAAATTCACTTCTGATAACCATTGTGCCTTAACCTTTGATTCTCATGGTTTTTATGTGAAGGATCTGACCTCAGGGAGGATTCTTTTCCAAGGGCCTCATAAAAATGGTCTGTATCCAATTCACTTCACCAACCACACCAACAACCACATTTCCTGACTTCATCACCTACGACATTCTATAGCATTACCGGTGATCTTCTCCACAAGCGCCTAGGTCATCCTTCTTTCCGAGACTCTTCAACATGTTTGCAAGTCTGCTAATATCAATAATATTGCTAAGCAACTTTGTTTTGCAATGATTGTAAGCTAGGTAGAATTCAAAAATTACCTTTTCAAATGTCTTGTCATCGTGCTAGTAAACCTCTAGAGTTACTGCACATTGATCTTTGGGGCCCTTGCCATACTGCTTCAGTTAGTGGTTGTTATTACTATGCTAATGTAATTGATGACTACTCAAAATATTGTTGGATCTTCACTATGGCTAATAAATCGATTTTAAAACTTTGTTCATTACCTTTGTTACTCAAATAGAAAATCTACTTTCTTGTAAGGTCAAAGTTCTTAGAGCAGGATGGTGGAGGTGAATTTTTACACTCTCTCTTTAAATCCTTTTTGGCCACAAAGGTATTTTTCATGAATTCACTTGTCCTCACACACTTTGAGCAAAAGCGGTGTGCATTTGAAACAAAGCATAAACATCTTCTAAATGTTGCTAGAACCATGCTTATTCAATCCTCTCTGCTAACTAAATATTGAAATTTGAAGCCATTCATCTTGCCAACTATTCTATTAATAGACTCCCAACTAAATCTCTAAACTTTGTATCTCCTTTTGAATTTCTTTTTCATAAATCTCAGGACTATCAATTTCTCAAAGTTTTTGGTTGTTCTGTTTTCCTTGGCTCAAACCTTACACTACCACTAAAGCGCACCCAAGAAGCAAGCATTGTATATTTTTGGGTTATAGTCTTAATCAAAAGGGATATAGATGCTTAGACCCTACTACGGGGAGAATTTATATTTCGAGACATGTCTTGTTTAATGAGCAATCCTTTCCATATACATCTTTTCTTCCATCTGCATCTCTCTCAGTACTTGTCTCTCCACTTGCTTCCATTCCCATTGCTCCTTCTTCACGACCATTTGGGTATGATGCCATGCTTCCACGAGGCCTCACCTCCTTCTTCTTCTACCTCTATCTCTAATAATCATAATATGATCACCGAGAGGTAAACATGGAATTTTTAAACCTAAAACTTTACTAGCTACTTCACACAAGTTGCCTGCTGCTCTACTTTCTGATTCTTCTCAACGATCCAACTTGTTTTTCTCAAGCTATTAAGATTCCTCAATGGAGAACTGCTCTGTCCAATGAACATGGGGCTCTTATGGAGGCAGGTACTTGGTCTTTAGTCCCACCTGTTCCAGGTCAAAATTTAGTGGGATGCAAATGGGTATTTAGAATTAAATACAAGGCAGATGGGAAAATTGACAAATACAAAGCTAGGCTTGTTGCCAAGGGATACCATCGAGCGGTTTGGAATTGATTTTGCAGAAACCTTTAGCCCGTAGCTAAACCTACCACCATCGAGACTCATTCTATCTCTTGCAGTTAATTTCAACTGGTCTATCTCTCAGCTTGATATATCCAATGCCTTCCTTCATGGCAATTTGGAGGAGCCAGTCTACATGGAACAGCCACCTGGTTTTAAGGATGAAGAGCATCCTCACTATGTCTGCAAATTACACAAATCCATCTATGGACTGAAACAAGCTCCCAGAGCTTGGTATGCAAAGTTATCAAATGTTCTTCTTTCCTTGGGATTTGTCTCTTCCTTTGCTGATACTTCCTTATTTGTTCAGAAAGTGGGTAGAAGAATTACTATAGCACTTGTCTATGTTGATGACATTTTGGTTACTGGAAATGATAGTGCTCATATCTCTGCATTTATATCTTAATTAAACACTCATTTTTCTGTTAAAGATCTTGGAGCTCTTCACTACTTTCTTGGTCTTGAGATACAGAGAAATTCAATTGGTCTTTTTCTTTCTCAATCCAAATATATTCTTGATCTTCTCAAAAGAACAAACATGGTTGGTTGTAAGCCTTGCTCTTCTCCTGCTGCTGCCAATGTTCAACTTACTTCTGAGGGCCCCTTATTACCTGATCCTTCTATATACGAGATCTCTTGTTGGTGCTCTTCTTCACTATTTAACTTGAGCAGACACAGAAATTTCCTTTGCGGTTCAACAAGTTTGTCAATTTATGTCTCAACCAACTACTTTTCATCTTGTTTGCTCATAGAATTGTCGAGATATCTAAAAGGCACCATTGATCTTGGTGTTTGTTTCACAAAAGGTCCTATGACACTTCATGGTTACTCGAGATCTTGGTAGCCAATTTGGAGTCAGAATCGACGAGTAGATCTATTGGGGGTTTTACGCATTTATTTTGGCTCAAATCCAATTTCTTGGTCAGCCAAGAAGCAAGCCTCTTTGTTTCTAGATCTTCGGGAATCGAGTCTGAGCCTTGGCAATTCAGCTGCGAGAATCGGTTTGGATTTGTCGGTTGTTAAAAGATGCACTTTTCTCTCTTTGCACCTCCCGAGGCTTGGTTGTGACAATGTCAGTGCTATTTCTCTTGCTTCTAATCCGGTCATGAACACAAGAATGAAAAGTTTAAGAGTTGATTTTCACTATAATGGAGAACTTGTTAAACTCAAGACTTTCTGGGTTTACTATGTTGCTACATTGGATCAAACAGTGACATTTTTACCAAGGGTTTTCATGGTCCAAGGTTTAAATTTTTAAGATCCAAGTGAAGGTTTCTCTCCACTCACCTTACACTTGAGGGGGTAATGGCATATCTACTATGACAACAAAAGACTCTACACAAGAATGTGCCTGACTGACAATTCAAATGATGGTGGTCTTGAGTAACTCTCTCGGGGTGCTTGACATAAATTACACTTTGTGTGAAATCTTTGTCTTTGGCACCTTTAAATAGACATCTCTGTTATTTGTACTTAGTTAACTTTAATTTGAATTTTAAGTTTTTACTTTCTCTCTCTTCTCTGAAAATCAGAGAATGTAAGAAACTCAGATTCATGTTGATTAATGAAGAGATGTTGTTCAATTCTACTAATCGAGACTCATAGAGAATGGGATTTGTTGACTGAACTTGTTTGCAGTGGGTTGTGGTGGCCGTATATACATGAATGAAGCAAAGATCCCTAGCTTTGGTTCGAACTGTCAAAGACAGTTAGAGTTGGTGTTTTACTGGTCGATGGTGAGATACTCGAGTCCGGAGATAGAGACTGGTGCGGCAGTTAAATTTGCAGCTTGTGACCTGCATTTGGAAGAAGATAGGTACTACAGTTTGCTTTGGTCTGAACCTTGCAAGGATGCTGCACTCGAGTGAGACGAAGCATTTTCGAGAAGTTTGATGATGGATGAAATAAGCGCAGGCAATGGTGGTTGTTTGAACTGGTCTGAGTATTAAAACTGTAGATGCTTAAAGGGTCATTGATTTAGCTGCTGGAAGTGATGGATTTTATGCTCTCAAAACTTGTAATATTACAGCAGCATGAAGAAGAAGATAGGATCATGATCTGTTGGTTCGATGGAGACTGTGTATGCTGATTTGAGTTCACTTTTGGGTTGTGAGAAGACTGCAGACAAATGGAGATGGGGTATTGATTGTTTAGATGTGAACTGAGTTTATCGCTGGTGTTTACATTGAAAACTCGTGACAAAATGGAGCTAGAGAGGTGATGTATATGTCAGGGAAGTGTGCATGGAAAGAAGATGGAGTTGCTGTGTTTATTCAAGATGTACAAGGAGATGGCCTTTTAAGTTTCAGTCCAACATTACACAGCAACAGCGATGGTGTTCATCTGCAGAACACGATTTCGAGTAGCAAATTTGTGATAAAAGTTGCGTGGGTTAGTGATGCTCAATGAGTCTTGGGACCGCGAAAAAAACTGATGGTTCATCTGTAGTATGGTTGTGAACTGAAATGTAGGGGAAATAAAGCAGAAGGTTGGAATTAAGAAAGTGTAATGTGGCTTGAATTTGGTGTGTTCGCTGGATTTCTGTGGAGGTTTGGTTCTTACCGTGAGGTATCGAGCAACAGAAAATAGGAAGTGATGCTTTGGTCGGACTGTAAAAGAATAGAAGTGAACTGGTGCAGCGAAGTTGGAGGAAAGTTATTAATTGGTTCGCTAATGATGGAGAATCGTTGTTTCGAGTTGTTTAGGCGAAGAAGATAGAGAGCTGTGGTCGGTGGTAGATTGGACAGGGTTAGTGGCCTGAATTTGGAAGTCATCAGTGGACTGGGCCTTGGCATATGTGCTAGGTCCAAATGGGAATCGCAACACCTATATACGATCAGAGATAGATTCACCAAAAAGGGGAGGAGGCGGAGGCCGGCTTGAGTTCTGGAGGAGGCTGGTTGCGGCTCTGAGGCTGCGACCGGAAGAAGACTAGGGTTTGAGTTTTTGATTCCATTTTGATTAGCTAGGGATTGATTTTATATTGATTTATGGCTTTTGAGAAAGCCATGTCTAGCTAATCATGTTAGGGTTTAGGTAGAACCAATTTTATTATGAAAACTCTGTATTTATATGCTTAATAATGAGTTGATTGATTAGTAGTTTTTATTCATATAGCTTGGTATTTAATTGCTCATGTGATTTTCTTGATTATTTATGCTTTTGAATTGATATTTCGTGCTTCGGTTAAATCCCTAGACGTGGTATGCAAGGATAGATAGGTAATGCTTTAGAATCACTACCCATGAAGCGAAGAAAATTACAGCGGAGAAACATTATTTGAAAATGCATGGAATATATATTTAATATTTAGTAGAGTTTGCATAATTAATTGGTGGAAACCGAAAACCGTAGCAACTCATTCCATCTTGTTTATTGTCACGATTATTTGTTATTTTGTTTTGTTCGAATTTCTGAAAATCTTTAAAACATCTTCTATTTGGTTACTTAATTTTTGGTATTAGTTGGTTCACACTCCTCGTGGGAACGACCCGCATTTGCGATCGATACTACCATTGACCCGTGCACTTGCGGATATAACTAGGTTTTATTTAATCGTTAATTTGGTCATATAATATCTACATCAAGTTTTTGGCGCCGCTGCCGGGAAGTGGTTGCATAATACACTCTGACTGATATCAATTTTTGTATATAGCTTATTTTTATTTTATTTTGTATATAATTTATTTTTCTCTTTTTTTTAGATTTCTTTTAGTTCTTTTTACCCAGTTCGTTTGAATATTTTCCAGGTACCTTAGTCTGAAGTGCTATAGGCGAAAAGATGCACTCATGAAAGCTTTTGCAAGGACCACTTGGAAGATCCACTAGAGGTTTGCTTAGCACATTTTGGGTACGATTTTGATGATGATAGTGTTATTTTTGAAGTCAATGCCTTATTAGACTCCACACCACTGCTACACACTAACAAATGGAAGCCCAAACTAGAACCTCTAGTTATGTCTGAGTCTCGACTAGTTCAATGAGTCGAGAATGGTCAAACCTTGACCCATAATCCATTAAGTTCTGATTTTTTTTTGTCTTGATGATATTGATAATGAAACCGTTTTACATAATAATGGGTCTATGAGTCGTGATACTATTGCTCCAATGAGGCCTTGTTCGACAAGTGAATTCGATCCAACATGTGTTTGTGTGCCCGACTTAGCTGAAGTTGAACCAATATTAGTCGTGGAAGTTATTTCCGTGACTTAGAACACGATTTAGGGAGTACAAAACTGTTCAATTCTTTAAACAATCTTTACTAATTATCTGCGAATCGATTTACTTCATATTCAAGGTTCGAATTATGTTTTAAATAAGATTGAATTAGTTTTATCTCTCTAGGTACTAATATTTCTTCTTTGCAGTTTCATGTTTATGACTAATCATATTAGTTGGGTTGATCCCCAACTCTTCAGGCTTTATATATATGACTCACAGCTTACCTTGGGATACCAACCCCAGATTGTTTGAGAACCTGCTACTGGCAAGTAGGGAAACAAATAACTTTCGCTTCATGGGAGTCAACTCATCAGATTTGTTCCCTCTACTTTATCTCTTATTTTCTTGTTGTTTATTTTTTTCATTTTCCATCTTAATTTCTACGTTGAATGACTCAATTACATCGAGGACAATGTAATGTTTAAGTGTGGGGGAGTGGGTAATTTTCCATATTTTTGCAGATTTTCACTTTTCTTAAAAAAATAAAAATAAAAATAAAAATTAATTGCATAATATCTCTGTTTTGCTCGAGGACTAGCAAAATATAAGTGTGGGGGTGTTGATAAGCATGTAAATGCTATATTTTATACCCATATTTATATTAGCTAGGATACAATATTTTAGTTACTAATACTATTTTAGTGCTTTTGTAGAAAGTACAAGTGAATTCGATCATCCAACGAATAAACATCAAAATGTGAGACTTAATGGTGTTTGCGACGAAAATAGCAAAATGCGGCTGGCCTGGTATTTCTATATATCAGCGGCACTTATTATGCTGGCCTGGTATTTCTATATATCAGCAACACTTATTATGTTGGCCTGGTATCTCCATGTATCAGCAACCAGAATAATGAAATGGGGTTGGCCTGGTATCTCCATGTATCAACAACCACAATGATGAAATGCGGTTGACCTGGTATCTCCATGTATCAGCAACCACAATGATCAAATACGTTGGCCTGGTATTTTTATATATCAGCAACACTAAAGTTATTCACGACATAGAGAGTAAGAGATGACTGGCTGCATATTTAGTGCACCACTTTATTAATCTCATGACGTGGACAGTGAGGTGGAGTCAGTTCATATTGCAAGCTTTGGTTTCTTGGCATGATCCCAAACATGAGTGGTGGTGATCTGTTTAGTGATAACAACAGCAACATCAGTGGGTTCTGCTAGGTTAACTTCATCTGGGGTTATTTGATCGAGAGAAGACGGGACCAATTCATAAGCTAGCCAATCGGTTGGGGAGGATCAGTAGATGGTTGAGTTGTCTACCACCGGCGGAGGAAAGTGCCGATAAGTTTGTAAGCCAGATGTGAAAGCAGTGAAAGCAGCAACACTCCATTTCTCAAGTGTTAACAGATTCGAATGTTGGATGAGTTTCGACAATAAAAAGTAACTGGCAACAATTAAGACTTGGGTGAAGATTCGGCTGGAAATTCAAGCCGAGAAAACAGCACTGAATACTCATATTTGATCGGTGGATTGTGGTGATTATGAAGGAGTATATGAGCTCAGGAATGAAAGAATATCGACAGCAAACAAAGGTCCTGAGTTGGCTTATTCACATCTGGTACAAAATATGGAGAAGGGTCCTGACTCAAGATAGAAGAAGGGAACCATAAGTGCAGATTAGGTCGATATTTTTGACGAGAAATGGTTGCAGGCAGTGGCATCAACGGATTTCAGGGGTCTTGTTTGGCGTTAATAATGGAGGAGATGGAATTCGTTAGTGATGTATATGCCAGCTGAATAGGTTTGTGCAGAATGTGAACACTGGAGGTTAAGGGAGGTGATACTCGACCAAGCTTCTATGGAGGAAAGAGAAGCTCGGAGGAAGAGACTTGAGAATGTTCTGAGATTAAACAAGGAATGATGCTTCCGACCTGTGACCGGAACTAAGAAAGGCAGCTAAAGTGGTGCTGGTTTTGAGTAGCAAGATGGTGGTTAAAGCGGTGTTGAATGGTAGCTGGCAGAGATGGGGTTTACGTATATCGACTAGCAGAACATCAGAAGATGTTGCCGAGATCGAGACTCATAGAGAATGGGATTTGTTGACTGAACTTGTTTGCAGTGGGTTGTGGTGGCCGTATATACATGAATGAATCAAAGATCCCGAGCTTTGGTTCGAACTGTCAAAGACAGTTGGAGTTGGTGTTTTACTGGTCGATGGTGAGATACTCGAGTCCGGAGATAAAGACTGGTGCGGCAGTTAAATTTGCAGCTTGTGACCTGCATTTGGAAGAAGATAGGTACTACAGTTTGCTTTGGTCTGAACCTTGCAAGGATGATGCACTCGAGTGAGACGAAGCATTTTCGAGAAGCTTGATGATGGATGAAATAAGCGCAGGCAATGGTGGTTGTTTGGACTGGTCTGAGTATTAAAACTGTAGATGCTTAAAGGGTCATTGATTTAGCTGCTGGCAGTGATGGATTTTATGCTCTCAAAACTTGTAATATTACAGCAGCATGAAGAAGAAGATAGGGTCATGATCTGTTGGTTCGATGGAGATTGTGTATGCTGATTTGAGTTCACTTTTGGGTTGTGAGAAGACTGCAGACAAATGGAGATGGGGTATTGATTGTTTAGATGTGAACTGAGTTTATCGCTGGTGTTTACATTGAAAACTCGTGACAAAATGGAGCTAGAGATGTGATGTATATGTCAGGGAAGTGTGCATGGACAGAAGATGGAGTTGCTGTGTTTATTCAAGATGTACAAGGAGATGGCCTTTTAAGTTTCAGTCCAACATTACACAGCAACAACGATGGTGTTCATCTGCAGAACACGATTTCGAGTAACAAATTTGTGATAAAAGTTGCGTGGGTTAGTGATGCTCAATTGGTCTGGGGACCGCGAACAAAACTGATGGTTCATCTGTAGTATGGCTGTGAACTAAAATGCAGGGGAAATAAAGCAGAAGGTTGGAATTAAGAAAGTGTAATGTGGCTTGAATTTGGTGTGTTCGCTGGATTTATGTGGAGGTTTGGTTCTTACCGTGAGGTATCGAGCAACAGAAAATAGGAAGTGATGCTTTGGTCGGACTGTAAAAAGAATAGAAGTGAACTGGTGCAGCGAAGTTGGAGGAAAGTTATTAATTGGTTCGCTAATGATGGAGAATCGTTGGTTCGAGTTGTTCAGGCGAAGAAGATAGAGAGCTGTGGTCGGTGGTAGATTGGACAGGGTTAGTGGCCTGAATTTGGAAGTCATCAGTGGACTGGGCCTTGGCAGATGTGCTAGGTCCAAATGGGAATCGCAACACCTATATACGATCAGAGATAGATTCACCAAAAAGGGGAGGAGGCGGAGGCCGACTTGAGTTCTGGAGGAGGCTGGCCGCGGCTCTGAGGCTCCAACCGGAAGAAGACTAGAGTTTGAGTTTTTGATTCCATTTTGATTAGCTAGGGATTGATTTTATATTGATTTATGGCTTTTGAGAAAGCCATGTCTAGCTAATCATGTTAGGGTTTAGGTAGAACCAATTTTATTATGAAAACTCTGTATTTATATGCTTAATAATGAGTTGATTGATTAGTAGTTTTTCTTCATATAGCTTGGTATTTAATTGCTCATGTGATTTTCTTGATTATTTATGCTTTTGAATTGATATTTCGTGCTTCGGTTAAATCCCTAGACGTGGTATGCAAGGATAGATAGGTAATGCTTTAGAATCACTACCCATGAAGCGAAGAAAATTACAGCGAAGAAACATTATTTGAAAATGCATGGAATATATATTTAATATTTAGTAGAGTTTGCATAATTAATTGGTGGAAACCGAAAACCGTAGCAACTCATTCCATCTTGTTTATTGTCACGATTATTTGTTATTTTGTTTTGTTCGAATTTCTGAAAATCTTTAAAACATCTTCTATTTGGTTACTTAATTTTTGGTATTAGTTGGTTCACACTCCTCGTGGGAATGACCCGCATTTGCGATCGATACTACCATTGACCCGTGCACTTGTGGATATAACTAGGTTTTATTTAATCGTTAATTTGGTCATATAATATCTACATCAAAGACCAGGTAGCTTTAAGATGTTATTGGATATTAAAAACTTGACCATTTGGGAAGTACTTTGCTTTTAGAGATCTTGCACAAACTGATGTATCTTGAGCATAACTCAAAAGTGATTTTTTTCTAAAGAGCTCTATTAAAGACTTCTAAATCTCTAAACCCCAGTCCTCTTTCTTCTTTAGATTTGTTAACATTCCTCCAGGCCATGAAATGCTTCCCTTTGTTAGTTTTCTTGTTCCTCCTGAACCTTTGCTGGATTGAATTCATTTTAGAGATTGTGTCATCTGGAATCTTGAAACTAATTGTTAGAAACCTTTGCTCGGTCGAACTCATAGCGTTGCTATCTCAAGCTTGTTTGTCAAGTTTAGTTTCCAAAACTATAAGTCTTGATTTCTAGTCTACTTATAGCTAAGTCTCGGACTAGGATAGTAAGTGTAGTTGAGCTCTAGAATCCACGACGTTCATCATGCAAAGACGAAGAACTACTCAAGGAACTGGTGGAACTTCATCGACAAAAAGGTATGTGTAGACTTGAACTTATCAATCACTCAAAAGTCTATCTACTCTATCTCCTATCTTGAGAAAAAAGTTGTATTGCTATATAGACTTCGATTATACACATTTTCTATTTCGAGCCGAGTTTATCTCGCTTATCTATTTTTCGAAATATGTGTTGGTAAGCTTTCGCTTTGGCCAAGTTCATCTTTACTCGTGACAAAAGTCATGTTGATTATTTCCCTAACTTTAAAATCGTTTTGATGAAAAATAGTTTGTGAATAACAACTATATAACATCCTCTAAGAAAGTTTCAATGATTGAAATGAGAGTTTAGAATATATAACCATGTTTGGATATAAACATTGTATGTGAATTCATACTTGTGTAAGTCGTAAACCCTTGAACCAAAGTATACGTACTTTACTGGTTTAGGATGACCGGAGCTAAGTCCGCGTACTGTCAGAAGTTCACATCCCGTGAATTTCTGCTGGAGTTTGTGAACTGAAAACAAGCTCAGTCCGGATACTTAATTATGCGTACTTAAGTGGGTTATTTTTCTAAAAACAGTTTATTCGTGAACTAAGACATTTATAAATTAAGGAATGCAATATTTGCAAACTGTGGATATAATGTTCATGAATCGATTCGAGTGAATCAAAGCTGTTTTTCTTTGAGATTGTGTCTTATATACTTCTATGAGATCTAAGCAATTGAACAATTCTCTAACTAGTTCTTTTGAGTCATTTGAACTAGTTATGGTGAAGATGAATAAGGTTGATATGAAAGTGCTCATATGGCTAACCATTGGTTAAATATTGTTGAACCAACTAATTGTACACGTTTAGGTACGGTTACTCAAACCTAAATGAAGTTACATTTCACGTGTGTATGACAAGCTAAGTATGATCTAATGGTTGAAAGATATTAGCTTGAATCTAATCAGGTTTTCATCTAACGGTGAATATTGAATGCTTTGTTACTAAGGTAACTTAGATTGCAAACCTTGATTTGGAGACTATATAAAGGAGAACTCTAGCAAGTGGGAAACCTAATCCCCACACCTCCTGTGTGATACTAGTTGTATAAGCTAGAGTCGATTCTCCTTTAACCTTAGGTTTCTATCAAGACCATGTAGGTTAACGACTTAAAGACTTCATTGGGATTGTGAAGCCAGACCCAACTATTTTCTCTGTAGTTGCATGATCTGATCTTGTTGTTTCTATCGTATTTGAGTACAATCATAAGATTGTCTTGAGATTAATTTCTCCGATAGGCAAGATATAAAAGTAGTCACAAACACCTTCGTCTCATCGTTTGTGATTCCACAATATATTGTTTCGCTAGTCGATTAAGATTATTGTGAGGTGATTGATATTTCTAGGCTATTCTTCGGGAATATAAGTCTGGTATATTAATTGGTTCCTGTTCACCTTGATTTATCAAAAGACGGAACAAAACTCGTAGGTATTTCCGTGGGAGACAGATTTATTTATTCTTGTAGACTTTTATGTGTGAGACATATTTGTTTATTAAAGTCTTCGACTTTAGGTCGTAGTAACTCTTAGTTTTGGGTGAGATCAGCTAAGGGAATCAAGTGCGTAGTATCCTGCTGGGGTCAGAGACATAAGGAGCGCAATTGTACCTTGGATCAGTGTGAGATTGATTGGGGTTCAACTACAGTCCAAACCGAAGTTAGTTTGAAGTAGGCTAGTGTCTGTAGCGGCTTAATACAGTGTATGTTCAATCTGGGAGGTTTATTAAAATTGGAAAATTCTAAATAAAACCATTTTTTGGAAGATCATGATAAACATGAACATTTGTTAGACAGACATGGATTCGCAGTAATCCATAAAATGTCACATATTTTTTTTTTCTGATAAGAAACTACACATAAAACAAATGTGCTCTTGTTTCATTGTGCTTTTCTCATCCATAAAAAAGAGCACAGAATTAGATGAGAGTGCACAATTTCGATACAACTAAGTTGTATTTGAGTAAGCTTTTTCTAGCTTATAGCGAGTATCAGAAACAAAGTTCATGTTTCTCTTCGGGAATTTCTGCCCTAAATATTTCCTCCCAAGACGATGATCTTTTCTAACCCTAGAGATATGATCATGTGGAGAAACTCTACTGATGTGAGAATTTTCAGAGATAGATAAATCTCTCTTAATTCTATCAATGAGATTTTCATAAGATTTTCTCATCCTAAGGATTTCCTTATGGTGCACATCAGCCTGATTATCTGAAACAATTATCGGAAATTCCTGATTGTTTCTTTTGGCAAAGATTCTCTCTTTACCTTTCTTATGGAGTCGTTCTTTGTCAAAACACGAATGGTTTCGATACGGGTGAGGAGGAACCTTTTTCCAGAAGCGATTATCAACTCTTTCCTCTGATTCTTTTGAGTTGATCTTTTCGGGTAGTGGTATAATCTGTCTTTCTACTGAGGAATGGTCTTTCAGTTTTTTAAGACAAGAAACTTCTTTCAATATTTTTACCACCGTATGTTGAAGAAGTATAAGTTTCCTGTCAAGTGACTGAAAGTTATATTCCTTAAGATCACTTACAGGGAATCGGTTCAAAGTTTCCTTTGGATAAGATTTCGTCTGATCATCAGTAGATATAGAAGATGGTTTCTTATCCTCTTCTGACTTGATGTAGTTAGGCAAACTACCATCATCTTGATCTGTTTCAGATGTGAGTAAAACGGTTTTATCACAATCTGTAAAAGTCGAGCAAGGACTTTTAGTTTCCTCAACATTAGAAGAAATCACAACAACATCATTAGTCAGAGTCATAGGACGTGCTTCTTTTTCTAGAGTAAGAGATTTACCAAGAGCTTCTATTTTGACAGTTAGATCCATATTCTCTTTGGCTAGAATATTCAGTTGAATGTCTTTATCTCTGATCTCATTCTTAAGAAGATTTGACTATGTCTTTAATATCAGCACTTTAGAAGACAGAGATTTTATAGGCTTTAGGAGTTTTACCAACTCTTTATCAGCATCCTATTTCCCATCAGAGAAAGACATAGATATTTTCGCAACTCCTGGATCATGAGTTAATGAAGTGGTAACATCTTCAACTTTTGAGTATTCATACTCTTGCATAACGTTAACTGAATCAGACATAGATTCAATTTCTCATAGGTTGGATCGCACCAAACACAGATTGTTAGATCTTTTCGTGTTTGCCTGCTCTGATACCAATTGAAAAGACGAGGGTACCCAAATATACCTCAATCTAAAACTTTTCCACTATAAGTCCTTTCTCCGAAACTGATTGTCTATGGACTGAGTCGAGACAATACAACTAATCGATTAACACTTCGTGTGATCATCTATAGATACGATATCGAGAAAATACAACAACGAAATATGTTTACTTGATAAGAGGTTCAGACTAAACCAAACACAATAGGATTACTATCAAGTAAATAGGAATTAACGTTTGTGCATTTTACTTCTAATTATAATAAAAATAATTATAATTGCGGAAATAGAAAAGTAAAAGACACGGCAAGATTTTGTTAACGAGGAAACCGCAAATGCAGAAAAACCCCGGGACCTTCTCCAGAATTGAATACTCTCAGGATTAAGCGCATTTGTACAAAATCAAACCAACTTCGTATAGTTGAGACCAAGCAACTAAACCTATAGTTCACCTAGTTCCGTCTGTATTCCCATGCCTCTAACTTGTAATAAGTCACGTACTTGGAACAATTCCTTTGGTTCATATTCCAAACAGTAAAGGAACAACAAATCTGTTTGGTATCAACTCTTTTCAACCAAGTGATGTGAGTTCGACAAAAGGCTCTTCCGTTTATCACAATAAACTTCTTTGTCAGGTTCTTAGATCTATCTTATCAACAACTAGCAAAGTAATTATTAAGATTTTTCAATCAATACTTTTAATCACAAAGAAACTTATTGATGCCAATCTACACAACAAATCAATCCAATCTACCACAAGGATAAATCGATTATAGTTGGATCCTCTTTAACCGAAACAAGTATTGTGCACACCAAAGATTATGAACCCAAATCAGAAATATTCAAAGTCTTCTTTGTCTTCAAATCTTCTTAGATCTTCAATAAACACCTAGTCACAATCAACTTGAATCTCTTGTGATCAATCACGCACAGAACGGAGTCTGTTAACAATGGATTAGCATAAGACGTCATTAGATCTACAAACAGTCTAAAGTTCCCGTCGAAACTTCGATCTAGTTTGAGTGAATCTTATATCGAAGAGAAGATTCTCAAGCATAAACAAACTAGGTGCAATCAAAGTTCAACAACCGTTAGTCAATCAAATCAATCGAAAACTAATAATAAACCGCAATTATCTAGTTTCCCACCAACAGTACTAATAGAGCTTCTCAATCCCAAAAAAGTTTTTAAACTGAGCGGCCATAAGAGATTTAGCCTATTTAGGTTACTTTTCTCTCCGAATAGGCGGCTCCACCAGTAACAACACAACTAGGTAGTTTTGTTGGCTCTGAGGATTAGTTTGCTAGAAATGCAAACTTTGATATTTATAGACAAGGAAGTTTGGACACCAAGGAATTTCCAAAACCGAAAATATTCTCAAGATATGCAATATATTCCAGATTCGGTTTCCATAACATTGACCGAAAATCTCTTAGATAATCTCCAATTATTAAATGCACATTACTAATTTTCATTTTCCAAAAATAAAATTAAAAACCTTAATTGAAAGATTCTCAACTTATTTTTCGATACGGGATTTTTTCCTTTAGCTATTAAGGAATATCTTTGAACAATTAAAGATAAGCGTTACTGCACATGTTCAAAGAATGTCGACATCATTACTTTGTAAGTTCTCTTTCATACTTACAACCTTGAAACCGATTTGCCACACTTCCAAACAAGTTTAGAATTGGTTCATCTGACTTTCAAGAACTATGTGATTGATCAAGAACACTCAATCACCAATCATGGGTTTCATGTTTCTACCAAAACAAGTTTCGGTTCTACCTCCATGTGAGTAATGGATTAGTCACACTAGCTTTCCAAAAATTCGGTTGATTAGGTACTAGGATTGGTTCCCCACATATATATGGTATCTAACTTGATTTGTTGCACATGTACATAGGATAGGTTCCAAATGTCTAAAAATATGTTGCACATGTTCATAGGATCGGTTCCCAATATCTAGAAACTTGATGCACCTCATACAAGGATCGATTCCCCTCTTGTGATAGGTTGCACCTCTTCATAGGATCGGTTCCCCTTTGCCTAGAGTTGGTCATACCAATAACACTAAATCGATCATACCATCTCAGGTGATTACTTAAGATCAGTTTCACTAATAAAAGTTATACAAATACAAAAGTCAGGTCTTTGTGAATAGTTTTACCAAGAACATAAACAAGTCATGAGCGATTATACTAATCACACATATTGGTAGTTCAAAAGATATGCAATGAATAACAATACCAATAAGCCTGGCGATTTCCCTTTCGATTCACAAAACAATTTTATGAATTTACTTCCTTTAAACAAATGTAAAACATTGTTTCCTAGGATGAAATCTTCACCTTATACACATACATAATCACAATAGCATTCATACGATTATGTCGATGTCTTATATACAAAGTTTAATGGTTAAGCAATAAACCTCGTATTGTATTCCTTAATACTACGTCTAACTAGAGTATAATCATTCATTCTTCGCAGTTATGTTTTCAATATGCACGACTTGAAAGATACGTTAGGGAATGAAACAGTTCAAGTCAAATATCACTAACCTCAAGTGGAAGGATGATGTTGTCGTTGTAGCTCCTTACTTCTTCACTTCTTCAAGTCTTCGTAATACTTGTAATGTCTCATATCCTAATACTTTCAAGCTAACCTATATGAAGTTGACTCTAGTACATAATCAAGTGACTCTTTAAATGAGTTTTGATTCACTAAAATATGACAACCAAACTTGACATACCAACGCTTGGTGGGTTCAACCGAGTTATGCTCTAACACCAATTATAACAAATCGATCATACCATCTCAGGTGATTACTTAAGATCGGTTTCACTAATAAAAATCATACCAATACAAAAATCAGGCCTTGTGAATAGTTTTACCAAGATACATAAACAAGTTATGAGCGGTTATACTAAACACACATATTGGTAATCGAAAGATTTGCAATGAATAATAATACCAATAAGCCTAGCGATTACCCTTTTATTCATAAAACAAGTTTATAAATTGTACTTCCTTTAAACAAATGTAAAAACATTGTTTCCCAGGACGAAATCTTCACCCATACACATACATAATCATAATAGCATTCATACGATTATGTCGATGTCTTATATACGAAGTTCAAAAGATAGACGTTATACTTCGTATTGTAATTCCTTAATACTATGTCTAGCAGTATAATCGTTCACAGACTTCATGAGTTATGTTTTCAATATGCACGACTTGAAAGATACGTTAGGGAATGAAACAGTTCAAGTCAAATATTACTAACCTCAAGTGGAAGGATGATGTCGTTGTTGTAGCTCCTTACTTCTTCACATTCTTCAAATATTCACGTAATACTTGTAATGTCTCATATCCTAATACTTTCAAGCTAACCTATACGAAGTTGACTCTATTAAATAATCAAGCGACTCTTTAAATGAGTTTTGGTTCACTAAAATATGACAACCAAACTTGACATACCAACGCTTGGTGGTTTCAACTGAGCAATGCTCTAACAATCTCCCCCTTTGTCAATTTTAGTGACAAAACTCTTACATCATATGGATAAACAAATTACAAAAATTCATTACACATACGCTTGATTCCCAAATTCAACAACACAATAACCTGTATACATTAAATCCATAAATGCCTTTGTTGACATTATAATAACAAAGCTAATACTCCCCCTAAAGGAAAGATAGGTAGAATTTCAATCCGCATGTCTTTGTTATTCCCTTTGTAGTCCATATAATTACAAGTATCAATATGATATGCTACTCCTCCTTAGTCTATGCTTTACTCTTTCGTTAGATATAACGTTTAATCTCCAATGTCCTTTCCTTAGTGATACCAAATCACTTGTTTACTCCATATATTTCTCCCCCTTTTTGTCGCAAAATGACAAAAGTACGAGCAAATAAAAGACAAACCGAAAGGATCTTACAAATCTCAAAAGACTTGCAACCTATAAGAGCTAAGTACGAGGGTTCCACACACCATTTTTTATAACCAATATCAAAACCGAAACTACAAAGTAATTTTGTTTTGATATGTTACCAAGGAAACAATTTCCCGAAGCATTTTTCCCTAATAGTTTAGCAAACCAAAAATCGACTAAGCACCTTAGTTCTTTTGCTAAACCGATTGCACAAATACAATCGCTTGTTCGATAAGACCAAAATAAAGATCAGAATTAACTCTATTTTTCTCATCAGGTTCTAATTATTCAAATAATAACTTAGACCTTTCACTTTTAAACAAGACAAGTACTAGGTTAGTTAACTAGCATTTCTTGTTAAGGCTTTCGATTAGACTTGAATAACCGAAACCTCCACTTTGATAAGTCTAACTAAGATCATAATTAACTTAGTTTCTCTTATCCGGAATCGAATTGGACTAAACAATTCATCCCGAAAACCTTTCGTTAAGCCATAAACAATTCATACAAACCAAATAAATCAACTTGCATAATTATTTACCTCAACCGGAAGCATTTGAAACAACATAGACATTAAAGTACCGTAATTGCACCGAAATTTTGTAAGCCTAAACAATTGATACCAAACAATAAAGCAAGATAACAATAGTTTTTCTTAACCGGAAAAAATTGAATCACACACACATCCATAAAAATAATGGAATAAAACATCAATTGTCTTAGAAATTTTGGTAAGCAAAAGCAAAATATATATGCAATAAATCAGGCTTTTCTTAAACAGGAAAACGATTAACTAACAAATTCGTTACCTTAAATTCCACATCCTCTTCTTCCAAGAAAGATATGTCATTAAGCGCAAGTTCAAGTTAGAACTCTTCCTCATTGTGTTGTCATCCTATCACAAAACAAAAAAACAACAACAAAGACCAACCTTTACCAGAGAAAGGTTGAAAACCGGTTTTAACTAATGCAATGCAAAAGTTGAAACCCCGAAACACATATGATTTTATGCTAAACCAAACGATTCAACATATTGTGACTTTTTCGCATATTAGTTTCAATCGGAACCCCTTATGATCCTTTGATAAAGCCTACCAACATGGGCTAGAACTTAATCTCGCTAAACCAAAAAGTCACCTTAACCATAAGGGTTCACACCATATGAGATCGAATATCAAGGTTACGAAAACCGAAATCAAACATCCCATAAACATACAAAGCAATAAGATAAAGCATTCAAGCACAGGCTATGTAAACGAAAAACTATCACAAGAAAAATTATAAACTAATAATTTTATTCATAAATAAGATAGTTTTATTCATAATAGACCTTATATAATTTATTGAAAGAAATCAAAAACTGATGTCTATTTTTTTTATTAATCCTTCATCTCAATGCTAGAAGAAGGTAGATTATTACTTTCAGTCTTCAGCTTGTGAAATTCTTCAAGTAGATAACCTTGTTGTTTGACCAGAATTTCTTGCAGTTGAGAAATTTTTGTGAAGGATTCTGTAAGAACATGTAATTCTGTCTTTGATTGAACACAGAAGTGTGTCAATGCTTCAATACACTGATCTTTATTGATACGTATTGATCTCTATACCTTGGTAACTATTATTATAAAGGAGGAATTCAGAATAATAATAGACGAGAAACTTAGAAAACAGAACACAAGTACTAATTCGAAGAAAATATCTTCTCTTAGATTATGAACAAGAAAACGATTACAATTCTCTCTTTGTTACGCTCACAATCTTCTTTAAACAGTGGATTAACCTTAAACTATTTGCTAAGATTGCACAAGTATTGTCGTAAGCTTTCTCTAGGTTTCATGAAGGCGATCACTATTTGCCTAGTATCCGTCCGAAATGTAGCCTAGCTATTAGCCAAAGCCCTCTATTTATAGTCTTCATCATACTTCGGCCGACCAAGGACTTCTATTAGGAATCTATTTCCTAAACTAAGAGTATTGCCTAAAACAAAACTCTTCCCTAACTAGGAATTATTCCTAAACAAGGATTCATGCCTAGAATAGGTTTCTTCCCTCAACTTAGCTTGAGGTTAATTAAGTTCCCTAAAGGAGTATGGATACACCTGTATCATGGGTCCCCCTTTTAAGAACTTGTACTCCTGTGAGAGTTAAAAATAAAGGTTAGGGAACTCGAGAGTCCCTTTTTCCTTGTTAAACCACTTAGCCTTGATAGAAACTTGACCTTTACATCCAATTAGAAAAGCTTCTTTCTCTCTTTGTCGTGTTTTAGTCACTCTTCGCTCCAATATGCAGCCTTCCTTGAGTGGTTCCTCTCTATCAAACCATAAGTCTTCTACTCATGGTAAGATCATAGTGTCGTCGCCGTCATCATCAAGTAATGGTGGTTTAAACAACTTCAAGTATTCAACATTTATGACCGAGTACATTCCTAGATAAGGTGGAAGATCTAGACGAAATGCATTGTCACCAATCTGATCGAGAATACGAAATGGTCCATACCTCAATGGTTTCAACTTCTTACCTTCCCCCTTCATTCGTTCCTTACCTAATTTTAACCATACCAAGTCACCAACACCGAAATTACAAGGTACAAGATACTTGTCATGCTTTGCTTTGTATTTGGCTTGTGACTTCTTTAGTTGTGCTTCAATAGTCGCATGAATCTGAGATATCTTCTCCAAGATCTTTTGTGCCTCTTGCCGTTCACTTCCTTCCTTTCCCCCCATTGAGGTGTCACTAGAAAATACTAGATTGAAAGGACTAGGTGGTAAGTAACCATAGCACGTCTCGAAAGGAGATTTCCCCGAAGAACTGTGAACTGCTCTATTGAAAGCAAACTATAGATACGGTAAACTCTCATCCCAAGTTTTAGGATGCTTAGAATTATATCCCCTTAACATGTGAACCATAGTCCTATTGACCACTTATGTTTGTCCGCCTGTTTGTGGATGAAAAGTTGTACTCTTCTTCAACCTAGAGTCCATCATCTTCCATAAAGAATCCCAAAAGTGACTAAGGAATCGACTATCCCTATCAGAAATAATCGAAGTAGGTAAACCAAAATGCTTCCACACGTGCTCAAAGAAGAGCTTTGCTGCACCGGCTCCCGTTACCGTATTTGTACATGGAATTAATGCAATCATCTTGCTGAATCGGTCAACCACAACGAACAAGTAATCATGACCAGACTTGGTCTTCGCTAACCCACCAAGAAAATCCATAGAAATACTCTCCCAAGGCCTTGTTGGTACTAGTAATGGTAGATATAACCCACGTTTTCTGTTGGAAGGTCTAGATGTACTGCACAACTTACACCCTGTAACTAACTTAGCTACATCATCTTGCATCTTCGGCCAAAAGACATAATGTCGGAGGTTAAGTAGAGTTTTATTCATCCCAAAGTGTCCAGCAACTCGGGAAGTGTGTGCCTCTCTCAACCACTGTAAACGATCTCCATCTTCTGGTATGCAAAGTAACTGACCTTTGTATAAAAATCCATCTCGGAGTTCATACTCGCTTTTCAAACCACTCTTTACACCTTCTAATACCTTCTTGAAGTCTTTCCTGGATGCGTACGACTCTGCATACTCTTGAGGAACAATTGGCTGAATTCTCATGGCCACCATTAGTGATCGAACTGGAGGTCGAGATAACATATCTGCCAACTTGTTTGTTACTCCCTTCTTGTACCTAATGAGAATATTGAAAGTCATTGTAGTTGCAGGAAATCCTACACTACACCCCTCACTAGAATATACTCAATTAAGTCATTTTAAGATCAATGATTATGATTTATATTGATTGAATACTTGAATCTTTACAATATGAAATAGAAATGAGTTAAAGAATTACAATCACTCTAAAACTTTCTCTCTCCTCAAAACTTGCTTAACAATTCAAAAAGAACTCTCTCCTACAACAGACTTACTCAACCCTTTATATAGGGTATTACACAGTGGATGACAGCTAAGCTTTCCTTTATTTTCGGGAATGTCTTGCGAAATATCGCAAGTGTACATGTATCAATTCTCGCGACACTCCTAAATTTATTTGAGTCTTCACATTTTTCTCATGTTAAAGTTTGTCGTCATTCATTGCGTCATTTAGTTTACTTCCCTGCGACTCCCTCGCAATGTTGTCGTTTATTAATCTCGCGAAGTATTGGTGTTGCGATATTCTGATCCTACATCTTGCCTCTTCTCATGTCTTCTCTGCGAAGGAGAGAATGTCATGAGAACCAATATTTTAAAATGCCGCAATTGTTCATCTTTATCTCGCAATTGTTCATCTTTATCTTTTCACTCCGTCACGGAATTTATTACGCGATGTTTCTTCTTCCACTCTTTTCTTGACACGTCTCTTTCAACCGTTTATTCTTGACCATTCACGTCCCATCTCGCATTAAATGCATTTGTTTTCTCGAGGATTCTTCCCTCTATATATAGTTTTCTCACCCTTCTCTTCTTCTCTTTTATTTTCCCTCTGCAACTTCTCTTCCTCCGCAATCTGCGTTTCTGCTGCTGTAAATCTTCCCTTCTTTCTTTCTCTTGATCTTCAATTTTCTAATCATTCCCATACCCTAAAAAAGGCTTCACTTGGTCGTACATATAAACCCCTTTTTAATGAAGCTCAAAAGAATTTACAAGAGAAGGGCTTCATCCTATCAACCATTCATGATCAAGAATCTTCATCTATACTTTCTGCAAAATTGTTTTCTGATCATCAATGTGATGATCAGAAAATCATAATCTCGCTAGGTAAAATCCTCGCAGGCCTTCCCATTCATCTCTACAATCCCGAGATACCTTTATTCTATGAGATTCTTGCTCATGAGAAATTCTCGCGAGTTATTTATCAACTAAGTGGTGATTGCATCCGTCTAATGCTTGAATTCGCCAACCGTGGCGCTGGTAAGGGATCTTTATATCCTGATGATGTCAAAGATCCTGGATTCGCAAATTTAGAAATAGTCACTGAGAAGTATCTTGTAGAAAACTTTTTTTGAAAATTATGAAGTAATAAATATGAGAAATGATAAATCTCATTTGGGGTGCTCGATTGAAGAGAAAAGATAATATTTCCGGTGATAAGCTGCTCATGCAAGATATTGACGGCACTCGGGCAAAAATAATGTTCTCGGTACTCCAAAGATGAGAAGTGGTGGGTTGTTCCTCTATTTTTGAGCGGACCTTATATTGCGAGTTCTCATACACTCCCGCAAATCTCGCAAATTACCATCCTTGGGAATTTAAGTGGCCCGAGAAGGCAAAAGAGGTATACTTCCTATTTCAGGTTTGCTTTGCGATATTTCCTTCCTCTTATATTTACTAGACTTGTAAAATTTTCAGATTTCCAAATTGAAAAGGAGTTATAAAAGACGTCCAAAGACGAGTACTCTAGGGATACTCCGATCAATCACGGATGAAGTAAGAAATACTTTCTTTTGTTATTTTTAACAATATTGTTGCCTCTGTTTCTTATCTTCATTCGTGTGCGAAGGTTGTTGAAGAAATTGACATTCCGAAGCTGCGAAGGTTAAGGGCAAGAATAAAACCACTCTTCGCAAGGATAAATCTTCTGCTCCATCTTCTAAAAACGGAAAATCCATCCCTCTTCTCGTTCTAGTTCCCAAACCAGCGAGAGTTCGACGAAGATGAAAATGAGGTTGGTACTTCCTCTGCGAAGGAGAATCATTCTGGTACTTTCGCTATGGCGCAATTGTCTAATGTCTTCTCCGATTCTATGCAAGGATTGGGTGATGATCATTTATCTGCCACTTGCGAAGCTCTCGCCAATATTTGCGATGCTCCCCTACTAGTGGATAATGACTCTTTTCGCGGAGTTTCCCGAATAATGAATCCCAGTTTCTTGAATGCACTCAGTGCTTTGGTATGCTCATATTTCTCTACTTCTCTGTAACTTCGATTATAAACCTTATCTTAACAATTTCTTTACCTTTCTTTATAGTCTGGGAGAGCTTCCTTTGTTGTTGCCTCAGACCTTGAGAAAAGACGCAACAATCTTGAAAAGAAAAATCTTCAACTTAAAGAGAAGATCAAAGAACTAGAGATTGAAGTTGCGACATCTCGCAAGAAGGATGAAAAAAATTCAACAATTAGAAGTTGAGTCTTCTTCCCAGAAAGACAAAATATCCACACTTCAAAGTGCTAATCAACAACTTTATGGTATGACACCCTCCTTTTTTCTCCATTTCTACTTTGCCATTTATTTTTCTTTGCCTGACTTATCATTTTCGAGACATTTATAATCTTTTCGATGAAGCCATCCTTCTCCATTCATTCCCTGAACCTATGGATGATGATGCTCTTCTCGCTCATCTCAATGAATCTTTAAGTAGTTCTTCAAACAAGACTAATTCTCTCTCGTTAAGTGAGCTTCGAACCAAATTTCATCTTCTAGAAATTGAACATAGATCTAGTTTAGGTTTAGCCAACCGCTTTAAACGTTTATATCTTGACTCCCAGGAGAGCAATAATATTCTAAGGAAGAAAATTAGCAGCCTCATAGATGATACGGATCGCATTGCTAATCAAGGTGCACAAGCATTAGCAAAATTCCAAAAAACTATTCTTGAAGTCCAAATTGAACGAGATGAATCCCTTCGCCAAAATTCCATACTTAATGAGCGAGAAAATCAAATTCGTTCACTTCTTGTTATAAATAATGATGATGAATTCGCTTGGGCTGCGAAGGTTCTAGATAATGCCAGAAATAACTTAGGTGTTAACGTCGGTCTTTATCCGAGCATAATGCCTTGGTTAAAGATATGATTTCGACGAGAGAAGGTTATTTTACTATTCTTCATTATTTTTCCCGCTTCTTTTTACTTAAATTGTTATTAAGCTGCTAACTTATTGTCATTTGTTCGCAGAATCTTAGAAGAGGTTTCAAACTAGAATCAAGGAACTTGAATCTGAGAAAGCATAACTTGCAAAAAACTTCTCTCTTCGCAATGACAAATATTCTAAGATGAAGAAGCAACTACAGACTACTGTGGCGAATTTCAATAATGATGCTGTTCGTTTTCGCAACCAAACTATTGAACAAATTTGCAATGATCATAACATTCCTCTTTCTTCATATCCTTGTCTTCTCGATGAAATTCCTGATAATATGCCTTGCTCAGATGTCTCTGATAGTGATGTAAGCGAAGAAGAAGAATCTGATAAAGAAGAATGAGTTGCTAGATTGTTCCATTTTCCTTTCTCTTCTTGTGATATTTGTACATTTATCCTTCTAACCTTCCATTTTGTAATCTATTACTGTAAATCTATCATATGAAAATAAATAACAAATTTTTATTCTAATCATTCCCATACTTGCCTCTGTTATTTATTTTCACATGAGATAAATCAAGTCGATAATCTTTAAATAATGATACTTCTTAATTTCGCAAACTTTGTTGCTGATTCTTCACAAATAAATGAAGAAATATAATCGTATTCGCAAGCTTGTTTGCTTACTCGATCATCATTTATGTTGAAATTTATCATTGCGACAAAATCGCAGGACGTCGTTACATTTTCATGTAATGACCCATTGATCTTGTCTTATCATTATTTTGTGTGGTCTTATTTTGCCTTCCTAGTTAAAGGTCTTATTTTGCCACCCCTCATTTTGCATCAATATGACAGGTCTAAATATTCTTGCGAACATAAAATCCCATGACATTGACGTCTTGCGACAAGATCGCAGGACGTCCTTACACTTTCATGTAATGACCCATTGATCTTGTCTTATCATTTCTTTAGTATTTTTGCCTCTGCACGATATTTCATTTGCGACAATATGACAGGCCTAAATGTTCTTGCGAATATAAAGCCCCATGACATTGCCGTCTTGTGACACGTATCAGCTCCCTAATGGAGGGTGCCGTCCTTATCATCTCCCTGGTTGCCCCTTCAAGGAGGCGTACATCGGCCATACAAGACTAGCTCCTCCCATCCGGTCTTAACAACAACCAGTTGTTTTCGCAGCCTCTTATCCCTTATACCTATAGGGAGTTTTCTTCGGGCCGAGTGCAACATATGCCAAGACTTGCCAAGAATGGCCGAGACACTTCAAATGCCTCAGGCACTCTTGGCTCAACCGTGTACCTCGGCGCCTTGAGCATACACTGACTCCTTGGAAGAGAACCTCGGGCGCCCAACCAGGGTATAACCTTATATATATAGTTGGGAATCCAAGGTATCTCTCCCGGATAGGCTTTCATGGGCCCCAAATCTCCATGACTCAGTTCCGGAGCGGTGTAACCTTTTCCCCGAGCCATGTCAAGAGATACCCCCTTATATGATGCACTTTAGGTCTTACATTTGCCTCTTGCGAAATATCATTCACGAACTAGGGTGTACGCCATAAAGGTTCGTCCCATTCACTCACTCTTTCATTTTTGTTAATTCATTCAATCATTCATTTTTGGTTTTCTCTTGTTATTTTGTTTGCGAAGCTATCACACAATCTTGCTTTGTTTATTCATTTTTGTTTTTCAATTCTTCAATCAGATTTTCATACATTCTTGATGGCGAGATTCTCGCGTATTTCTTCTTCAATTATTGTTTATTCATTTCTTACACTTTTTACTCCTGCTGCTCTCTGCCTCTGCACCATTCAAATCTCTTAATGATTCCTTTCCATCATAATTTTCAACTTTTTTCATGCACTTGCTTCGCAATGTATCTCCACCTCTTGTATCTATGGTATCCACCATCAACCTTTCTCTTCTTTGTACATCTTTTATATTTTGCTTCCAACCCTTTCTTTTTGCAGCTCTTTCCTCGCAACTCTCCACATCAATCTCATAGCATTTTTGTCCTTCCATCCAGTCTCCCTTTATAACTCCAATACCGCTAGGATGAGGAAATTTTATACACTGATGATAAGTCGACGCTACGCCCAGAATTTCGTGCAACCATGGCCTTCCGATCAATGCATTATAAGGGGACTCCACATCGACTACACAAAACAAAATTTCAGTTGATAATCCTTGCAAGGGTATTCTCATATGAACTTCTCCTTTAGGCTTATTCGTTGTGCCATTGAAACCGTATATTTTATACGTCGAAGGTATCAACTCTTCATCCTTCCCACCCATAGTCTTGTAAGTATGGTAAAAAGAATGTTTACTGAGCTCCCCGTATCAATTAAGATTCTATTGATCGCCCAGGAATTCTCTGCTTCATCGTCTTCGCCATCTACAGGTTTTGGATTAATTTACAATTTTACAACCAATGGGCTATCATGCGTCTCTCTGCCTTCAGGAATCTCTTCTGCAGTGAAAGAAATAATCTGCATTTGCCATTCTTTTAATCTCGATGTCTTCGCGATGTTCATCACTTCTTTATTATCAGCATCCCTCGCGAAAACCCTACTGAGAACATTATCATGAAAATCTTCAATTGTTAGGTATGAATGTACAATGGAGTTGCATAACAAATTTTTAGCTTTCGTTCCAACTTCTATTACGAATGTTTCTTTCCCCTTTGCTGAGTTTGTTCTGTGCATTTCTGGCGGTGGTGGTAACGGTTGAACCTTCTCTTCACTTTTTAGAAAATGACTCAACTTTCCTTGGTCAATCATTCTGAGGATGATTCTTTTTATATTTCTGCAGTCATTTGTTAGGTGTCCATGAAAGCGGTGGTAAGAACAGAACTCGTGACTTCTATCACTTGGTGGTGGCTCATTCCCCATGTTCCATGGTGCAGGTATGTTTTCCATCAAGAGTATAGCTTCCCATATTTTTTCCACACTAGTATTTAGTGGTGGCATTTTGATTTCCTCCCATACTACTCTATGACTTCGCTGTCCTCCATGATAATTCTGTCTTCGACCTCCATAAGTTTCTTGCGGATGATCAAGTCTTTGAATTTTGTTATTGCCGCCACGGTTGTAGTAGTTCCTTTCTCTTTCAAATTCTTCCTGATCACGGCTTCCCATAGCTACTATCTTTGGCTGTCCATCATCTATTATCTTTTCTTGTTGCCCTTGCGAAGTGCTCGCTACTGTGTTTATCAACTTGGGTAATAAGCTTGCATTCACAGCATTTGAATTTGTATTCGCAACTGGGTATGATTCCATCTCATTTTGCCTTTCCTCTAGAGCAATATATTCCTCCTCAAGTTCTCGCAACTCATTCATTGTAATTGTATTCTTGATTCTAAAAATTTGAATATATAACAAATTGGTTGCGAACATAGCGTTTATGAATGATAGAATAAGATATCTTTCATCCACTCGCTTGACCATTTTGCTACACATTGTCTTCCACCTCACAGTTAAGTGTCTCAAACTTTCTCCAACTCTTTGTTTCAGCCCAAATACATCTTCAATTCCCTGGTCGCGAGGAGTTGTTACTTATATATGCCCCTAAGAATATAGCTTGTAAATGATTGAATGACGTGATTGTGTTTCTTGGTAGACCTTCAAACCATTTCAGTGCTTCTCCTGTTAAACTTGATGCGAAATATTTGCACAATATGGCGTCATGATTTTCCCACTGTAGCATACATCTCACATACGCTTTGATGTGTTGTATTGCGCAAGTTGTTCCATCAAAATGCTGGTTAATGCGGGTAAATTGCACTTTGGGGGTATTCCTCCTAACTGCACCTCTAGTGTAAAGGGGGTTTTCGCAGCCTCTTCGATGGCCTCATCCAATTGTCTTCTTCCTCCTCCCCTTCTATTGTTCAACATTCCTCTCATCTCTGCCAACTCTCTCAAGATTTGTTCATTTACATCAGGTTTCGGATTTATTAGTCCTTTTAGTTCTGCCTCTCTCCTTCTGCGTTCATGTCTACTTTGATTTTCTTGTTCATTATTTTCTTCTCTTCTTTCTCTGCGACTTCCTCCTTCATCTCGTTCACGAATTCGCACACCATTATATCTATCATTTTCTCTTCTTGGTTGTCTATCAGTTCTCCTTTGTATTCTTTCATATTCTTCATTGATATTTCCATTGTTGCGATTTTGCTCGCGTCTTCTTTCTCGATTGTCATGATTGTTTTGCCGAATTGCTTCCTCCAATTCCCGTTCTTCCATTTCTACTCTTAATCTTTCCCTTTCGCAAGCTAGACGCGTTTGTTCAATATAATGTTTTTCGATGTCATCTTCAATCTCCTTTTGTTTCTCTGTGTTTCTCTCCCATACGGTATTCTTCTTCCTTCTTCCGATTTTCTCCACCAATTGGATTATTCTGCACTTGACGCTGTCTATTTTCTTGATTTCCGTCATCGTGGCCATTCTGTAGAATTTCAGGGTGTGGAATATAACGATCTTCTACCACTTCTCTTCTCTCGCAACATCCTTCACCGAGATTTGGCTCTCTTTCGAGATCTTCTTCATTAACATTTTCTACAGGTAATGTTCTCCTCATATCTTCTCTAACCGATCCTGATCTTGACCTGGTATTACTTCTCGACCTTCTATTATGTAACCTCATATTTTCCATTCTTAACTCATGGTTTTGCCTTGTTAAATTTGCACGTTCTTCCGCTTCTAATCGCCTTTCCTCATGTATTGTTTTTCTCAATGCTTCTAATGCTGCGACTTCTTCATTTCTATGAATTGTTTCTCCTATCTCTAATGCCGCGACTTCTTCATTTCTATGAATTGTTTCTCCTATCTCTTCTTGAGTTCTCTCCTCTTGTCCACTATTTATCAATTGTTGCACTTCTTCTCTTTCTTCCCTAGAATCCGATCTCCATGTATGCACACTCACCCTATCATAATCTATTACTCTATTCGGTGCTGGTTGAATTGGTGGTTGAATTTGACCTTCTTCTCTATCTCTTGCGTTCATTCTTGATGGTTCACCTATTTCATTTCTCCTTTCTCCAGCTAATCTCCCGCTTCTTCTTACAATTGTTGGTTGTTCTGATGCATTCCTTCTTCTAGCCATTTCTCAATTTTAGTAAATTGTTGAAAATTATACGAAATTTCTTTCTTGTTACTCCTGATTCTTTCAATTCACAAGGTTGATCTCTACTCCATCCCTGTTTCTAGCGCCATTATGTAGTTGCAGGAAATCCTACACTACACCCTCACTAGAATATACACAATTAAGTCATTTTAAGATCAATGATTATGATTTATATTGATTGAATACTTGAATCTTTACAATATGAAATAGAAATGAGTTAAAGAATTACAATCACTCTAAAACTTTCTCTCTCCTCAAAACTTGCTTAACAATTCAAAAAGAACTCTCCTACAACGGACTTACTCAACCCTTTATATAGGGTAGTACACGAGTGGATGACAGACTAAGCTTTCCTTTATTTTCGGGAATGTCTTGCGAAATATCGCAAGTGTACATGTATCAATTCTCGCGACACTCCTAAATTTATTTGAGTCTTCACATTTTTCTCATGTTCGTTTGTCGTCATTCATTGCGTCATTTATTTTACTTCCCTGTGACTCCCTTGCAATGTCGTCGTTTATTAATCTCGCGAAGTATTGGTGTTGCGATATTCTGATCCTACAGTCATCAAGTAAGACATCCACTTCATGTGCCGGGCTTGTTGTAGTTTCGTCTGTGCATGTAGATACTCCAACGGTTTATTATCTGAATGTACCACTACTTCCTTACCTAAGAGATACACTCACCAATGTTTGATATATTGATATAAAGCATAAAATTATTTGTCATAAGGTGCGTAGTTCTTAATAGCACCTGAGAACAATTCTGAATGGTACTCCACTGGTTTACCATCCTGTAACAACACTCCTCCCAATGCATAGTTAGAAGCGTCGGTCTCAACTTAAAAAGTACGCTGTAGGTTAGGCAATGCCAACACTGGTGCTTCTGAAATCTTTCTTTTTAGTAACTGAAAAGCGTCTTCATGGGTTTGCTGCCATTCAAACTTTGCCTTAGCTCCCGTCAAACCATGTAATGGTCCTGCAATATTTGAAAAATGCTGGATAAACTTACGCAAGTAGGTGCAAGCCCCTAAGAAACTCCTGATTTCAGTTATAGTACTAGGTCTAGGCCATTTAGTGATCACTTCAACCTTCCTTGGATCAATCTTCCGTTGTCCACCACCAACAATAAATCCGAGATACACTAACTCCTTCTTCCCAAACTCACACTTCTTTACGTTCAACTTCAGTTGGCCTTCATGTAACACTTTAAACACCTTCTCAACGTGAACGAGATGCTCTTCCCAAGTTCTGCTGTATATTAGGATATCATCCAAGTAAACAATCACAAAATCTTCTATAAAAGGTCGTAACAAATCATTCATCAAACGCATAAACGTCGTTGGAGCATTACACAAACCAAAAGGCATCACCAACCATTCGAACAAGCCTTGTTTGGTTTTGAAAGCAGTTTTCCATGTATGTTCTTCTCGAACTCTCATCTGGTGATATCCGAATTTGAAATCTAACTTTGTAAAGACTCGAGCTTTTTCTAACTGATCCATCATGTCGTCTATCCTAGGTAAAGGGTAACGATTCTTGATTGTGATCTTGTTCAACGCTCTATAATCAATACACATGCGCCAGCCTCCATCTTTCTTCGGAACCAACAACACCGCTGATCCACAAGGTGAAGCACTTGGCACTATCATTCCTAATTCTAAAAGTTCATGGACTTGTTTTTTGATCTCATTAGATTCCTCTATGGTCGTGCGATAAAGACCTACATTAGGAAGAGAACTCTCCCCGGTCAACATGATCTCATGCTCCATACTCCTCTTTGGCGGTAATCCAGTGACATCTGAAAATAAATCCTTGTACTTCAACTTCAACCTTTCTAGGTCATCTTCTTGTTGTGCAGTCAAGGCTGCCAAACAAACTCTACCCGACTTCTCCTCAAGAGAACAGATCACAAGGAGAATGAACTTTGTGCTAGCATTCACCAACCGCTTAGCCTGAGTGGTTGTGATCAAACTTGCTCCCTCAAGAGGAGAATCAATAGCCCGAATAACAAAACTTTCTCCATCTTTGGTAAAGGTGTACTTTTGTTTCCTCCTGTGTAGAGTTGCATCTCTATCCCATAGGTAAGGACTACCTAGTACCACCTGACAAACATCCAAAGGAACTACGTCGCATGTAACTTCGTCAATATATGACTCATCTAGAGCAAATTTGAACGTGCACTGTTGGGAAACTTGTAAGCCCCCTTCCTTTTGAAGCCATCCTAAAGGGTATGGTTTTGGATGTTTGAAAGTCTTCAAACCTAACTTCTGCACCAAAGAATTTGAAAGCAAATTCTTCGACTTCCGGGTCAATAACAACATCAACTAGTGAAGTTTTGACTTGCATCTTCACTTTGTGAAGAGTTGCTCCCTAAGATCATCTTTTGAAGGTCTTTCTTTTGCCCCTGTCATAAGAGAAAGCTTTGAATTGGGTTCCGTTAGTCCGTGGACTTCTTTTGGAGTTTAAGCGACTAGTGCTTCCTTCTTGTCTTCTTTCCTCTGCAACCCTTTAGGCTTTAGATGAAGGTTCTTAACCCAACACTTGTCGATAATGTGACCTGTTTGCTTGCAATGGGTGCAAGACAAACCTTCCTTGTCACTAGACTTCCCTTCATCTTTGCTCCTTTCACCTCCTTTCACAGTGGTACCTCCAGATTTCACCTTAGTATTTCCCTTTGAATAAGATTTCTTAAGCCTTCCCTCAATGGCATTAGCTTTTATACTTGCTTCGGAGATAGTATCCACCGAAAACATCTTCAACTCCTTCCGTATATACTCATGGAACCCGAAAATATATTTCATGTAGATAACATAGTCCCCCAAGTCTAAGTCCAAAATCATAGCTTGATTCTGAAATTCCTAAGTATATTCTTGTACGGTTTGGTTGTAAGTCTGCTTCAAGTTGTACCACTTGAACCATCTCTCCTCAAGGTAGCCAACCAGATAAAACTGTTTCCTTACAACTGCCTTGAATCTTTTCCACGACAATACCCCTTTACCTAGGTTTTGTCTTTGATAAGCTTTCCACCAGGTTAGAGCATGGTTTTGTAGCTTCAATGCCGCGAAAGAAATCTTTACCTTTGAACCATATTCAAAGAAAGAGAAATACGTCTCTAGACGTTCAATGCAATCATCTAATTTTTCTACATCGACACTCCCATCGTAAAGTGGAATATCAACACGAAAATCAATTTTCAGATTCTTACCATGAGGTTTAGTTGATGTAGGACTTTTAAGAAACTCTTTCTCCTTTTCTTCATCCTCATCTTCTTCCTATTCTTCTTCTTCTTCTGAATCGTCTTCTTCAGAATCATCTTTTTCCGAAGCTTCAGGTGAAGGTGTAATCTTTTTCTTCGTCTTCGGCTTGGTTGTATGAGAACGGATACATTCACTCAGTTCCTGAGGGTAACTTGAATTGACTTCATATCTGTCTGCAGCGTAGCCCCCTTTTCTTCCATAGTTTGTGGTTCGCCTTCCTTAGGATCACCATCTGACTTTGTCATCCTTGATCCCCTTGTTTTCTTAACGTCTTCCAACTTCTCGAGTACCTCACCAAGCTTTATGTAGAGAGATCTAGTGAAAACCATAAACCACAGGGATTTACCCTAAAAACTAACCTTGCTCGTGATGCCAACTTGATACGTATTGATCTCTATACCTTGGTAACTATTACTATAAAGGAGGAATTCAGAATAATAATAGACAAGAAACTTAGAAAACAGAACACAAGTACTAATTCGAAGAAAATATCTTCTCTTAGATTATGAACAAGAAAACGATTACAATTCTCACTTTGTTACGCTCACAATCTTCTCTAAACAGTTGATTAACCTTAAACTGTTTGCTAAGCTTGCACAAGTATTGTCGTAAGCTTTCTCTAGGTTTTCTATGCCTAGTATCTGTCCTTAGCTATTAGCCAAAGCCCTCTATTTATAGTCTTCATCGTACTCAGCCGACCAAGGACTTCTATTAGGAATCTATTTCCTAAACTAAGAGTATTGCCTAAAACAAAACTCTTCCCTAACTAGGAATTCTGCCTAAACAAGGATTCATGCCTAGAATAGGTTTCTTCCCTCAACATAGCTTGAGGTTAATTAAGTTCCCTAAAGGAGTACGGATACACCTGTATCATTTATTCATCATATGCTCTCTTTCCTTCTTGCTAAGCCAATTCCTTTTTTTTTTTTGATTTTGCTCTTTGATTTCTTTATATCAAGAGAAGATGCAGACTTATTCTTAAAGTGATCTTTCTGATCTAGCATCTTATCAAGAGACGACATTGGATAAAACTATGAGACTTTTATTCATAGTTTGGACAAGGAATGACCAAAAAAAGAGAAGGATCTTTTTATAACTTTTATACTACCGAAAATATAATATTTCTCAAAATATGAATATCTCAAATATTTTCAATTACTAGATTTTATTTCCATAATCTACACATAAGTGCCTTGATCCTTCTTCTTCCTCACTCAAAATTTGGCACACGAGGTGAGGAAAGAATGCTAATACCGATTAGGTGGTATTAGTATGAGATTTTCTCTCATTATGGAATTTTTAACAACCAGAGGGTCCTTGATCTAGTATCGTATGAGAAATTATCCTTTCGTTACCTCGAACCAGCGAAGTATCTTGAGATTTACTTGGGTTGCCTATGCAACTTTTAGCAATTCTGTTTTTGAGACAGTTTTTGCATCTTGTTGTAGATGGGGGGAAAACGATTTGTTGGTTTTTAGGGAAGTGAAGAGATGACGGTTCGAGCGAGACTCCTCGACCGAGCAAACTGCTTAACCTCACACAGATGCACTGCACGAGAATGCTTTGAGTTGAGAGATCAATCTGTAGGACTCCGGCCTAAACCAAGTCAATGGCCGTTGCAGAGTCAATTCGGTTACAAAGAGGGAGATGGGTTGATCTGTAGGAGGGAAGCTGAGAATTGTGGGATCAATGACGATCAAGGATTGTGGATGTGTTGAAGGTTTCTGCAAATATGTGTAAATAAGTTTGATCGAGAAAACTTGTGTGTAGAAGATTGTTCATATCTCAGTCATCAATTCAGAAATTATTTATATTGTCAGAATAGTAAACACCTTGATCCCAGTAAGTGAGACGGTTTCTTGAGTGAAAGAGTGGGAAAGTGGGAGATCGTGGTGAAATCAGTTCCATGTCGTGCGGAGACTTGGTTGATCATCCACCCACTACTTTGCTAACTCCTTCAACCGCTTGCACGACTTAATCATGTTTCTCATCCTGGATGAACACATGTGTTGTAGGCCACCAGACCAAAACCCTAACTGATATCCCCCATGTGACGTGATTGATGTCTCACGAACGCGGAGTCTGCAAAGCAGACGTGTATTTGATTAGTCAGTCATTGACTTATTAGACAGTGAGTCTAAGTTTTGTTGAATCAATCATGAGTGACGAATGCTCAATGATTCATGGATTGAACATGTTAGACGTACAGTTCTTAGATATTGCTCGTTTGAGAAAATATTGTAAATTCGAGCAACTGAGCATGATTCAATGAATTACTGAATATTGATAATTGGATCAATATTCGAGCAACTGAGAAAGTATTGCTCAATTCGACGAATTACTGAATATTGATAGTTGGATCAATATTCGAACAACTGAGCAAGTATTGCTCAATTCAACGAATTACTGATAAATTACTGAATATTGATAGTTGGATCAATATTCGAGTAACCGAGCAAGTATTACTCAATTCGACGAATTATTTATTGGTGACGTGACCCAATAAAATATTAATTAAAATATTGGTAGACTACCAAATATTATATAATTAATCCAGATGTTGATTGCTGGATCAACATAAATTTATTAGTGTTTGAACTTGCTCAGAATGACGATTTGTGGAGCGTTTGTTCGAAACCCTAATTTTGATCAATTGTTCATCAATTGATGAATTGCTGAAAATAGGTCATGAGTGGGGGAACGACCGACCACATGGGATGATTGATGACCATGTGGTTCTCAAGTGCTCGAGTGAGCGCGCACCAGGGTCCTTAGTTGACCGGTTGAAAAAATGATGATTAAATGCTGGTTTCATCATTTATTAAAATAGTGCTCTTCTGAGCATAAGGTAATAAACCTAATTTATGGAGAAGTGAGGGACCGACAAAGAGGGCATGAAACCGGCCCTTGGCGGTCGTGGGACCAGCTGATGGTCGTTTGAGCAAATTCCAAGTTGGTTGGAAAGAGTTTGGATCCGATATGAGCAATTGAGCAAATTAGGTCAAAATTATAAGAATGTGTGGGACCGGCTCCTTGCAAGCCTTAGGGACGGCCTTGGTTGGTCAAGTAAGCATGCTCGTGTCACCATCATGTTCGTGTCTCAGTCCTGAGAGTTTCGGTATTTTCTGGTGTGCGTTTGAGCAATATTTTGGAGTTTCAGAAGAGTTTGATCTTTGACTGAAGTTCTTGATTTTGCTCGAATGAGCAAGTAGTTATTTGCTTGTTTGATCAAAATTTGGAAAATATTAAAATAATAATATTTTATTATTTGGCGTGAGTAGCCTATTCGGTCATGTGACCATTTGACTTTTTGGCTTTTTCATGGTTTGAACAATATTTGAGAAAATATGAAGAAACCCTGATTTGCTAAAACGGAGGAGTTTCATGAGATGAGGGAAATAATAATTATGAAAACAAGGGATTGCGAGGTGTGGGACCGGACAAGGCTAGAGCATGGCCGGCCGGCTAGGTAGCCCGGTCCCGCGACACCTTTCATATTTTATTTTATTTTCATGAAACCATGAAAATATGGAGAAACCGTGAGTTTTGCTCAAACAAGGAAAGTTGCTTGAATGAAGGAGTTTTCATGAGTTCATGAAAATAAATAAAATAAGAAAAATAAAAGGAAAGGCGTGGGGACCGGCAACGGCGCATGGCCGGCCGGTGGGCCGGTCCCTAGGCGACTCTCTTTTCTATTTTTTTATTATTATTTTCTCTCTCCTGTTTTGTGTAGGATTCCTTATTTGTCCATATTTTCGAATGCTCGTTCGTGCATCATTGTTGAGTACACTTGCACCATTTTATTTGGGCTTACTCAGTGATAGTACAGATGCCCGATTGTTGAGTAATTATTACTAATTTATGAAATTTAGCGGAGAACGGTTCATGAAACGGAGCAATAATTTTGAATTGTACATCTATTACTAATCCATGAATTCAGCCGGGGAATTCAGGGAACGGGGTAATGAGATGAATTGGTTATCTATTACTAATCCATGGAGTCAGCCGGGGATTCATGGAATGAAGTAATGAGATATAATAAATTATTTTCTAGGAATTCAGTGGCGAATGTCACGGTAGAATTAATCTATTGTAGAATCGAGATATGAGATAGTTGAAACATCATACTCGTTCTGAAAGGTGCATAGTCAGGGAACAGCGTGGAGCGTTGTTAATGTCCTGAAGGCGTTTAGTCCCCTCAATAAACAATTATATAGGAAAGCCGCCTGAATCTATACACAGTCTCTCTACATAGTCAGGGAACAACGAGTGTCGCCGACGTCCTGAAGGCGTTAATCCCTCTCAACAAACAATTATGTAGGAGGACCGCCCAATCGTTATTCTACGTACAGGTGGGTCTCTCTATGTAGTCAGTGAACAACAACTATCGCCGACGTCCTGAAGGCGTTAAGCCTCCGACAAACAATTATGTTCAGAGGACCGCCCAATCATGTTATTCTACATAGAGGTCACGATGAAATGTGTAGCATCGAACGCTCAGCTAGTGGGAGGCCTTTCGAGAAACATATTCATCATGGCTCTGAGAGGAACTCGATCAGAGATCGTGAAACGGTTCACGAATCATAAAATATGAATCGTCACATGCGCTCCTGAAGACGGGTCAGAAACATGCAGTATCATGATTTTACGATTTTGACCTTTGTCGAAAATCCACCATCAACATTAAGTCCCCTGCTTAGTGAGGGACAATCATGTTCCGCAGTAAGCATTAGATGGTGATTTTCCGGTTGACGAGATAATGATTAAACTCGGTCGTGCAAAGGTATTTTCAGAATCCTCGATTTGCTCCAATGGTGTCATGTACGAGCAAATGCTTAGGTAAGGACCACGACAGTAAGATAGAGTGTCATCTCGTGAGCACGGAGAGATGAAGCCTTTGCTGATTTGGATGATTGGGCATCTGTTTTGGTCGGTTTTAATATTTGCGGGCTCGAGCCCAAAAAAGGAAATCCATGTTTTATTAGGTTTTGGAAATAAATTTGCTATAAAAGGGAAGAAGCCCTAAAAAAAATATTTTAAAATTTTTTCTAAGCTTGACCGACCACCTTCCCCTTCATCTCTTCACGCCTGAACAGAGGAGGAGTTTTTGCGGATTTGATGTGTGGCTGACCGTCCGACCACCGTCAAGCCAAGTTCCGTGGCGCCGACCAGGTAAGTCGTTTTTTTTTTTTTTTTTTTTTTTTTGTTATTCATGAGTTTTCATAAGACAAAATTTCATATGTATGCATAAAGATGTTGGTTTCATGAAAAATTATTTTTAGCAAACGATCGTCCGTCCGTCCGTCGGTTTAGGAAACAAACAATAATTCCTAATATGAAAGAGATGTATATATTTCTAAATTGACATGGTCTAGTTGCAGTAGAGAAAATTTTGTTTATGAGGTTTCATGAAAATCAAAATTTCAACTTTAAAAGTGTGAACTTTCACACACACACCTTTAGGAACGTACGTTCGTTCGTAGTTAAAGTAATAAACAATAATCTTAAGATATTTTTGAAATAGACCTGCACTTCATGATAAAATTTTGTTTGTGCACTCTCAAAATTTTATTTGGAATTATGGACCTTTACAAAAATAGAAAAGACCCTCGTTTCATAGACAAATGCTCGTTTGAGCAAAACAATTTTTTTTTTTAGTAATAACTCACGTATAAGTTTTTTTTATGTACGTGAGTTAAAAAGGAATTTTGTTAAAGAAATCAAATTTTCATTTTTGAGTAATTGTTGAAAGCAAACAATGTTTTCATGAATTTTTGATTTCATAGTGTATGTACACGCGATAGAAAACCAGTGAATGTTCACATGATGGGTTATGTGAATTATTCATAATTTTGTGAAAAGTCAGATGTCGACTTTTAAATAATGGGTGTTGTTCATCTTTGCAGGTTTGAAGGAACGAGCAAGATTTTCGAAGTTTTACGTTGTTATCACTAAGTTCGTGAAACCATAAATAGGTAAGAGTTGAGGATTATCATTTTTGGCAGCTGGTTTGACTCCACATTTTTGGCAGCAGATAATGGCAGCTCCAGGTGATGACTACATTTCTCACTCTTCCGAGAAATGTTCGAGAAACATCAAACCACAGATGAAGAATTCAACAGACGTTCTTGCGGAGATTGATCAACCTTTCAGAAATGCTAGAAATCTGATATGTGGCATGTCTCTTACTCATCTGAAAGCCATTCGTGAGGGAGTGAACGATTTCCTGACTTATGTGGACTCGGAGAGAGACAAAGACATGAGGAGCGAAAAGAAAAATGAAGATGAAAAGCTTGCAGCTTATCAACGGAAAAGACAGCGAGCCCAACAAGCGAGACTGGCAGCTGAGGATGAGGTTCAAACATGCCACGATGGTGTAGCCTCGGCTCGAGATCTTTGAGGAAGTCGAATCTGCCTGGAAGCCTTCTGAACGCAAAATTAAGCCTTATCCTCCAGGTATGAGGGCTGAGCGATTGGCTAGAGCTGATTTCAAAACCGAATGTGAAGAGGAAGACTACTTGGATGCAATGTACGGCGACCACGAAGATCGGTGGAAGAAGTCCCGATAAGGGTTGGTGATGACTCTAAGGGAGAACTTGAAGAAAATTCGATGACGATCATGAATCAGTTGTGAGTACGATGATTCGATGATTAGTCTTCTTTTAAATAATTGATTGTTTTATTTCTCTTAATAGAGATAGAGATTATTGTGATCACTTGAGAAATTTAACTGCGTAGATATTTCATTAGGAATTATTTTGAATGATAACTCTTTGAATATATATTTTGCTTGCTTCTTCGATCACATAGAGTCAATGAACCTTCATGGAATCATAGTCTTTCAACGGGCTGTCGTTTGTTCGCCCTTTCGACATGACTCTGCAGACATTGCACGTGTGATGTACACGAATGATCGTCTTTAATTAGGGTATTGTTGAGCATATCCACATATCCATAGATTATCAGTCCCCGATATGACTACTTCTCTTCGCTCCATGAGAAAACCGTAACTGATTTGACCATCTGCAAAGGATAAGTATCCACCGTGTATCGTGTATTGACTTTCGAGACTTAGGGTTCTCTACTTATATGACACATCTTCTTCTGCTCATGTATATTATCAGAAGAAATTTTGATCACGATCATACCTCTCATTATCACTATGTCTGGTAGCAGTGCTTTTTCTCAAAACAGATCTCTGGCAAACCACGAGATTGGGACGTCCATCTCGGTAGGTTGCACACTTTCTTTTATTTTCATGTAGTCATAATGGCTGACCGAAGAAAATGATTTGTTGTAAGGCAATCAGGGGAATCGACTTCCTTCTTCCTATTACAGTTTAAGGCCCAAACGAACTGTTAGGGCTCTTGCTCGTTATAGGCCTGCTCGTGTCGAAGCTGGAACATCCATGAGTTTCTGACTGAGAATTTCCTCTGATCATGCATTTATCCAATTTTACTGAAATTGAATATTTCGTCGTCGCAAGTTAATGTTCATGTTGTTGTTGAGGCCAGGAAGAGAAGAAATGGAAAGTTTGTAGCTGATGGCGATGGTGATAACCATGCTGATGAAAACTCAACTAAATCTGTAGATGCTGATTCCAGGGTTTCTGTTCGTGAGTATCCAGCAGCTGGACTTCCATTCGATACTCCCATGGACAACACCTGCCCATATAATCAACTAGTCGGTGGTTTCATCTTACCCAAGTGTTATGCATCCATTTACACCAAGATTTGGAGGAAGTATGGACACATTGCTACTATTGAGGTATGGAGAGGTTTTCTGCCAACTTTATTGACCATAGTTGTTGGATTATTGCCCGTTATTGATGAGATGAACAAGATAAACCTGCGAGATGTCAAAAACGAAGAGTTGCACAGATGGGATGACATGATCTCGAACTGTGAGATCTTGCGATTTAATATAAGCTAACTTCATCGTCGACTCGAGATCATCAAGGTTGATAGGGCGGCTGCTACTGCAAATATGATTTCTGCTACATATACCATCATAGAAGAGGAGAAGGCACTTTCTCTGGAGTTGGCAAGAGTCGAGAAAGCTGTTCAGGACTTGAGGGTGAAAAACGAAAACTTTCAGAAGAGGCTTGACATGGCTTTCAATAAGAACTACTTGTTGTTGGACGGTTTACTCTGAGTGAGCGTTTGAGAGAGATTTTTTTTTGTAGGTTTGAAACGTGTTATTGAATAAAGCAGGATAATTGGAGAATTTTGTGAGATTCATGAAATATATTTTGAATTTCGAACGAATGAGCATACTGCATACTCTTTGGAGGAATAGAAATTACATTTTGAAATTTAACATATAATGGTTTACTGATCGTTCAAGCGTAATATGCCTTGAGCCATTTGCCGTTGATGGTATTTCCTTCCACTCCTCCATTGGCAGCTAAGATTTTGTAATATCCGCTGGATACTGCCTTGATGATTACATAAGGCCCCTCCCATTTCGGAGAGAACTTGGGAGCGGACATGTCTTGTTGAATATGCTTTGTTGTTTTCAAAAACAAATCTCCTACTTGAAATGTTCGAGGTTTTACCATTTTATTGTATGCCTTGGAAATCCTTTGTTTGTAGGTTTCCACATATTTTTTTAACTTTGGCCCTTCTTGAATCGAGCATGTCCAATTCAACAATTCTTGAATTAGACACTTTAGCTTCACCCCACTGCACTCCACTGGCCGCTGCGATTCTTGCAGAGGGAATCTTGATCTCAGCTGGGAGAATAGCATCAACGCCATAGACGAGAGAATACGGTAAAGTCCCAATTGAGCTTCTTGGTGCGGTGCGGTAGGCCCATAAAGCCATGGGCAATTCTTCATTCCACGTTCGTGGATTGTCATGAACTGTTCGACTAAGAATCTGGATCAAGGTTTTGTTAGTGCTCTCCGCTTGTCTGTTTCCTTGGGGATAGTATGGTGTGGAGAAAATCTGTTTGATTCCATATTCCTCGAGAAATTCTACAACATGTTTGTTGACGAAAGGAGTTTCATTATCTGTGATGATATGTTTAGGAACGCCGAATCTACATATGATGTATTCCTTGATGAAAGCTGCAATTGTGATTCCAGTGGTGCTTCGATGAGGAATGGCTTCAACCCATTTGGCGAAATACTCTGTTGTTGGGATGATGTATTCATGCTGCTTCGAAGATGCTGGATTGATTTTTCCGATGATATCTAGTCCCTAGCTGTAGAAGGGCCATGGACTGCTCACGGAGTGTAATGGGAGACAAGGAGTGTGAATGAGGTTACCATGAATTTGGCATTGATGACATCTCCGAACATAAGCGGTATTGCATCTTCTTCCATGGTCGATAATAATATTTCTCATGGATTTAGAGAAATAATTTCATTTTCCTTGGTGTTCACCTTCGTGCATCTCTTTCAAGATTGTAGGAATTTCATGCTCGTCCAAGCATTTTAGAAGGTTCCCTTAAAGCTTTTGTGATACAAAATCCCTTCCGAGTAGACAAAACATTTGGCCTTACGGGGTGAGTTTGATCGCTCATTTCTTCTCCGATGGCGAGATCGTTGTCACGAAGATACTTTATGTAAGGTTCTCTCCGAGTGTCCGGTGTGGTGGATTGTTAGAACCTCCAAATGATGAGGTGGTGTCTGACAATTGGGACATGACCCTTGTAATATTCTCGATTGAGCCTCCATGGAGGGCCAATAGTACCCGAGCCTTTGAAGCCTTCTGTAAAGTGTGACTACCAGGGTTTGTCCGCATATTTCCTCATGTATGTGTTTGAGTTGCTCGCTCGCTTGCTCGTCTCAAGGCATCGTGACAACGATCCATCGGGATTGCAATAATATAATGCTCCATGCAAGAGAAAAAAGTTTTTCAACCTTGAGGTGATTTTCCCTTACAGTAAGAGAAGCGCTCAATTCATGAATGATGGGTGCCTTGATCGCTCGATTGAGCATCTTCAACTTGAGTAAGCCAGGTAGATGATACAAAATGTCTTTTCACAGTGATGGATTTCTCTGACCCTTCAAACTGTAGTTTGGATGCAAGAGTCGCTAGACAGTCAGCATGTCTGTTGTTGGTACAGCCAGTATGCACAATTGTTGCATCAGCAAAATGAGTTAATAGTCGTTGTGATTCGGCCCTGAATGGATCCAGTGTTACTTTTTTGAGAGCGTACACGCCATTCATTTGATTGACCAGCAACTTTGAGTCTCCTCTTATCTCCAGATGCATCGCTCCCGCTTGCTTTTCCAAAGATAATCCCAGGAGGAAAGCTTCATATTCTGCAGAATTGTTGGTGCAGTGGAAACCCAGCTTGAAGGAATGTGAGAATACTTCACCGGATGGAGATACTAGTACAATGCATGTTCCGCCAGTATCATTTCTCGGAGTGGCGGATCCATCAAAGTACAATACCCATGTTTCTTCCTAAATGATTGAGATCTCTGGAAATTCACCGGGCACTTCTTCATGCAGCATTGTGATGTCCTCTCCAGGAAAAGCAACAAGTAAGTATGCAACTGCTTGGCCTTTGATTGCTTTAGGCGGGACGCACGCTATGTCAAACTCTGACATCTGAAGTAGCCATTTTGCTGGTCCCCCAATCAGTGCATGTTTCGACAATAAGAATTTTATGGGATCAACTTTGGTCACCAACACGACTCTGTTTGATAGTATATAATGCCTGAACTTCTGGATCGCTTGAACTAATGCTAGACACGCTCTTTTAGATTTTGGGTATCGGAGTTGAGTATCCCTCATCGTACGACTGAAGTAATAGATTGGACGTTCGATGCCTTCTTCATCTTCTTGAGCGAGAAGTGCTCCGATAGCTACGTCGCTGGAAGCTGTGTAAAGTATTAGTGGTCATCCTTGCACTGGAGATTTCATGACAGCAGGTGATAATAGTATTTCCCGTATATTCTGAAATTCCTCATGTTGAACGTTCGTCCATGTAAAACTTGCTCCTTTCTTCAGCAGATTAGTGAACGAAGCAATAAGTTGAGCCAACCCAGGAATGAAACGCCGAATATAATTTTTCTTGCCGATAAAACTCTGGAGCTCTTTCACGGTGCGTGGAGGGGGCATGGTAGTGATGGCTTTTGTCTTGTCTGGATCGACCTTGATTCCTTCTGCAGTAACCAGGAATTCTAGAAACTTTCCGGAGGAAACACCAAATGCACACTTCAGAGGATTCATCTTTAACTTATATTCCCTGCATCTTTCGAATACTTGTCTCGGAATTTCCAGGTGGGATGCTCGAGTTTTCGATTTCACCACCACGCCATCGACATAATCTTCCACTTGCTTGTGCATCATATTGTGGAATATCGCGGTCATGGCTCGCTGGTAAGTGGCTCCTGCATTCTTCAGGCCGAAGGGCATCACCGTATAATGAAAGTTCCCAATAGGAGTCTGGAACGCGGTCTTGTTAGCATCATGTTTTTACATCTTGATTTGGTTGTATCCGCTGTAACCATCCATGAATAAGAACATGTCATGACCACTGGTTGCATCAACGAGCATATCAATGTTGGGTAAGGTAAAATCGTCATTCGACAACATTTTTCGGAGTTCTGAAGTCCACACAACATCGTATTTGACTATTTTCTTCTTGATTTGGGACAATATTCGCCGACCATGTTGGATGTTGAATGGGTCGATGAACCACGATGTTAGTAGTTTTCGGATCTCGACTTTGATTTGTTCCTCAACCTCGTGTATGCAACTGCACAGGCGGTTGCTTGACGGAGTTTGGAGCCAGGAGTAATGTGCAGATGATGAGTGACCAGTTTGTCATCTAGGTCGGGCATCTCTTCGTACATCCAGGCGAAGATATATTGATATTCTTTCAACAAACTTATCAATCCTTCTCGTTCCTCAAATGAGATAGCAAAATTGATTAAAATCGGCCTTGGGTTTTCATTTGTTCCGGTGTTTATAGTCTCAAGATCGTCAATTGTGGGTGCATCTTGAATTTGTTTTCTTGAATTTCTTCATCAGGCACTTGCTCGTTCTGACATGATTATTCAGGGCGAGGAGACTTTTCATCGACCTCACATGCTAATTGCTAATCTTTTAGTCGGAGATACATAACTCTCCCCTCCGAATCATGACTAGTAATAAAGTTGGATTTTTTAGGAGCCGTACCCTGACCCTGAGGATGTTTGCGTGGTGTGGCAGACGATTTGATTGATTTAGCATCTGACGATGATGGTTTGTCAATTTTCTCAATAGATTTCCAACTTGGGAGTGGAGTACCGTAGATCTTTCTTGGAGGTTCGGGGATGCTCTTTGGCGGTTCCACGGACTCAGCATCATAAACCGGAGCATAAAGAGACACTGAAGCTGCAATGCGGACAATTTTGTTATTGCGCAGAACTTTCATACATTGATGGTATGTCGAAGGGACAACCTTATTGTCATGAAGCCATGGTCGTCCGAGTATCATGTGATAATCAGGGTCTTTCTCGATCACAAATGCAGAAAAACCCCGGGACCTTGTCCAGAATTGAATACTCTCAGGTTTAAGTCGCTATGCAAAATCTAAACCAACTTCGTATAGTTGAGACCAAGCAACTAAACCTATAGTTCACCTAGTTCCCTCTGTATCCTTGCGCCTCCAACTTGTAATAAGTCACGCACTTGGAACAATTCATTTGGTTCGTATTCCAAATAGTAAAAGAACAACAAATCTGTTCGGTAACAACTCTTTTCAAACAACGTGATATGAGTTTGACAAAAGGCTCTTCCGTTTATCCCAATGTTGATGGTGGTTTTTATCTTAGGGTTAAAATCGTAAAACCTTACATCTGATGTGACGTCACTCTGCAAGGAAACGGTGCCGTGAGTGCTAACCTCTCCACCGGCATATTTATTGAGCCATTCAATATATTTACACGAAATTTATCAGATGGCAAATGTAGCAACCATCCCAAACACTCTGTAAATTTAGGTACCTCGCCAATACAAGACTCATCGAGTACTTTCTGTGCTATGTTCGTGAGAACCCTTAATATCGGTATGGCATGACGGATTTATGTTCACTCGCTTGCGGAGTAGCATGAACCTCCAAGTACCAAAGTTAAGGCCATCGCACAAAATGCTCAGACGGAAAGCACTATGTATTCTGTAGATAAGTATTTTTGTGGCAGCATATAAAATCCAGCCAATTTGAGTTCGAGAGATCAATCTGTAGGACTCCGGCCTGAACAAAGTCAATGGCCGTTGCAAAGTCAATTCGGTTACAAAGAGGGAGATGGGTTGATCTGTAGGAGGGAAGATGAGAATTGTCGGATCAATGACGATCAAGGATTGTGGATGTGTTGAAGATTTCTGCAAATATGTGTAAATAAGTTTGATCGAGAGAACTTGTGTATAGAAGATTGTTCATATCTCAGTCATCAATTCAGAACTTATTTATATTGTCAGAATAGTAAACACCTTAATCCCAGTAAGTGTGACGGTTTCTTGAGTGAAAGAGTGGGAAAGTGGGAGATCGTGGTGAAATCAGTTTCATGTCGTGCGGAGACTTGGTTGATCATCCACCCACTACTTTGCTAACTCCTTCAACCGCTTGCACGACTTACTCATGTTTCTCATCGTGGATAAACACATGTGTTGTAGGCCACCAGACCAAAACCCTAACTGATATCCCCCATGTGACGTGATTGATGTCTCACGAACGCTTGGTCTGCACCAGCGACGTGTATTTGATTAGTCGGTCATTGACTTATTAGACGAGTGAGTCTAAGTTTTGTTGAATCAAGCATGAGTGACGAATTCTCAATGATTCATGGATTGAACATGTTAGGCGTACGGTTCTTAGATATTGCTCGTTTGAGAAAATATTGTAAATTCGAGCAACCGAGCATGATTCAATGAATTCTTGAATATTGATAATTGGATCAATATTGAGCAACTGAGCAAGTATTGCTCAATTAAACGAATCTTGAATATTGATAGTTGGATCAATATTGAACAATGAGCAAGTATTGCTCAATTCAACGAATTAAACGATAAATTACTGAATATTGATAATTGGATTAATATTCGAGTAACTGAGCAAGTATTGCTCAATTCGACGAATTATTTATTGGTGACGTGACCCAATAAAATTTTAATTAAAATATTGGTAGACTACCAAATATTATATAATTAATCCAGATGTTGATTGCTGGATAAACATAAATTTATTAGTGTTTGAACTTGCCCAGAATGACGATTTGTGGAGCGTTTGTTCGAAACCCTAATTTTGATCAATTGTTCATCAATTGATGAATTGCTGAAAATAGGTCATGAGTGGGGGAACGACCGACCACATGGGATGATTGACGACCATGTGGTTCTCAAGTGCTCGAGTGAGCGTGCACCAGGGTCCTTAGTTGACCGGTTAAAAGAATGATGATTAAATGCTGGTTTCATCATTTATTAAAATAGTGCTCGTCTGAGCATAAGGTAATAAACCTAATTTATGGAGAAGTGAGGGACCGACAAATAGGGCATGAAACCGGCCCTTGGTGGTCGTGGGACCAGCTGATGGTCGTTTGAGAAAATTCCAAGTTGGTTGGAAAGAGTTTGGATCCGATATGAGCAATTGAGCAAATTAGGTCAAAATTATAAGAATGTGTGGGACCGGCTCCTTGCAAGCCTTAGGGACGGCATTGGTTGGTCAAGGAAGCATGCTCGTGTCACCATCATGTTCGTGTCTCAGTCCTGAGAGTTTCGGTATTTTCTGGTGTGCGTTTGAGCAATATTTTGGGTTTTCAGAAGAGTTTGATCTTTGACTGAAATTCTTGATTTTGCTCGAATGAGCAAGTAGTTATTTGCTTGTTTGATCAAAATTTGGAAAATATTAAAATAATAATATTTTATTATTTGGCGTGAGTAGCCTATTCGGTCATGTGACCATTTGACTTTTTGGCTTTTTCATGGTTTGAACAATATTTGAGAAAATATGAAGAAACCCTGATTTGCTAAAACGGAGGAGTTTCATGAGATGAGGGAAATAATAATTATGAAAACAAGGGATTGCGAGGTGTGGGACCGGCCAAGGCTAGAGCATGGCCGGCCGGCTAGGTAGCCCGGTCCCGCGACACCTTAGTATTTTATTTTATTTTCATGGCTTAGTGAAAATATGGAGAAAGCAGTGAGTTTTGCTCAAACAAGGAAAGTTGCTTGAATGAAGGAGTTTTCATGAGTTCATGAAAATAAATAAAATAAGAAAAATAAAAGGAAGAGGCGTGGGGGACCGGCAACGGCGGCATGGCCGTCCGGTGGGCCCGGTCCCTAGGCGACTCTTTTCTATTTATTTTTTTTATTATTTTCTCTCTCCTATTTTGTGCAGGATTCCTTATTTCTCCATATTTTCGAATGCTCGTTCATGCATCATTGTTGAGTACACTTGCACCATTTTATTTGGGCTTACTCAGTGATAGTACAGATGCCCGATTGTTGAGTAATTATTACTAATTTATGAAATTTAGCGGAGAACGGTTCATGAAACGGAGCAATAATTTTGAATTGTGCATCTATTACTAATCCATGAATTCAGTAGGGAATTCGGGGAACGGGGGTAATGAGATGAATTGGTTATCTATTACTAATCCATGGAGTCAGCCGGGGATTCATGGAATGAAGTAATGAGATATAATAAATTATTTTCTAGGAATTTACAGTGGCGAATGTCACGGTAGAATTAATCTATTGTAGAATCAAGATATGAGATAGTTGAAACATCATACTCGTTCTGAAAGGTGCATAGTCAGGGAACAGCGTGGAGCGTTGTTAATGTCCTGAAGGCGTTTAGTCCCCTCAATAAACAATTATGTAAGGAGAGCGCTGAATCTATACACGGTCTCAACATAGTCGAGGGAACAACGAGTGTCGCCGAGCGTCTGAAGGCGTTAATCCCTCTCAACAAACAATTATGTAGGAGGACCGCCCAATCGTTATTCTACGTAGAGGTGGGTCTCTCTATGTAGTCAGTGAACAACGACTATCGCCGACGCCCTGAAGGCGTTAAGCCCTCCGACAAACAATTATGTTTAGAGGACCGCCCAATCATGTTATTCTACATAGAGGTCACGATGAAATGTGTAGCATCGAACGCTCAGCTAGTGGGAGGCCTTTAGAGAAACATATTCATCATGGCTCTGAGAGGAACTCGATCAAAGATCGTGAAACGGTTTACGGATCATAAAATATGAATCCTCACATGCGTTCCTGAAGCCGGGTCAGAAACATGTAGTATCATGATTTTACGATTTTGACCTTTGTCGAAAATCGACCATCAACATTAAGTCCCCTGCTTAGTGAGGGACAGTCATGTTCCGCAGTAAGCATTAGATGGTGATTTTCCGGTTGACGAGATAAGCAGTTAAACTCGGTCGTGCAAAGGTATTTTCAGAATCCTCGATTTGCTCCAATGGTGTCATGTACGAGCAAATGCTTAGGTAAGGACACGACGAGTAAGATAGAGTGTCATCTCGTGAGCACGGAGAGATGAAGCACTGCTGATTTGGACGATTGGGCATCTGTTTTGGTCGGTTTTAATATTTGCGGGCTCGAGCCCAAAAAAGGAAATCCATGTTTTATTAGGTTTTGGAAATAAATTTGCTATAAAAGGGAAGAAGCCCTAAAAAAAATAATTTAAAAATTTTTCTAAGCTTGACCGACCACCTTCCCCTTCATCTCTTCACGCCTGAACAGAGGAGGAGTTTTTTGCCGGATTTCAGTCGCCGCCGACCGTCACCGACCACCGTCCGGCCAAGTTCCGGCCGACGCCGACCAGGTAAGTCCGTTTTTTTTTTTTTTTTGTTTTGTTTTCTTTTTTTTTTTTGTTATTCATGAGTTTTCATAAGACAAAATTTCATATGTATGCATGAAGATGTTGGTTTCATGAAAAATTATTTTTAGCAAACGATCGTCCGTCAAATCAGTCGGTTTAGGAAACAAACAATAATTCCTAATATGAAAGAGATGTATATATTTCTAAATAGACATGGTCTAGTTGCGGTAGAGAGAAAATTTTGTTTATGAGGTTTCATGAAAATCAAAATTTTAACTTTAAAAGTGTGAACTTTCACACACACACCTTTAGGAACGTACGTTCGTTCGTAGTTAAAGTAATAAACAATAATCCTAAGATATTTTTGAAATAGACCTGCACTTCATGATAAAATTTTGTTTGTGCACTCTCAAAATTTTATTTGGAATTATGGACCTTTACAAAAATAGAAAAGACCCTCGTTTCATAGACAAATGCTCGTTTGAGCAAAACAATTTTTTTTTTTAGTAATAACTCACGTATAAGAGATTTTTTTTTTTTATGTACGTGAGTTAAAAAGGAATTTTGTTAAAGAAATCAAATTTTCATTTTTGAGTAATTGTTGAAAGCAAACAATGTTTTCATGAATTTGTGATTTCATAGTGTATGTACACGCGATAGAAAACCAGTGAATGTTCACATGATGGGTTATGTGAATTATTCATAATTTTGTGAAAAGTCAGATGTCGACTTTTAAATAATGGGTGTTGTTCATCTTTGCAGGTTTGAAGGAACGAGCAAGATTTTCGAAGTTTTACGTTGTTATCACTAAGTTCGTGAAACCATAAATAGGTAAGAGTTGAGGATTACCATTTTAACGCATATTGTTGCCAACTGGTTTGACTCCACATTTTTGGCAGCAAATAATGGCAGCTCCAGGTGATGACTACATTTCTCACTCTTCCGAGAAATGTTCGAGAAACATCAAACCACGGATGAAGAATTCAATGAGACGTTCTTGCGGAGATTGATCAACCTTTCAGAAATGCTAGAAATCTGATATGTGGCATGTCTCTTACTCATCTGAAAGCCATTCGTGAGGGAGTGAACGATTTCCTGACTTATGTGGACTCGGAAGAGAGACAAAGACATGAGGAGCCGAAAAGAAAAACTGAAGATGAAAAGCTTGCGGCTTATCGGCGGAAAAGGCAATGAGCCCAACAAAGCGAGGCTGGCGGTGAGGATGAGGTTCAAACATGCCCTGATGGTGTAGCCTCTGACTCAGATGCTGAGGAAGTCGAATCTGCCTGGAAGCCTTCTGAACGCAAAATTAAGCCTTATCCTCCAGGTATGAGGGCTGAGCGATTGGCTAGAGCTGATTTCAAAACCGAATGTGAAGAGGAAGACTACTTGGATGCAATGTACGGCGACCCTGAAGATCAATTGGAAGAAGTCCCCAGTAAGGGTTTGGCTGATGACTCTAAGGGAGAACTTGAAGAAAATTCTGATGACGATCATGAATCCGATGACGAGTCTGATGATTCTAATGATTAGTCTTCTTTTAAATAATTGATTGTTTTATTTCTCTTAATAGAGATTATTGTGATCACTTGAGAAATTTAACTGCGTAGATATTTTATTAGGAATTATTTTGAATGATAACTCTTTGAATATATATTTTGCTTGCTTCTTCGATCACATAGAGTCAATGAACCTTCATGAAATCATAGTCTTTCAACGGGCTGTCGTTTGTTCGCCCTTTCGACATGACTGTGCAGACATTGCACGTGTGATGTACACGAATGATCGTCTTTAATTAGGGTATTGTTGACCGTATCCACATATCCATAGATTATCAGTCCCCGATATGACTACTTCTCTTCGCGCCGCAGAAACCGTAACTGATTTGACCAACTGCAAAGGATAAGTATCCACCGTGTATCGTGTATTGACTTTCGAGAATTAGGGTTCTCTACTTATATGACACATCTTCTTCTGCTCCTGTATATTATCAGAAGAAATTTTGATCACGATCAGACCTCTCATTATCACTATGTCTGGTAGCAGTGCTTCTTCTCAAAACAGATCTCTGGCAAACCACGAGATTGGGACGTCCATCTCGGTAGGTTGCACACTTTCTTTTATTTTCATGTAGTCTTAATGGCTGACCGAAGAAAATGATTTGTTGTAGGGCAATCAGGGGAATCGACTTCCTTCTTCCTCTTACAGTTTAAGGCCCAAGCGAACTGTTAGGGCTTTTGCTCGTTATAGGCCTGCTCGTGTCGAAGCTGGAACATCCGTGAGTTTCTGACTGAGAATTTCCTATGATCATGCATTTATCCAATTTTACTGAAATTGAATATTTCGTCGTCGCAGGTTAATGTTCATGTTGTTGTTGAGGCCAGGAAGAGAAGAAATGGAAAGTTTGTAGCTGATGGCGATGGTGATAACCATGCTGATAAAAACTCAACTAACTCTGTAGATGCTGATTCCAGGGTTTCTGTTCGAGAGTATCCAGCAGCTGGACTTCCATTCGATACTCCCATGGACAACACCTGCCCATATAATCAACTAGTCGGTGGTTTCATCGTCCCCAAGTGTTATGCATCCATTTACACCAAGATTTGGAGGAAGTATGGACACATTGCTACTATTGAGGTATGAAGAGGTTTTCTGCCAACTTTATTGACCATAGTTGTTGGATTATTGCCCGTTATTGATGAGATGAACAAGATAAACCTGCGAGATGTAAAAAACGAAGAGTTGCACAGATGGGATGACATGATCTCGAACTGTGAGATCTTGCGATTTAATATAAGCTGGCTTCATCGTCGACTCGAGATCATCAAGGTTGATAGGGCGGCTGCTACTGCAAATATGATTTCTGCTACATCTACCATCATAGAAGAGGAGAAGGCACTTGCTCTGGAGTTGGCAAGAGTTGAGAAAGCTGTTCAGGACTTGAGAGTGAAAAACAAAACTTTCAGAAGAGGCTTGACATGGCTTTCAGTAAGAACTACTTGTTGTTGGACGGTTTACTCTGAGTGAGCATTTGAGAGAGATTTTTTTTTTTTGTTGGTTTGAAACATGTTATTGAATAAAGCAGGATAATTGGAGAATTTTGTGAGATTCATGAAATATATTTTGAATTTCGAACGAATGAGCATAATGCATACTCTTTGGAGGAATAGAAATTACATTTTGAAATTTAACATATAATGGTTTACTGATCGTTCAAGCGTAATATGCCTTGAGCCATTTGCCGTTGATGATATTTCCTTCCACTCCTCCATTGACAGCTAAGATTTTGTAATATCCGCTGGATAATGCCTTGATGATTACATAAGGCCCCTCCCATTTCGGAGAGAACTTGGGAGCGGACATGTCTTGTTGAATATGCTTTGTTGTTTTCAAAACCAAATCTCCTACTTGAAATGTTCGAGGTTTTACCATTTTATTGTATGCCTTGGAAATCCTTTGTTTGTAGGTTTCCACATATTTTTTTTAACTTTGGCCCTTCTTGAATCGAGCATGTCCAATTCAACAATTCTTGAATTAGACACTTCAGCTTCACCCCACTGCACTCCACTGGCCGCTGCGATTCTTGTAGAGGGAATCTTGATCTCAGCTGGGAGAATAGCATCAACGCCATAGACGAGAGAATACGGTGAAGTCCCAATTGAGCTTCTTGGTGCGGTGCGGTAGGCCCATAAAGCCATGGGCAATTCTTCATTCCACGTTCGTGGATTGTCATGAACTGTTCAACTAAGAATCTGGATCAAGGTTTTGTTGGTGCTCTCCGCTTGTCTGTTTGGGGATAGTATGGTGTGGAGAAAATCTGTTTGATTCCATATTCCTCGAGAAATTCTGAAACATATTTGTTGGCGAAAGGAGTTCCATTATCCGTGATGATATGTTTAGGAACGCCGAATCTACATATGATGTATTCCTTGATGAAAGCTGCAATTGTGATTCCAGTGGTGCTTCTAAGAGGAATGGCTTCAACCCATTTGGCGAAATACTCTGTTGTTGTGATGATGTATTCATGCTGCTTCGAAGATGCTGGATTGATTTTTCCGATGATATCCAGTCCCTAGTTGTAGAAGGGCCATGGACTACTCACGGAGTGTAATGGGAGACAAGGAGTGTGAATGAGGTTACCATGAATTTGGCATTGATGACATCTCCGAACATAAGCAGTTGCATCGTCTTCCTTGGTCGGCCAATAATATTTCTCATGGATTTGGAGAAATAATTTATTTTTTCCTTGGTGTTCACCTTCGTGCATCTCTTTCAAGATTGTAGGAATTTCATGCTCGTCCAAGCATTTTAGAAGGTTCCTGCCAAAGCTTTTGTGATACAAAATCCCTTCCAGGTTGACAAAACATTTGGCCTTCTGGGTGAGTTTGATCGTTCCTTTCTTCTCCGATGGCAGATCATTGTCACGAAGATACTTTATGTAAAGTTCTCTCCAGCGTCCAGTGTGGTGGATTTTTAGAACCTCCAAATGATGAGTGGTGTCTGAAAATTGGGACAGGACCCTTGTAATATTCTCGATTGAGCCTCCATGGAGGGCCAATAGTACTCGAGCCTTTGAAGCCTTCTGTAAAGTGTGACTACCAGGGTTTGTCCGTATATTTCCTCATGTATGTATTTGAGTTGCTAGCTCGCTTGCTCGTCTCCAAGGCATCGTGACAACGATCCATCAGGATTGCAATAATATAATGCTCCATGCAGCAGAAAAAAGTTTTTCAACCTTGAGGCTGATTTTCCCTTCTGTAAGAGAACTGCTCAATTCATGAATGATGGGTGCCCGCCAGTCGCTCGATTGAGCATCTTCAACTTGAGTAAGCCAGGTAGATGATACAAAATGTATTTTCACAGTGATGGATTTCTCTGACCCTTCAAACTGTAGTTTGGATGCAAGAGTCGCTAGACAGTCAGCATGTCTGTTGTTGGTACAGCCAGTATGCATAATTGTTGCATCAGCAAAATGAGTTAATAGTCGTTGTGATTCGGCCCTGAATGGATCCAGTGTTACTTTTTTGAGAGCGTACACGCCATTCATTTGATTGACCAGCAACTTTGAGTCTCCTCTTATCTCCAGATGCATCGCTCCCGCTTGCTTGTCCAAAGATAATCCCAGGAGGAAAGCTTCATATTCTGCAGAATTGTTGGTGCAGTGGAAACCCAGCTTGAAGGAATGTGAGAATACTTCACCGGATAGAGATACTAATACAATGCATGTTCTGCCAGTATCATTGCTCAGAGTGGCGGATCCATCAAAGTACAATAGCCATGTTTCTTCCTAAATGATTGAGATCTACGGAAATTCAATGGGCACTTCTTCATGCGGCATTGTGATGTCCTCTCTCGGGAAAAGCAACAAGTAAGTATGCAACTTCTTGCCCTTTAATTGCTTTAGGCGGGCCACATGCTATGTCAAACTCTGACATCTGAAGTAGCCATTTTGCTGGTCTCCCAATCAGTGCAGGTTTCGACAATAAGAATTTTATGGGATCAACTTTGGTCACCAACACGACTCTGTTTGATAGTATATAATGCCTGAACTTCTGGATCGCTTGAACTAATGCTAGACACGCTCTTTTGGCTTTTGAGTATCGGAGTTGAGCATCCGTCATCATACGACTGAAGTAATAGATTGGACGTTCGATGCCTTCTTCATCTTCTTAAGCGAGAAGTGCTCCGATAGCTACGTCGATGGAAGCTGTGTAAAGTATTAGTGGTCATCCTTGCAATGGAGATTTCATGACAGCAGGTGATAATAGTATTTCCCGTATTTTCTGAAATTCCTTATGTTGAACGTTCGTCCATGTAAAACTTGCTCCTTTCTTCAGCAGAGTAGTGAAAGAAGCAATAAGTTGAGCCAACCCAGGAATGAAACGCCGAATATAATTTACCTTGCCCATAAAACTCTAGAACTCTTTCACGGTGCGTGGAGGGGGCATGGTAGTGATGGCTTTTGTCTTGTCTGGATCGACCTTGATTCCTTCTTCAGTAACCAGGAATTCTAGAAACTTTTCGGAGGAAACACCAAATGCACACTTCAGAGGATTCATCTTTAACTTATATTCCCTGCATCTTTCGAATACTTGTCTCGGAATTTCCAGGTGGGATGCTCGAGTTTTCGATTTCACCACCACGCCATCGACATAATCTTCCACTTGCTTGTGCATCATATCGTGGAATATCGTGATCATGGCTCGCTGGTAAGTGGCTCCTGCATTCTTCAGACCGAAGGGCATCACCGTATAATGAAAGTTCCCAATAGGAGTCCGGAACGTGGTCTTGTTAGCATCATGTTTGTACATCTTGATTTGGTTGTATCCGCTGTAACCATCCATGAATAAGAACATGTCATGACCACTGGTTGCATCAACGAGCATATCAATGTTGGGTAAGGTAAAATCGTCATTCGGCAACATTTGTTCAGGTTCCTGAAGTCCACACAACATCGTATTTGACTATTTTTCTTCTTGGTAGGACAATATTCGCCAGCCATGTTGGATGTTGAATGGGTGCGATGAACCACGATGTTAGTAGTTTCTGGATCTCGACTTTGATTTGTTCCTCAACCTCGTGTCTGAACTGCCTGGGCGGTTGCTTGACATGTTTGGAGCCGGGAGTAATGTGCAGATGATGAGTGACCAATTTGTCATCTAGGTCGGGCATCTCTTCGTATGTCCAGGCGAAGATATATTGATATTCTTTCAATGAGACCTATCAATCCTTCTCGTTCCTCAGATGAGATAGCAGAAATGATTAAAATCGGCCTTGGGTTTTCATACATTCCGATGTTTATAGTCTCAAGATCGTCAATTGTGGAATCCGTGCCATCTTGCGGTTTGTTGTGGTGCATCTTGAATTTCTTCATCGGGCACTTGCTCGTTCTGACATGATTCTTCAGGGCGAGGAGACTTTTCATCGACCTCCCATGCTAATTGCTAATCTTTTCGTCGGAGATAAATAACTCTCCCCTCCGCATCATGACTAGTAATAAAGTTGGATTTTTTAGGAGCTGTACCCTGACCCTGGGGATGTTTGCGTGGTGTGGCAGACGATTTGATTGATTTAGCATCTGACGATGATGGTTTGTCAGTTTTCTCAATAGATTTCCAACTTGGGAGTGGAGTACCGTAGATCTTGCTTGGAGGTTCGGGGATGCTCTTTGGCGGTTCCATGGACTCAGCATCATAAACCGGAGCATAAGGAGACACTGAAGCTGCAATGCGGACAGCAGAGCATTCATACATTGATGGTATGTCGAAGGGACAACCTTATTGTCATGAAGCCATGGTCATCCGAGTATCATGTGATAATCAGGGTCTTTCTCGATCACAAATGCAGAAAAACCCCGGGACCTTGTCCAGAATTGAATACTCTCAGGATTAAGTCGCTATGCAAAATCTAAACCAACTTCGTATAGTTGAGACCAAGCAACTAAACCTATAGTTCACCTAGTTCCCTCTGTATCCCTGCGCCTCCAACTTGTAATAAGTCACGCACTTGGAACAATTCATTTGGTTCGTATTCCAAATAGTAAAAGAACAACAAACCGCATTGGTAACAACTCTTTTCAAACAACGTGATATGAGTTTGACAAAAGGCTCTTCCGTTTATCCCAATGTTGATGGTGGTTTTTATCTTAGGGTTAAAATCGTAAAACCTTACATCGATGTGACGTCACTCTGCCAAAGGAAACGGTCTTTGTGAGTGCTAACCTCTCACTTTGGCATATTTATTGAGCCATTCAATATATTTACATGAAATTTATCCAGATCGGCAAATGTAGCAACCATCCCAAACACTTGTGAATTTCGGCACCTCGCCAATACAAGAATCTTTGAGTACTTTCTTGTGCTATGTTCCCGAGAATCCTTAATATCGGTATGCCATGACGGATTTATGTTCACTCGTAGCGGAGTAGCATGAACCTCCAAGTACCAAAGTTAAGGCCATCACACAAAATGCTCGGGACGGAAAGCACTTTGTATTCAGTAGATAAGGATTTTTGTGGCAGCATATAAAATCCAGCCAATTATTGTGATAACTCACAAAAAACTCATAAACCCGACTAATTTGCAAAAATTAGGGTTTCGCGCCCCGCACAATACACTAGACCCCGTTGGTCGAAACTATTCTTAGAAAAACTAGGAAATTAAGTCCGCCACAGCGTACTGGAAGCATGGCCACGCCCTAGCTTGCCGTCCCTCTTTCCCTCGACCAATCAGGTCGCTTTAAATCCGCCACAGCGCATTGGAAGTGTGGCCACGACCTAGCTTGTCGGCCCTCTTTCCATCGACCAATCGGGTCGCTTTAAATCCGCCACAGTGCACTGGAAGTGTGGCCACGCCCTAGCTTGACGACCCCACTTCCCATCGACCAATCAGGTCGCCCTAAATGCGCAACACGCATTCCGAATGATACCGCATGTTGCTTGCCGGCCCCCTTTTCATCGACCAATCAGGTCGCTTTAAATCCGCCACAGCGCACTGGAAGTGTAGCCACGCCCTAGCTTTCTGTCCCCACTTCCCATCGACCAATTAGGTCGCCCTAAATGCGGCACACGCATTCCGAATGAGTCTGGCCCCATGTTGCTTGCCGGCCCCCTTTCCATCGACCAATAAGGTCACTTTAAATCCGCCACAGCGCACTGGAAGTGTGGCCACGCCCTAGCTTACCGGCCCCACTTCCCATCGACCAATCAGGTTTCTCTACAGCCGCCACACTCACACCAGAAGTGTAGCCATGCCCATGCTTGTCCGGCCCCTCTCCTACCGACCAATTAGGTCACTTCAAACGCGCCACGAGCACTAGAGGTACGGTTGCGCCTTATGTTTGGCCGCCCCCTTTTGTTGACCAACAAGTCGCTCTAAAATTGCCACCATACATTAAAGGCCAAATGCACCCTGCCGCGCCACCATAGTAACTGGCAAGCCAAACACACCCTGCCGCAACAACAAATTAATTGGCATGCCAACATGCCACCCTGCCGCAATAGCATGCCTCGAGCCACTTTAGCCTTGGCCACGCCTCCAAGCCCTAATTTTGGCCATGGCACCAAATCCCAATTTGGCCACGGCGCCTAATTTCGGCCGCAGTGCCAAACCCTAATTTGGTCACGACACCAAATCCCAGCTTTGGCCATGCCGCCATGACATAGGCGCGGCTATTCCACTTACGCAACTGTGCTAATGGCATGCACGAGCCATGCTAGCCATACTGCAACGCCGCCAACGCGCGTTAAAGGCGCCACTGCCTACATAAGGTAGCCATAATCGACGGCTACCCTTCCTCCTAAGATGCAATCTCAGCTCTCCAAGTTCGCCACCGAACTGATGTACTTGTGGTAACTTTTAGGCGACCAGCGGCCATGGCTACGCAGAGCGCCACTTGCACCACCGTGCCACTGGCATGCACGAGCCATGCCGCAATGCCACTAGCGTACACAAAAACGCCACTGCACCATTATCAGGCACCAACACAAGGTAGCCACAATCAACGGCTACCCTTATTCAAAAGATGCGATCTCGGTCATCGAAATTCGTCATCGAGCCGGCAAGCTCGTGACAAGTTTTAAGTGACTAGCCAAAACGAGCCTAGCATCACATATGTTATTTACCTGCGGCAAGCCTCTCAATTTTAACTTGCCAAACGTAGCAAAGTGCTACATGTTTTCCACGAAAACACTCGATCATCAAAACATGTCACAAACTGGGGGATACTCATCAGGATATTGATCTGGCGGTTTACAGCGTGCGGCGTGCAATACGCCCGTTACAGGAAAGTGTCATAAAGCGGGGCGGTTAGTAATGAAAAGAAGTAATGGTGTAAACGTATCCTTCATTATGGAAACATAAATTCCAGGCGTTACCCGTTACTCCCTTCTTCCACCACTCAATCGTTTCCACTTCCTACGAGACCAGGGTACGTTTTGTTGCGACTTGTATAAATAGGTCTCACCTATTTTCCACCAAACAACAAGTTTTGGTCAGGAGAAGAATACAATATCTAGAAATCATCTGATAGCTTTTCGTTCAGCTAAGCCAGTTCAATTTTATGATACAAGTCACGAAACACCCACACTTTCAGAATCAACTATTCTGGTCTCAACACTTTCTTCGCTTCCCTCCATAAGACCAACCCTTCTCCTTCACTTTGTGACCGAAGCAAGCCTGGAACAGCCATTTCTTGGTTTAGGCCAGGATTGTATAGATTGATCTCTCGAATCAAAAGTACTCCCGTGCAGTACATTGTTTAGGGTTTAGAGTCGTTTCTCATCCACACACACGAAATTACCGAAAACAGCAGAAACCGTTTTCACCCACAAATAATTGGCGATTCTTAAACCCATTCTTAGGGAGATTAATGGGAGATTAATCTCGGTCGTAATTCCAATTTTAAAAAAGATGGTCATTCTTAGAACAGATTCCACAAATCCAAGTTCCATTCGGAACACGGTGAATGTCGACATTCCTCCTCCCAACGCTATACCTAATGGTGAAGCCAATGAAGAAATCCCAAGATTGGTCAAGTTGGCACGAGTCCATGAGATCCACACAAGGAACATGGACCTGATGAAAGGAAGCAATAAACAACATACTCAGCTTTCTTGTCAGATTAACGTCAAATTGGAGCGGCTCACCTGCTCCGGAAATTCTAGCGCTGGGGACTGACGACCCGGATGATCGTCCTCAGATCAACAGTTTCACCACCAATCAAAAGCCGGTGGACCAGGAAGCAGCCTCTTTGGTAGAAAGTTTATGTAAACTTCTACACCTTTCAAAGGATCAGCGAGCAGAGACGTTTGCTGCAATCAAATAGCCCTAAACGCACGTTTGGCTCCTTCACAACCAGAGACTTCAAGAACCTCAGAGATGGCACAAAAATATTGAACCCTTACCTAAGGTTCGTGCCCCGCCAACGACAATGCAGACAGAGTATGTGGACGTATCCAACGAGAGCAAAAGGGAATGACTAACACCAAGCATGATCAACACCCGCAATACCGCAAACTCTATCACCAACATCATTGGCATAGGAAACGTTCCCTCAGGCGTTACATCTCCAATCACCAGAGCCATATCAGCTGACGCTAACCCCAAATGGAGCCAATGAGGAGTATTTTTAATACTCCTGGCGTCAGTACCTCAGCTGGGCGCACTTTTATAGATGAAGAGGCTCGTTTTGCTCCTGAATATCCGTTGGAGAGGAATCAGCAATCCAATTTTATCACACATGAGGACCAGGAACGATTTCTCTAAAATCGAGGCAAAAAAAATCAGCAATCCTCCTGAGTTCACAAAGACCCTCTTCTCGTCAAGAGCTGTATGATTTCTGGGGACTTTGTCCATAAAATCAAAAGCAGTTGTTTCCATCCAGGGAAGCCATTCCCAAACCCCAACCTCTCCTGCATGATTGATAGATGGAACTGGGGACTCCTAGCCACTACTCACTCGAAGGATGTCGAGTTTGACAGCAGCTGATTGACGTGGCCTCTGACTTCAACATTGTAACCGTCAAGACTCTGAGAGTTGCATGGCAAAATCAAGCAGAAGAAACGTATATTCTTTCCCATGAGGAGAAAACAAGACTTGCCGACCAGCACTATTTGAGCTGCTTCGACGCCACTCCTTCTTTCCAAGGTTCATGCATGTAGCCACTACACTCCTACCTGTCAAGGATCGTGATCGCAGCCAGCCAAGGTTCATAATTTTGGCCACCTTCTGTCTCATCCTGCCAAAGCTCGTGGTCGTGGGCAGTTTTACTCGCCTACACATCCAGCCAATTCCTTTGCTTCCATGGAAGCCCATGCAATTCCAGCCGACCTATTTTCTTGCCACGACAATGTAGTCTCTTATGATCACAACTGCTGCCAAGAACCGTTGCTGCTCGTTTGTTGATACCAGCCAGAGTTTCACCATAGCAACAACCACTACAAGGGTAATCCATACTCTCCATATTTTAGTTTCACATGGAAGAAGTAATAGAGTCACCAGTACGGATGCAAGATGGTGATATCTTTATCATGGGCCGACCATACAAGATGGAAACATGTAAACCACACTTGGGGACTGAGGATTTACACGAAATCCCTCGAGGTCCTACTCTTCAAAGGTGTAACGTAAGAATATCATCACCTCTCTATCTAGAAGGCACCTTCAACACTTTACGAGGCCGCAGGGGATCCCAAGCCTACTTAGAGAAAACAACTTCAGTAACCAAAGAGAAGTGCGGCTGGGGACTGCTCATCACGATCCATCCCGACAATAATCAAGCATTCATGAAATAACTCCAGAGACGCGGTTGAAACATTTTCTTGAAGAGACATAGGGAGCCACGATTAACGACATAACTCCCTCACTTCTACCTCTTCGTTATCCAGAATGCTTTGTACATGTGATATTCCAACCATCCCAAAGATCACATCCAGGAGAGTATGATAAGATTGTATCAAATCCCATAGGCGTGGATTCAAGGCGATGAAATTAAAGTAGGCTACACTTGGGGACCGAAGCCTCCTTCATGTTTAGAAGCTTAAACGCAATCACCACCTTACCGTGAATGCAAAGAAGAACATCTTCCACGAGAAAATAGGTTCGTGGATAATTACACATGAGGACTACCGTAATGGGATGCCTTCACCGCCCTCAACCAGGTTATTTCCGATTTCAACATCATCACTGTCGAAGTTTTACGAGCCGCAAGAATTTCTCAACATGAAGCCATACACGCGCATCAAATACCCCAAAAGTATGCCACAGAGATACATTCACATATCCGGCCACGCCATCGGATCTAACAGAAGTATAACTGGGGACTGCTCACCGCATCCCGTTCCATGCGATAGTCCAAGATTCATAAAATGGTTCAAAGGATGTCGCTTGGAACGAAGTCCTTAAAGACTTGATAGCATCACATCGGCAACGGAACGCTCTCAGCTCGTCTACTTCACCCAATGTCTCCAGAAGATTTCGACCATGTAAGCATCCACAGCATATCATCATCACAATCAGAAAGTACAAGCACCAAATAACCTAAAATCAAGGATGGACCAACAACGCAACCACAATCTCCAAGATTAGACCTGACATGATCATTGCCGAGCATATATTTTATCCATTTATCCCAAGATCGCAATGGAGTTTGGTAAATTTTAAAATCCACTGGAGAGGTTAGATACTCATTCTTCTAGAGTTAGAGCCTTATTACACATTCTGGAGAAGATCGATGGTACTGTTGGGTAGATACATGCGAGAGCACCTACCTTGAGTTCTCCTGGCTTGCCTTGCTGTTGATTACAACTATTGGGGATTGCTTTGTTGCCATTAATGCTCGCTCTACCACCGCTAACAAATGACGAAGAGGAGCCAGATGCTGCAGATGAAACCACGGAGCCAGACGAACAACAAAAACAGAAGACGGTCGATACCCCTTTTCATACGAATGCAGTTTCTAGAGTTTGAACAGAATAAGGATTCATTATTGCTCCATGAACGGGAATAGATGACTAGGCGCACCACACTCATGCTCCATAGCTGAACAAGTAGTGTGCCAATATCTCCGCTCCATGACCGAACCAGCAGCGCGCCAGCACGAGGAACACCAGTCGCTCAACCTACAAACGCTCCATGGCTCCAGCACTCCGTGGTCAAGCCAACTCTCCATGGCTCCAGAACTCCGTGGTAAAGACAACTCCAGCATTCTATGGTTAAGTTAGCGCCAACGCTCCAGCATTCCGTGATCCAACCAGCAAGCCTTCCAAGTGTCATTTCCACCGTTCCATGGACAGAAAGCCATTAGCGCTATCATCACCGCTTGGTAGCCAAAGTTCCAGTGCCACGTCACCGTTCGGTAGCCAAAGTTCCAGCGCCATATTTTCACCATTCCACGGACTGAAGCCAGTTTCACCATTCCACGAATTGAAGCCAGTTTCCCCCATTTCATGGACTGAAGCCAGTTTCCACCATTCCATGACCTAGCTAGCGCCATCTTAGCCGTTCAAAGCAGCGCCATCTCCACTAGCCAAGGAAGTGCCATCTTAGCCGTTCAAAGTAGCGTCATCAACCGTTCCACGAATCAGGAGCCAGCCGTGCCATCTCTGCTTCTCCGTGATCTAGCTAGCCAAATGTCATCCACCGCTTCACAGACCTAGCCAACAGCACCTCTCCACGGACCTAGCCAACAGCGCTGCTCCGCGGATCTAGCCAGCAGCGCCATGAACCATTCCTTAACCATTAGCCAAAGATGTCGCACCGGTGCCAACATCCCATGGCCAAGACGGATTTATGCAAAAGCCACCAACACAAGGATCACAGATTCCTCATGCCTTCCACCAAAGGTTAGTTGAATTTCCTTGGCAATATCTTCACGTTTTTCTCTTTCGATTTTACTCTCGTCTGTCACCATATCATGCTTACCCCGCAACAATGCCATTGTTACGTGTTAAGCTGGGGACTTAATGTTGATGGTGGTTTTTAGCTTAGGGTTAAAATCGTAAAACCTTGCATCTGATGTGCCGTCACTCTGCAAGGAAACGGTGTCGTGAGTGCTAACCTCTCCACCGGCATATTTATTGAGCCTTTCAATATATTTACATGAAAGTTATCCAGACTGGCGAATGTAGCAACCATCCCAAACACTCTGTGAATTTCGGCACCTCGCCAATACAAGAATCACTGAGTACTTTCTTGTGCTATGTTCCACGGCAGAATCCTTAATATCGGTATGCCATGACGGATTTATGTTCACTCGCAGCGGAGTAGCATGAACCTCCAAGTACCAAAGTTAAGGCCATCGCACAAAATGCTCAGACGGAAAGCACACTGTATTCTGTAGATAAGGACTTTTTTGGCAGCATACAAAATCCAGCCAATTATTGTGATAACTCACAAAAAACTCATAAACCCGACTAATTTGCAAAAATTAGGGTTTCGCGCCCCGCGCAGTACACTAGACCTCGTTGGTCGAAACTATGCTTAGCCAAACTAGGTAATTAAGTCCGCCACGGCGCACTGGAAGCATGGCCACGCCCTAGCTTGTCGGCCCTCTTTCCCTCGACCAATCAGGTCGCTTTGAATCCGCCACAGCGCACAAAGTGTGGCCACTCCCTAGCTTGCCGGCCCTCTTTCCATCGACCAATCAGGTCGCTTTAAATCCTCCACAGTGCACTGGAAGTGTGGCCATGCCCTATCTTGCCGGCACCACTTCCCATCGACCAATCAGGTCGCCTTAAATGCGCCACACGCATTCCAAATGAGGTCATCCCCATGTTGCTTGCTGGCCCCATTTTCATTGACCAATCATGTCGCTTTAAATCCTCCACAGCGCACTGGAAGTGTGGCCACGCCCTAGCTTGCCGTCCCCACTTCCCATCGACCAATCAGGTCGCCTTAAATGTGGCACATGCATTCCGAATGAGGCCGGACCCATGTTGCTTGCCGTCCCCCTTTCCATCGACCAATCAGGTCACTTTAAATCCGCCACAGCGCACTGGAAGTGTGGCCACGCCCTAGCTTGCCGGCCCCACTTCCCATCGACCAATCAGGTTGCGCTAAAGCCGCCACACTCACATCAGAATTATAGCCACGCCCATGCTTGGCCGGCCCCTCTCCTACCGACCAATTAGGTCACTTTAAACGCGCCACGAGCACTAGAGGTGCGGCTGCTCCTTATGTTTGGCCGCCCCCTTTAGTTGACCAATCAAGTCGCTCTAAAATTGCCACCATACATTAAAGGCCAAACGTACCCTGCCGCGCCACCATACTAACTGGCTAGCCAAACGCGTCCTGCCGCAACAACATATTAATTGGCATGACAACATGCCACCCTGCCGCAATAGCATTCCATGAGCCACTTTAGCCTTGACCACGCCGCCAAGCCCTAATTTTGGCCACGACACCAAATCCCAATTTGTCCACGGCGCCTAATTTCGGCCGCAGTGCCAAACCCTAATTTGGTCACGACACCAAATCCCAGCTTTGGCCATGCCAACATGCTGTAGGCGCGGCTAAGCCAGTTACGCAATTGTGCTAATGGCATGCACGAGCCATGCCATCGCGTTAAAGGCGCCACTGCCTACATAAGGTAGCCATAATCGACGGCTACCCTTCCTCCTGAGATGCAATCTCAGCCCTCCGAACTGATGGACTTGTGGAAACTTTTAGGCGACCAGCCGCCTAAACCCAGTGGCCATGGCTACGTCGAGCGCCACTTGCACCACCGTGCCACTGGCATGCACGAGCCATGCCGCAATGCCACTGGCGTACACCAAAATGCCACCACACCATTATCAGGCGCCAACACAAGGTAGCCACAATCAACGACTACCCATATTCAAAAGATGCGATCTCGGCCATCGAAATTCGTCACCGAGCCGGCAAGCTAGTGACAAGTTTAAGGCGTTTAGCCAAAACGAGCCTAGCATCACATATGATATTTACCTGCGGCAAGCCTCTCAATTTTAACTTGCCACACGTAGCAAAGTGCTACATGTTTTCCACGAAAACACTCGAGACATCAAAACATGTCACAAACTGGGGGATACTCATCAGGGTATTGGTCTGGCGGTTTACAGCGTGCGGCGTGCAATACGCCCGTTACAGGAAAGTGTCATGAAGCGGGGCGGTTTGTAATGGCAAGAAGTAATGGTGTAAACGTATCCTTCATTATGGAAACATAAATTCCAGGCGTTACCCGTTACTCCCTTCTTCCTCCACTCAATCGTTTCCACTTCCTACGAGACCAGGGTACGTTTTGTTGCGACTTGTATAAATATGTCTCACCTATTTTCCACCAAACAACAAGTTTTGGTCAGGAGAAGAATACAACATCCAGAAATCATCTGATAGCTTTTCATTCAGCTAGCCAGCTCAATTTTCTGATACAAGCCACGAAACACCCACACTTCCAGAATCAACTATTCTGGTCTCAACATTTTCTTCGCTTCCCTCCCTAAGACCAACCCTTCTCCTTCACTTTGTGACCGAAGCAAGCTTGGAACAACCATTTCTTGGTTTAGGCCAGGATTGTACAGATTGATCTCTCGAATCAAAAGTACTCCCGTGCAGTACATTGTTTAGGGTTTAGACTCATTTCTCATCCACACACACGAAATTACCGAAAACAACAGAAACCGTTTTCACCCACAAACACCTAATAAACTCCTTTGTCAGGTTCTTAGATCAATCAATCAATAACTACCAAAGTAATTGTTTAGACTATGCAATCAATACTTTGAATCACAAAGAATTGTATTGATGCCGATCTACTCAACTAATCAATCAAGATTATCACAAAGATAAATCGATTATAGTTGGATCCCCAGCAGATCAAGTTTTGTGCACACCAAAGATTATGAACTCAAATCAGAAATCTTCTTTGTCTTCAAATCATCTTAGATCTTCAATAAACACCTGCACACAATCAACTTAAATCTCTTGTGATCAATCACACACAGAACGGAGTCTGTTAACAATGGATTGTCACCAGACGTCTTTAGATCTACAAACAGTCTAAAGATCCCCGTCGAAACTTCGATCTACTTTGAGTGAATCTTATATCAGAAGAGAAGATTCTCAAGCATAAACAAACTAGGTGCAATCAAAGTTCAACAACCGTTAGTCAATCAAATTAATTGAAAACTAATAATAAACTGCAATTATCTAATTTCCCACCAACGGTACTCGTAGAGCTTCCCAATCCCAAAGAAGTCTTTAAAACGAGCGGTCGTAATATATTTCGCCTAATTAGGGTACTTTCCTCTCCGAATAGACGGCTCCGCCAGTAACAACACAACAAGGTAGTTTTTTGGCTCGAGGATTAGTTTGCTCGAAATGCAAACTTCAATATTTATAGACCAAGTAAGTTTGGACACCAAGGAATTTCCAAACTCGAAAATATTCTCAAGATATGCAATATATTTCCAAATTCGGTTTCCATAATTCTTGGAAATGCTTTGTCCAAATATTGAAAGAAATCTCAGTAGAAAATCTCCAATTACTAAATGCATTATCATTTTTTATTTTCAAAAGATATGCATTTTAATTGCTGGAAATTAAAAACATATAAAACTAAAAACCGTAATTAAAAGATTCTCAATTTATTTCGATCCGGGATTCTCCTTTAGCTATTAAGGAATATATTGAACAATAAAAGATAAGCGCACTAGTACAGACAGACGCTTTTGCCACGCCAAATTGGCGTGTCCATAGGGGTTTTGACACGCCAATTTGGTTTGGACTTGGCGTGACTTCTGCTTGCGTGGTTTTAGGTAACACGGCGTGGTTTTAGGTAGCTTATATCCACGCTTGCCTTGCGTGTCAATTTCTGCATGAAATTGACACGCCAGAGCCATATAGGCGTTGCTATATAGTGTCCCAAAAACTTAAGTACTGGTACTCTATAGACACATGATTTATTGTTTTGGCGTGGCTCTTTGGTTCCCTATAGACACGCTAAGTGCTTCTGGTGTGGCTATTTGATTCACTATTGTAGGATCAGAATATCGCGAGATTAATAAATAACGACATTGCGAGGGAGTCGCAGGGAAGTAAAATAAATGACGCAATGAATGACGACAGCCAAAACATGGGAAGAATGTGAAGACTCAGCGAAATTTAGGAGTGTCGCGAGAATTGATACATGTGCACTTGCGATATTTCGCAAGACATTCCCGAAAATAAATGACAACTTAGCTGTCATCCACTGTGTACTACCCTATATAAAGGGTTGAGTAAATCTGTTGTAAGGGGGTTCTTTTTGAATGGTTAAGCAAGTCTTTAGGAGAGAGAAAGTTTTAGAGTGATTGTAATTCTTTAACTCATTTCTATTTCATATTGTAAAGATCCAAGTATTCAATCAATAGAAATCATAATCATTCATCTTAAAATGACTTAATTGTGTATATTCTAGTGAGGGGTGTAGTGTAGGATTTCCTGCAACTACATAATGGCGCTAGAAACAGGGAGTGATTGAAGATAAAAGATTGGATATTGTCATTAAAACGGTAAAAATCAAGAGTATGATGGATAAATTGAAGAAAATTAGAATCAGAGAGAGTAATGAAGAAATGGAATGTAATATGATTTCAAAATCAATGGTTAATGAATTTCATGAAAGTATTAAAGGGAGAATACATAAAAGAGATTTTGAAGGAAAGAAAATCATAGCACCAAAGGAGGTGTTACCCTTGAAAGAATGGGAAAAACAGAGAATTATATTCACGGCAACAGAGATGTCAGGAGAGAGCTTAAATCACACATTTCCTCTAGTAATTACGATAAGTGCCAGCAAAGAAGAAGGAAAATTAACAAAAACAATGGAAGAATGGGCAATAAATAGAACTTTAGTGGATACAAGGAGTTCAGTGAATATAATGTTTTATCATGCATATAAAAAATTGGGGTACAAAGATGAAGAAATGACTTCGGCAACATGTCATATCTATGGTTTCGGAAAATCAATAACAAAACCTAAAGGGGAAATAAAAATACGAATTTTGTTGGGAGAAATTTAAACAATTGTGACGTTATGTGTAGTAGATATGGAATCACCGTATAACATACTGTTGGGAAGGCCATGGATACACGCAATAAAGGCTGTAGCATCAACATTTCATAAATGTGTCGATTTCCTATGCCGAGGCGGAATTGGAGAAATTAGAGGAGATACCGATAAAGGAAGAATGTATCATCAAATCAAGTAAAACATTATGAAGAACGAGTGAAGAGGCGAAAAGATCGCAAGAAGATGGCAAAAGCAGCAAAAAAAGGAAGAAGAATTTAGAACATATATGATAAGAGCGGAAGAAGGAAAAGGAATATGTGGTGAAGAGAGTGATCCCGCAAAGGAAATAAGAGGACCAACGCCCATGGGAGAAACGAAGGCTAGCTACATTGCGGCAGAACCAACAAAGGAAGTGAATATTGGAAATGAAGAAGAACCCAAGATGTTAAAAATTGGAACTAAAATGGAGGCAGATGAAGAAATAAAAACCGTTGATTTGTTGCGAGAGTATAAAGATATCTTCGCATGGGATATGGATGAGATGCCTGGAATAGATCCATCTGTAGCGTGTCATAAATTAGAGATTGATAAAAATGCCAGACCATTCAAACAAAGAATTAGAAAGATCGCAGCAGCATATCATCCTCAAATAGAAGAAGAGTTGCGAAGATGCTTGATGTGGCATTATTAGACAAGCAAAATACCCCGAATGGATAGCGAATATGGTCGTAGTTCCGAAGAAGAAAAAATGAATAAGAATTTTCATAGATTTCACCGATTTAAACAAAGCTTGTCCAAAAGATAGTTTTCCCTTACTAGATATTCCGCAGATGGTCGAATCAGCAGCAGGAAATGAAAGGATATCTTCCCTGGATGGATATAAGGGATACAATCAAATCCCTCTCGCCAAAGAAGACCAAGAACATACTGCCTTTTTCGCCCCAAGAGGATTATACTGTTACACAAAAATGCCATTCGGATTGCGAAATGCCGGTGCGACGTATCAAAGGATGGTGGAGAAAGTGTTTGAACAATGGATACATAAAACATTAGAGGTATATGTGGATGACATGTTAATAAAAAGCAAAGAAGCAAAAGATCATGTGCGAGATTTGAAGGAAATTTTTGAACAAATGAGACATTTCAACATCAAAGTAAATCCAGAAAAATGTACCTTTGGAGTGGCATCTGGAAAAATTTTAGGATATATTGTATCAAAAGAAGGAATACAAGTTGATCCGGAGAAGGTACAAGCAATTCGAGACATGCCAACGCCAGCAACAGTGAAAGATGTGCAAAAGTTAAATGGATTATTAGCTTCGCTAGGAAGATTCATCTCGAGATCATCTGATAAGTGCAAACATTTTTTCAACATACTTAAAAAATGAACGAAATTTAGGTGGACGGATGAGTGTGAAAAGGCATTGCAAGGAATAAAAGAACATCTAATGGATATATCAATACTACAAAAAGCAGAAGACGGGGAAGAATTATTAATTTACCTCGCGACAACCTCGCATGCACTAAGCGCGGTATTATTGCGAATGGACGCAGGGGTGGAAAAACCAATCTATTACATCAGTAAAACATTCAATGCTGCAGAGAAAAACTATTCAAAAATTGAAAAATTAATTTTGGCATTAGTTTACGCAACGTTTAAACTTCGCATTTATTTCAAAAGCGCACACGGTAAAGGTAATGACAAAAGTACCAATTGAGTCAGTGATGAAAAATTCAAAAAGATCAGGAAGGGTTGAAAGGTGGAATGCTCAAGTAAGTCATTGTAAACTCAAATATGAAGTGTTATCCTCACCAAAATCGCAAGTTGTAGCGGACTTTTTAGCAGAATTTCCATTGGAAGAAGATGAGGCAGTGGAAGAAATGATGGATATAGAAGAAGAACATGGAAATCCAAGGGATTTATTAACAGAGCCAAATAGATGGGAAATATTGGTAGATGGATCATCAAATAGAGAAGGTAACGGAATTGGGATCATTATAATTTCGCCAGAAGGCAATAAAATGGCTTTTTCTTTCAGATTGGAGTTCGCGTCTACTAACAATGAAACAGAGTATGAAGCTATAATACATGCTTTGCGATTTGCAGTAGAAATGAAATTGGAGAATGTAAGAATTACCAGTGATTCTCAGTTAGCTATTCGTCAGATAAAAGAAGAGTATACTACAAATGAAGCATCCTTGAAAAAGTACAAAAAGCTTGTTGACGAATTGTCAGCGAAGATACCAAAAATAAAGTGGAGACACATATCAAGAAAAGACAATAGACTCGCAGATGCTTTTGCTTTTATATCGAGTATGATGACAGATCCATCTGCGAGATGCATAAAAATACAGACACTTCAATCACCATCTATCAACAAAGAGGAAGAGGAAGAAGCAGAAGTAATGCTCATAGAAGAGGAAGCACAAAGATCCCATTGCGAGGATTGGAGGATAGAACTTCATGCTTATCTAATGAAAGGAGAAACACCAAGAAATAGATTAGAAATGCATAAATTAAAAAGCCGTGCAACAAATTATGAATTAAGAGACGGAGTATTGTACCGAAGATCCTTTAATGGACCCTCGCTCAGATGTTTAACAAGAAAAGAAGGAGAAGCAGTGTTAAAAATGCTACACAGTGGGGATGCTGGCAATCATAGTGGCGGAAGATCTTTAGCACATAAGGCGAAAATGCAAGGTTATTATTGGCCATATATGCATGAAGATGCGAAACAAATATCAAGACGTTGCGAAGATTGTCAAAGACACGAAAAAGAAAATACATGCACCAGGTGCGCCGTTAACCTCTTCAACAAGTGTATGGCCTTTTGGAAAGTGGGGATTAGACATTGTAGGACCATTTTTACCAGTGTACGTGGCAAAGGAGATATTTGATTGTCGCAACAGATTATTTCACAAAGTGGGCAGAAGTAAAAGCGGTACAACACATTCGCGACAAAGATATTTTTACTTTCATATTCGAAAACATAATATGCAGATTTGGAATTCCAGCACAGTTGGTATCTGACAATGGGAAACAGTTTGAGGGACAAAATATAGAATTATTGCTTAATGCATTTCAAATAGAATGTGGGAAATCAACTCCTTTATACCCGCAGGCTAATGGACAGGCAGAAGCAACAAATAAAACAATCGCTGATATATTGAAGAAAAAACTAGAAGGGCATAATAAGGCATGGTGTGAGCAAGTGCATAATGCGGTATGGGCTTATAATACAACAAGGCGAGAAGCTACAGGGATGTCACCGTTTTGTCTAACCTATGGTGTTGAAGCTGTACTTCCGACAGAGGTTATTATTCCAACAACAAAGAGAGAAGCTTGGGAGAAAAATCTTAGTGCGGGTAACATTTTAGTTAAAATAAATGATGCAAACTAGTACATACATCAAAAAAGATGATAGAAGTACATAAAGGAGCAAAAGTACGAGAAGAAAGATTACAAGAGAAAATCATTTCTCAAATGGTAGCTTTTTCACTAGAAGGGGATGTTGGGTTTTCTTCAGCGACTTTATCTATGTTTTCGCTAGCTAATATATTTCCAGCAGATCCTTCTTCATTGACAGTTTCATTCGCGACATCATCATTGATAGTTTTATTGGGAGAGACAGCTTTCTTCATTCTCGAGTTCTTCGCCAAGATTATAATCAAAATCGCTATCGGGATAATTAGGAACTTCATCATCACTTACTTCCGAGAGGTTCAACAGACACGGGATCAAGAGATTTAGATAGTAAAACATTATTCACAAGAACTTCTGCTCTAAGATGAAATTGACGAAGAAGTGCTTTCTGCTGATTTTTACTCTCTATATCTTTATAGTCACGCATATAGTCGAATTTTCTTTCTGCCCTATCGCGAGAACGTGCAAGAGAAGCAGTGAGTATTCCATTATCCTTGCGGATTTTTGAGTAATCATATTTCAAAGCAGTAATGGAGGAGTGAAGTTTTTTCTCAGACTCTGCAAAACAAAAATAAAAGAATTATACAAAAAAAAAATATGAAGAGTTGATAAAGAAAGAATAGATGAGGCAGTCAACTTCTATGACTACCTTCCTTTTACGAGGTAAGATGTTGGATTAGATCTGAACAACTATTCTCCAAATGATCCATGGCATTGTCGCCAACTTTTTTCGTTGGAAATAAGTAAAGCATTTTCTTTTATAAGGGAAGAGTTGGACTTTTCTAGTTTGGAACATTGATCCTTGAATTGGTTTGCTTTTACACTTAAGGTTATTCTACCCTGAATCAGTTTATCCTTCTCGGCAGTAACTTCTTCAAGTTGATTTCTCAGCGAGCAAAGAGATTGTTCTTGCTCTTTACATAATTTTTGACAAACATCATACTTGCTTGAGTAAATCGCCACCTTGTTTAATAGAGTTCGCTTCTCTTGAGAAAGAGTTCCATTCTCATCGATAAAGTTTCCAACTCCAAATTAGCTTTAGTCAAAGAATAAGAGAGGCGAGATAAGTCATTACTTAATGAGTCTTGTTTCGAGCTAAATCAAAGCATTTTCTTTAGAAAGATTATCTATTTGATCAACGTAATATGTATGAAGATTATCTAATTGGTTATATTGCTCCATCCAAGCATCTCTATCAACTCGAACTTCTTCAACAGTAGATTCCAACCGATATATCTCCATTTTTCTTAAAGCTTGAAGGGTTTAAAGCTTGAAGGGCGAAGAGTATACCTTTCGACCGCGAGGGAGTTCGTAGGCAAGAGTATACCTTTTACATCGCGACACTTCGCGAGACATTCTTCTTCATTCTTTAGGAGAGAGAAAGTTGCGAAGGTTATCGCGATCCATTGGAAAAGAAAAATGGCTAGAAACATTTTGAAGTTTTTGATTCTCAAGATGGAGAGTATTACATTTTGCGACAAGACAATCATAGCTTGGAGATCATTCTTCAAAGTGTTAATTTCTTGTTCCAAGGATGTTTGCGAAACTCTATCGACACTACATTGGACCAAGGTGTTTGCTCAAAATCTCGCAATAGAAATATTAATGAAAATATCGACTTGATAGGATCGGTCAAAATAGGCACGAGCGAAGTTAAGGAGAGAAGCAGAGTCTTCTTAGCATCGTTCACAATATCTGATAGGACTTTGAAGGCCACATCAATTCCTTCTAAATTTTCCTTAGTAAGAGGGATGTGCTCAGAAAAGGAAGTAATAGTGGTAGAAGAAGGAAGAGATGAATCATCTTTTGTTAAAGGAATATCACACATGAGAGAAGAAGAAATCTCGTGAAGGTTAATAACTAAGAGGCAAATGTAAGGAGGAATGGTAGAAGCATCGTAAACATCGAGAGGAGGTAGATTCTCAGAACCTTTTCAAGAAGCCGAGGATATGTATGCAAAGGGATGTTACGGGTGTTTACAAACATACTCCATGGCTCCATTGCGAAAACGAACGGCATCATTATTAAAGTTCTCCACCTCGTTTCAAATTGTTTCTTCAACTTGGAATACTTATTATTACGGAGGGAGAGACTCTTCGCAAGTCGTTGTTTTGGATTCAAGTTCTTCAATTCTCGTTGGAAAATTCGTGAGTTGTTCTTTTCTCGCATTCAAGATCCCTAATTCTAACCTGAAGTCTCTTCTCGATTCTCGCAAATAAGTAACAACAAGTTAATAATTTCAAGCAATACTACAAAAGTAAGAAGTAGTAAGGTGTAATAAATAACCTTCTCTATCGAGATATCATATCTTTAATCAAGGAAGTATGCTCGCGTGAAGACTAACATCAACACCTAAGTTATTCCCGCATTATCTAAAACTTTCGCAGCCAGGCGAATTCATCGTCAATATTTATAACAAGGAGGGAACGAATTTGATCTTCTCGCCACTAGCAAGGAGTTAAGCGAAGCAATTCATCCGTTCAATTTGTAGTTCAAGGAGAGATTTTGAAATGTTGCTAATGCCGTGCACCATTGTTAGCAATGCGATCTTTATCATCTATAAGGTCGCTAATTTTCTTCCTCAAAATTTTGATTTCTTTATTGACTCGAAACATTCGTTTAAATTGGTTGGATCTATGTTCAATTTCTAAAAGACGATATTTGGTCCGAAGTTCATTTTAATGAAAGGGGAGTTAATTTTGTTTGATGAACTACTTAAAGAGTCGTTGAGGTGAGCGAGAAGAAGGTTATTATCCATAGGATCTGGGAAATGTATGGAGAAGGATAGCCTCATCGGAGAGATTATATACATCTGCGAAAGTAATAAGTTAGGTAGCAATATGCGACCGATAAAATAAAAATAGTGAAAGGGGAAAAATTTTATACCATAAATTGATTGGCGTTTTGAAGAGTGGACACCTTATCCTTTTGGGAGTTAAGTTCGGTGTTTAACTTTTGAATTTCTCTCGTCCTTTATCGCGAGATGACGAGCTTCGGTCTCTAATTCTTGAATCTTCTTGCTCAATTGCAAATTCTTCTTTTCAAGATTGTTGCGTCTTCTCTCAAGGTCCGAGGCAACTACAAAGGAAGATCTTCCAACCTATAAAAGAAGATAGAAAAATCATTAAAACATACATATATACTAAACAATTTAAAGTTAGCAGTGGAAGTATGCCCGTACACATACCGAGTAGACCCAAGTGCATTCAAAAGGTCGGGAGACACAACTCTAGAGACTCCATTGAATGAATTATTGCCTTCCAAAGAAAGCAAAGATTACACACGTTTGCGAGAGCCCCACAAAGAGAAGCTAGGGGAGCATCTCCCATTCCTTGGACCGAGAAGATGCTAGATAACCGATCCATGGAAGAATCGGTCGATGGAATCTTCTTAGCGAGAGAAGGATTGAGTTATGGTTGTCCTCATCGGAAGATCAGAGCTTGAGCTAAGGCGAGAAGAGGATTGGACCTTTCGCTCTTTAGTTAAGGGGCAGAGGATTAAGGCTCCTTACTTTAGTCTTCAATAATTTCTTCGACTCCAACCTTCGCATACACGTAAAGATAAGAAACAGAGGCAACAATATTGTTTTAAATAAGAAGAAAGGAAGTGATTCTTATTTAAGCGATCGAAGCAATGTTAGAGTATCCTCCACGGATCCTTTTTGTAGCTTCTTTCAACCTAGCTATCCGAAAAGAGTTCACAAACTCAGCAATTATAGAAAGAAAGTTACGAAAGCAAAATTTGAAGTCGGAAACATACCTCTTTCTTCTTCTGCAGGCCATTTGAATTCCCTGAAGGATGATATCTGCGAGATTCGCAGAAGAATATGCGAGCCCGCGATGTAAGGACCATTTAAGATCGGGTGTACCACTCCACCATTTCTCATCTTTGGAATGACGAGGAGAGGTATTATATTGCCCGGGTGCCAATCAATGTCTTGCATGAGTAATTTATCTTGAGGACATTATCCTTTTTCTTGTAATTTTTGAAAAAATTTCCATGAGTGTATTTCCACAAATTTATTTCAAGTCTCTGCGAATTTGGGATTTGGCAGCGGTGTTAGGGTATAAAGATCCTTTTGCCTGCACTGGTTTAACATGAACGGTCAAGAAAAAGTGGTTGAAAGAGACGTGTCAAGAGAAGACATTAATAATCAAAAACTGTAAAAGTACAAAATCGAATATTCTAAAGATAAGTAGTCGCGGCAACAATATTGTAAAAATCTCATGGTACTCTCGCAGGAGAAATATGAGGAGAGATAAGAGACGATACTTCATATATATCTCAAAGAAGCTCCGGAACTTCGCAAAAGAATAGAGGCAAGTACGTACTTTTCAAGTACGGTATTCTTCCCGCTCGTTCCTTCATCAACAAAAACCAAAGATCACTACAACAACAGATTTTTCCTTAAAGATCGCTCTTCAAGCAATATTCAAGGAAAAAGAGGCAAGATGTAGGATCATAATATCGCAATGCATAGGGCTCGCGGGATCAATAAACGACGGTACAGCGAGGGAGTCGCAGGAAGCTAAAATAAACGACGCTGATGGGAAATAACGACACACAAAATAAATTGAAAGACATGAAACCTGGCGAGGATAGGAAGTGTCGCGAGATTGAATAGTTGTACACCGCTTTGGCGACACAACGAGACATTCTCGAAAATAAAGGATAGCTTAGCTGTCATCCACTATGTATTACCCTATATAAAGGGTCGAGTGAGTCTATAAAAGAGAGAGATCTTTTTAGAATTGTGAGGCAAGTCATTAGGAGAGAGAAAGTTTAAGAGTGTTTTAACTTCTAAGTGTAATTCTATTTTCCTGTGTAAACACTTCATGAATTCAATCAATAAATGTTCTTGATCTTACATCTTCTAATGGATTAATTAGGCAAAATCGAGTAAGGGTGTGTGTGGGAAATCCGTTACTACAAAGAGTATACCTTTCGAGTTCTTCATTCTTCTTGCGAAGGTTATCGCGATCCAAAGAAACATTTTGAAGTTTTTGATTCTCAAGATGGAGAGTATTACATTTTGCGGTCATAGCTTGGAGATCATTCTTCAAAGTGTTAATTTCTTGTTCCAAGGATGTTTGCGAAACTCTATCGGGACCAAGGTGTTTGCTCAAAATCTATGCAAATATCGACTTGATAGGATCGAGAAGTCTTCTTAGCATCGTTCACAATATCCGATAGGACTTTGAAGGCCACATCAATTCCTTAAATTTTCCTTAGTAAGAGGGATGTGCCTCGGAAAAGGAAGTAATAGTGGTAGAAGAAGGAAGAGATGAATCATCTTTTGTTAAAGGAGAAGAAGAAATCTATTGAAGGTGGTAACTGGAAGAATGGTAGAAGCATTAACAATGGAAGAAGAAATAGGCTCATTCGCAATGGGACTGTTATGAGGGAGTTGATCTATGAGAAATTCAGGCATAGAAATGTTATCTTTGGAAGAAACAATAGGGATTTCTTGCGAAGATGTCGCAGTAAGAGTTGTAAGTTTGAATGTAGGAAAAGTGACAGAAGGAGCAACGGGTTTAGAATGGCGAGGCTTCTTGGGGGACTTATCAGCATTTTGGTCATCCTGCGAATCACAAGCTAAATAAGAAACAGAGGCAACAATATTGTTATTAAGAGAATAAATGTTTCTTAAATACCTTGTTACTCGCATGCTTTCTTTTAGGAGCAGTGGGTTTCGATTGCGAGCCTAGGGAGACATTGGGATTCACAATGGTGAATTTGGTGCTAGATTTGTTCTTGCTAAAACAAAAATGGCATAGGAGTCGTTAAAAGAAGAATAGTATCAAGATAAAACAACTTCAATAAGAGAAGATCAATCATAAAATGATCAAATTCAGCAAAATTAACAAACCTTGATGCCATAGAAACAGTAGCAGAAAAATAATAGCAGGAAAACGATGAAGAAGACGATGAAGAAAAGCACAGAGAAAAATTGCAGACGATGAAGAAGACGAAGTAAAAGAAAAGAAATGCTTTCACAAGGAATCCTCCTTTAAATAGACGAGAAAAGAGTAACCGGATAACATTAAATGTGCCGGTAAAAAGGGAAATTTTAGATACGTGTAAACAGTCATTCCTGAATTTACGGAATCTTGTCGGCAGAAAATTGATGGAAAATCAACGATTGCGATATCTCAAAATATTGGTTCTCATGACATTCTCTCCTTCGCAGAGAAGACATGAGAAGAGGCAAGATGTAAGATCAGAATATCGCGACATCAATACTTCGCGAGATTAATAAATAACGACATTGCGAGGGAGTCGCAGGGAAGTAAAATAAATGACGCAATGAATGACGACAGCCAGAACATGGGAAGAATGTGAAGACTCAGCGAAATTTAGGAGTGTCGCGAGAATTGATACATGTGCACTTGCGATATTTCGCAAGACATTCCCGAAAATAAAGGACAGCTTAGCTGTCATCCACTGTGTACTACCCTATATAAAGGGTTGAGTAAATCTGTTGTAAGGGGGTTCTTTTTGAATGGTTAAGCAAGTCTTTAGGAGAGAGAAAGTTTTAGAGTGATTGTAATTCTTTAACTCATTTCTATTTCATATTGTAAAGATCCAAGTATTCAATCAATAGAAATCATAATCATTCATCTTAAAATTACTTAATTGTGTATATTCTAGTGAGGGGTGTAGTGTAGGATTTCCTGCAACTACAACTATAGACACACAAATTGCTTATTGGCGTGGCTATTTGGTTCATTTTAGACACGCCAATTGTTTTTTGGCGTGGCTATTTGATTCACTATAGACACCCAAATTGCTTTTTGGCGTGGTTATTTGGTTCACTTTAGACACGCAAATTGCTTTTAGGCGTGGGTATTTGGTTCACTTTAGACACGCAAATTGATTTTTGGTGTAACCATTGGTTATCCGATAGACACACCATATAGGTTTAACGTGGCTATATGTTATGTTTTAGCCACGCCAATTTCACTTGCCTTCATCCACGTGGTGTATTAGGAACCGTTGAATACCATCCACATGTAACGTTGTGAACCATTCATTGGATATCCTATAGACACGCCCCATAGAGTGTGGCTATATGTGATATTTAGCCACGCCCATTTCCAATTACCTTGATCCACTTGGACGTATTAGGAATCGTTGGATCTAATTTAAGATGATGCAATATTGACCGTTCAGATGTAACGTTCACCGTCCACATGTAACGTTGGGAGCCGTTCATCGGAGAACCTATAGACATGCCATATAGCGTGGCTTTATGTGATATTTATCCACGCCAATTTATATCTGTTTAATGTGTCTTTATGTTATGTTTATCCACGCCAATTAATCTCGAAGCGTGTGTATTACCCGTGTGACGCCTCTAAGCAGTTCAGATATGACGCATCTAAACCATCCACCTGGCACTATCCAAATTTTCTTATACTTTATATAAATTGTGGTTAAATCTGAAATTCATATATGCCTAAAATTCATATTATTTTTAATAACACAGTAAAAAATGTTGAGCTTTGGTCTAACAGTTTTCAAAAGAAAATATTAAAGAGCATTTATCCAAAAATCATCAGTTTTTCTTCAACTTTTTTGATGGTGGTGTCTCTTCAAGCAATTGATCAGGTTGTGACATTCTCGACGCGGCAAACCTTGTCATCCTTTGTTTCCCATCCGGAAGTTGGTATGCACGATCTACACTTTGTACATATAACTTTCTCTGCACCTTTTTAATCTTCTTTGGAAGCTTGTCAGAGGATGCATGACTCCCCGAATGTGGATTGACTGCTAGGTGCTCCTCATTCAGTTTATCTTCTGCAAGGCTGCTTGTTGTTCTTAGGTCACTGTCCAATTTCTTCTCAGAATCTAAAACTGGTTCTGGTTGCTTATGAGGTTTTCCATGCTGTGGAGTTTCCTGCAGCAAGCGATTAAATGTATTATATATATATTCTAAATCCAAGGCGAATTCGTTTGTCATGTGAATTCTCAACAAGAGACAGACAAAAGTCATTTTTTCCAACAATGTAATAAAGCCAATTTCATCAAGGCCGTGGCATTTTTCATAAACCGACGCCCATAATAAAATCCGTAACCAAATATCAATTTTCAAATTTACACTGGCATTCATGTTCCATTTAGGTGTTAATATATTTCTATCTCGTACTTATTCTTTAATCAAACTGAATACAGGATTTATTTAAAACTATTTATATACTTGATTAACAAAGCAAAAGAGCTAAGAAACTAACCTTGTCATCAGAGATGGAACAGTTATCTTTCCGCCATGCCACAAAACCATCTCTAGCTTCCCCTAATAACTTAAACTCACCACTTGGTTCGGTTAACACGAACGATGGAACTATAACCTCCTGAATATTGACAACATAACAGTTTTTAGGAAGATCTTGTCCATGTATTTTCTGGTTAGGCAGCGTAGGTAAAATACTACCTCTAGCAACGACGTTTCCCCTAGATCCATTCCAAAAGTCGTATTTTGCTTTCTGCGGAGATACGGCATATGAACATCATATAAAAAGAAGATGCTAGAATTAGCAATATAGATTTACGAAGAAAAAAAAATCAAAAAAAAACATACTCCATTAGATGTCTTAGCCAGAGGTTCTGCCGTAGATGTGCACGACTTCTCTAGAGATATTGAAGGATTTGGTTGGGAATTACTGGTAGAGTTCTGCATAAGATTAGGAGACTGCTTCTTATATCCATCAGAAGGGTTGCTACGTGAAGGAGACTTCCGCATATAAGTAGTTGGTTGTGAATTACCGGTAGGGTTCTGCATAAGATTAAAAGAGTTATTAGTTACTTTTGAAAGTTACACATGTTTCTATTTTTCTAAGTTCTCTAATTTACACTTGGATCGGTGATTCATATAATTGATAGACTGGTTTATGTATATTCGACTTACAAATCAAACAAGCCAAGCAACTAACCTTCTTAGCAGGCTTGGTAAACTGAACACCAAACTTTGGCCAAGGAATCGCTTTTCCAAGAGTTTGCCCTAATGTTTCCATACCAGCAAATCGTACGGGTAGACAAAAATTCGGTTTTATTACTTCATCAATCAGGATTTTGTGGCAATCAACCTCCAACCCATCATTTCCATGTAATTGTTGTTTTTCTGTTAACAGAAAGCTCTACCTCTAGCAAGGACGTTTGCCTTAGACAGCTCGTCAAAAAGGTTGCACCTTCTACCCTGCGGAAATATATGGCATATGAACATCTTCAAGCGAAAACTTCAAAACAAATTGAGATTTAAAATGCATGTAAAAATAAAATAGATACCGGAGAAACTGCTTTAGTTTTCGCGATCTCAGATTGGCTCCGACTAGGTGGATCTTTTGATGTCACATCCAGAGTATGTTTCCCCGAATTTTGTTGACTTACCTGTAGCAGTAGAGTAATATTCCATATTCGGGTGACAAATATGCCAAATTCCACCGTGAATGCGAAGACACAGATGAATAGGTAACAAATATACAAGGTTCTCCAAAATACACCCTAGCATCCGTGATTCATATAGTAGTTGATAGCATATTTCAGACTCATATGGTCTTAAGATCATGTAACTGGTTTAAAACACATACCTTCGGAACTTTTTCAGATATTGCGATACAGATTGGCTTCCGTTGAGTAGATCCGGTGATTTCACCTGACCTCGAGAATGTTTTGGTTGACTTACCCGCATCGGAAAAATTGAAATGAAAGTTGTACCTTCTTTTTGCAGTGAAACCATTTAAGCAAAATGCACAACTGACTCACAATCAAATAGCTAACCACATATCTCGTTCTATAAGGTTCTCTAAAATATACACTAACGTTCGTGATTCATATAGCTGATAATATATTCGTCTCTTATATCAAACAAGATATATATATATAAAAAAACTGGTTTGTGTAAAAACATATCCGATGAGTTAATAAAGCAAACAAGCATAGCAACCAACCTTTTGATCCAAGATGGTTTGATTTGATGGCCAACTAATTTCAGCATCACCAACATCTTTTAAAGTTTTTATCCCAACAGATGTGCCAAAGGGTAATTTGATGGTTTCATTTAGTACTTCACTAACCATGACGCTATAGCATGTAACCTCACCCGTCATTCCTAACTTCATTTTATAAGATACCTTCTTTGAAGAGTAAGCTCTACCAATGGCAACAATGTTGTCCTTTTCTCCAAACCATAGTTTGCATCTTATGCCCTGCAGAAACACAAGGCGCATGAGAGATAGTAAATGGAAGATTGAAAATTTAAACGCGTTGGAAAACCATACATCAATGGTAACTTTTTCAGATGGCACATTCTGAGATTTCCCAGTGGATGGAGGAGACGAAGAATTCTTTTTTGATACTAAAGACGGCGGGGATTCAGTAGAAATGGTCGGCGTTTTAGTACAAGGAGAGACCCGCTTCGCGGACCCTTTGGTGCTTTCAGATGACTTCTGCGGACCGGATTTCCCATGTTTTTTTGGAAGTTGCTTAACTAATTCTGGACCTATGTTATTCTTAGATCGATTGGAGGCATTGATAGGTCCTGCATCCTGTGACTGTAGTTGAACACATTGTTTGAAAAAATCAGATACTGTCTGCCAATTTTTTCAAAAAATTACACAATCTAATCAAAACTCGGTTCACTTACCTCTCCTCCAGACTTGCTGATACTGTTGCCCACAATTTTCGCAATGTCGACTCCTTGAGATAACAAGTTATCTATCAATCTCTGATACGCATTTTTAGTAGACTCTAATTCTTTCTCCTTAGCTTTCAGCTTTTCACGCAGTTCATCGTTCTCTTTCGAATGTCTTGGTTTTCTTCCATTTGGAAAGTAAAGGGTTGTTGTTACTCCAAAGCCAATCCCCTTGACACGTCCACCCTTATCCTTGCCGATCGCAACTGTTAGGGCATCCTCGTTATGACCAACCGTTAGAGTTCCCTCTTGAATCATCTTCCGCTTCTCTTCCTGTTCAAATAATGTGTTAAATTTTGATTTAAACCTTGCGCAATTACTTTGCACTTACTTTGGTTAAAAACATGAGGACTGTAAAGTTTCTGTTTTCTCACAACTTCAGATGTCTTCTTCCTGACAAACTCGTCTGGAACAATTCCTTCTTTGGTTTCGCATGCTCTTGCCCACATGAAGCACCGGTCTTCAAGATCTTCTTCGGCAACATTTCCGCTTTGGACCTAGTTACCAGAAACAAGTAAGGATTTACATCCGCATAGATATTAACTGTGTCAAACATAAAACCTATTCCAAAGCATCTAATGTGACAAAATTACAGATTGGTGTAAGAGGACACATCCCTATACCGTTATAAGTTTCTGCATATATGAGACACGCAACACGACATACAAAACAGAAGTATCTGATATGGCCGGTTTTACTGTGCAGTGTATAATAAATAAGACAACAAACTTACTAATTTTAGTTTTAATCCCGAGTATCCTCCTCATCCCGTCCGATGTGGGAACTTGGATTGTGATATTGCCTCTTTTCCCCTCTCCGAATTTTTCTTGCTGAGGAAATAAAAATAATTTCATTAGTATGCTGGGATAGACAATAAGAACGAAACAGAAAAAGCAATGTGTATTCCATACTTTAAATATAGGCGATTTTAGTACATGATTAAGGTAATTGTCCCAGTTTTCTTGGTCCATTACCGTTTCGTACTTTTTAGGGAAAGTTCTTAGTTTATGCGGCCTTTCCAGGAAGGGTTTTACATGATTGTTGTAGAATTTCCTTCTGAAGTCCCGCAGCTGAACAGGTAGACGCTTCATGACCACTCGCTTCAGCTCATGGGGCACCTCATAATGAAGCTGCAATAACATCTAATGTATGTTAATCATAGACTCGCAGTTAGAAAACAAAGACGACGAATTGGTAACCGCATATGCATACCAGAATTTTCTCCCACATATTTTCTTTTGTTGTTGAAGGGACTTCCTTCCAACATAAATGTTTTATGCCAACCATATCACGGACCAAATATCCTAGGTAACTACTGAATTCAATTCTATGGTCACCAATAGGCCGGAACATTTTTTCAAATTCAATATCCCTTCTTTTGGCATTTTTATCCGAGAAGTATCTATGCAGCTTCAACATTCTTGTCATTCCCCTCTCTTTGATGATCACTTCTGTAGAGTCTTCTTGTTGTGGATGCTTTTCTGCTTCTGGAGCATTTTCCAATTCTTTTTCTTCTAACACCTCCAAATCATCATTTTAAGAATCTTCTGACTCTAGAAATAACCGAGGCAACATATGAAACCATGTGATGTTTAAGTAGAAACAAGTAAGTACAAGGTTTCGCACATTACCTGTTAAGTCTTCAAATCTAGCAGTGTGGAGCATATGTTCATCATCATCGTCATCTGATTGTACAATGTCATCATGACTCTCATCTAAATCCATCGTTTCTTCATCAGAATCCCCCTCATCATCTGATTCCCTCCATTGGTCGTAATCATCATCTTCTCCCATGACAAAAGTTGTGTAGGTACGTGCATCTTAGTTAGGAATTTGAGCTTATTTTGGAAAATATTAGCTAAACCTAATAGGATAGGCAACATGTGTTACACCTATTTTCTATTATATGAAAAGAAAACAAACATTAAATCATTGATGCATGTAACTTGAGGCTAAAACATCACTGCAACACACAAAATCTCCTTATGATTATTGTGTTATCCACAAAGCGAAAGGTACCGGTTAAACGGTCTTATATAACTTTTTGTTACAAAAGCCAAGAGCACTAAAGCACCAGATAATGATTATCCATTTTTAGCTTGAAGATATAGTCAAATTGGCCAACCAGCAACATGGTATTATTAAAAGTGGCAACTTAAAATGCAGACGTTACAGGCTTGCCAAGTAACAGAAACTCAAATGATTAAATATTGAGAAGCCTTGTATATAAATATGATTGACACAACATCGCCAATCAAAGTAGAGTTATTAACTCTCAATCAAAATCCAACCCAAACAATAACAAAAACCCTAGAAAAAAATTAGCATCGTTAAGTTTTTTATTTTATTTTATTTTGTAAAACCTAACTAACTAGTAAAGCCTAACTAAGTAACATGAAAGAAAAATCCTTACCTAAATCTTATAATAGTTCATGCATGTAACTTAAGCCTAAAATATTATTGTTGTAACAAAATGAAATCACATCTCATCGTACAACCCGTGATTGTCATTAACTTGTTCTTTGATACAGGCGAATAAAAACCCTAATCATGCTTTAACTAGTAAACCTATAAGATCTAACATCTGATTCCATGAGATCAAACAAAAAATCTAACATAAATTTAATATTCATTCGATAATGGGTTGTAGAAATAATACCAACAACAAAGATCGAGTTTAAAGAGGTAGATTCCTCGTAAAGATTAGAGATAGTAATACAATAAAAACCCTACTCATGTTTTAACTAGTAAACCTATAAGAAGTGATAGAATAAAAACCATAATTATGCTTTAACTACTAAACCTATAAGATCTAAAATCTGATTCCATGAGATCGAACAAAAAATCTAACATCAATGTAATATTCATTCGATAATGGGTTGTAGAAATAATACCAACAACAAAGATCGAGTCTGAAGAGGTAGGTTCCTTGTAAAGATTAGAGATAGTAGTAGAATTATGATTTCATATAGAGAATGAATCGAGTAATAAAAACTGAAAAAGTAGATCGAACTCATCTTTCTTTTTCTTTTTGGAATTTAACCAAACCATCAAAGCGGGAATTGATTTTCCTTTTGAAATCATCCCGCCCAGTAAAATCCATTTTCATCACCCGCCAAACAAAAGATTTTTGGTGTTTTTCTTTTTTTATTTCCAAATTTTTTATGTGTAACCAATATGGTTAGTTTCCTTATTTTATGAGAGAATATATCGTAGACAGTTATGATAAAATTGTTTCCCAAAATTTTCGAAATTTTGTTTCCGATCTCTAACCAACTCGAGAAGAGTCTATAGAAAAAAACTACTTTCCTATTTAGAATAATATTTACCTTAATAATTTTAAGCTGGGTTGTCTCCTGTATTATTCTTTGTTTAGGGAGGAAACATATGAATTATTAGTGGCACCTATGTAGGAAATGTATTATTCTAATCATACAGTAAGCTAATAAAGATAAATAAACTAAACCCATCCATTTTCATGTTCATCATTTCCAGAAAACATAAAAGTTCAACGTGAATCATTCATCACATAAACGTCAACCTATCTATCAGCGTAAAAAGCCTCCATCTAGTGCAGTACTTAAAAAATAAATAAAACCACCACTGAAAACAAAATGGTCATCAAAAACCTTGTTTAAAAAGCAAATAACTTGTTAGATGAGTCTGGTTCTTTGTCAGATTAGTCTGATTCCTCATTCTCATCCAATTCCACGCAAAGATCATTATCATTAACATCGTCGTATAGCAGTACTTTACTTTCAATAGCACTTTACTTGTTCAAACTCGTATTTTTGTTACAAGTATTTGCAAGGAGATAATAAGATCAGACCTAAAGTGATAAATTGATTCTTATTGTTTACAGGGGTAAAACTGTATCTTTCTACATTTCCTCCGTTCTTTCAGCTAATTATATTTATTTTTCCAAAAGAATGCACACCTCACAAATAAATAAATTTGCAAGAGTATATTGCATTCTGTAAAGTCTATGAACTTGTAAATAATTATCTGATTTATTTCATGATTCCAATACCTAAATAATAAAAGAATTCATAAACATCACCTTCTTCTAAATGACAAAATTAGCAAACGAAACAAGAAACGAAAACAACTTTCAAAGCGTCCACAAAATGAAATCGATAAATCAAACCATATCATCAAAAAAAAAAAAAACCATATCAAATGAACCATCCTCATCTTCAAACAATTCTTCTTGAAATGCTGAGGTGAACCTAATCACTCCAACCAGCAGGCTTGGGCGCCTTGTCATCCTCAGATTTGTCATTTTCTGCTTCATCAGGCTCCACATGCTTGTTAAGATCATGCTTGTTAACTTTTGGAATATCTGCCATATCCGGAACATCGGGACGATCTTCATCAATAATTTCAATAATAGAAGCAGGAGCATCATCATTCACAGTAGGAACATCAACATAAGCAGGAACATCAGCATCCTCATCGCTACTGATTACAGCATCCAGAGGAACACCAGGAATAACATCAGCATAAATAGGAACATCATCATTGTAAACACTACTGACAACAGAACTAATTACAGCGTTGAGAAGAACACCAGGAACAGTAGTTATTCCGTCCACAGTAATGATAATCCTCAATTTACAAGGACCAGCCATCAGTCGAGGACATTTTTGGATCCTCTCTTCAGTTTCATCTCTACAGTCCCTCTTAGAAGAACTCATTTTCCTCTTAGTACTCTATGTTAATTTTTTCTATGCTTGGTGTAATTTATATATATTTCTAAGGAAAACCCTAATTTCTTAGGTTTTCCATCATTATCTTAAATCACTTATTCTTTGGTATTTACATCGAATATTGTAGCAATATAAGGAGATATGGAATGAATATTTTCATGTTTATCTAATTTCCTTTTTAATCTAATATACATAACGAACATAACAAACTAAAATAAATTATGATCTCATGAGATATATGGAATGAAAATTTTCATATTTATCAAATTTCCTTTTTAATTTAATTACCTAGGTCGGTTGGGGTGGCCCGGCCGGCTGGACCATAGGTGTAACGCAAAAAAAGGAAAAAAACCAAATGTTGGCTAGTTAAACAATGACCCAACATTTAGCGGCAACACTTTCATGTTGATGCACGAAATTGAACATTTCAACATAGAAAAAATCCAAACACCAAAACAAAAAACAAAAAAATACAAGGAAAAAAAAACAACATAAATAACCCAAGGAATAAATTGTACATTTCAGCATAGAAAAAAAATCCAAATACAAAAAAAAAAAAAAAAAAAACTGCAAGAAAAAAAGCTACATAGATAAGCCTAGGAATGTGTTAGCGGCATGGACATCGTGAGTACACATTTCCGATTGTCCACCAAAATTCTTCAACGAGACAGCGCTCCTCATGTAAGCAATAATTGCAACCCTTGTTTCCCACGGTAGTGCCCCCCAAATTTCCGCCCAAGTTCTGGTGAGTGTATTGTAACGCAATAAACGCGTATTCTGCCAAAATAAGAGGTCCTTGTTATTTACAAAGGCTATCGGGTTATAAGTCGGCCATTCATCATCTTCAAAGTAAATGCTTATCTTATAATTCCAATTACATTCCTCGCCAGGTGCCCATGTATGAATATTTTCTTCGGAAATGGGAGCCTAGAAATCTATCCGGGGTCGATAAATCCCCTCATGGATGTAGTAAAATAAAATGCGAACTCCGAACATGACCATCCCAAGTGATGGGTTAGTATTTATCCAAAATTCACTCCCAGGAATATGATGCGGGGGTGGAGAATATTGATGGAACGTCTCAGTGTGTAAATTGAAAGATATTATGCCAATATCCTGCTGACAACAATCCTTCCAAAAATACAACCATGTGCGTACACACCTGAACTCCGAAAAGTATAAGGAATCTTCGTTGCTATGTTCCTCCATCCCCTCTTGTCTCCTAGAGTGTGTATTTGAACTTTACCATGCATCCATGTGAATTCGAACTATCTTGTACTCATTGGTACGTTGACAGTAGCCGAACCCCACAATTATGTTGTATCGTAGATACCACGAAATTTCTGGATCCGGTGCAATTGGGATGCATAGTTGTGGCAGATGGAGGTGCTCACCAGTTTCTGGATTCATAATATATGCAGGATCTTGTATGCCGTGGTGTGAAACATAAAAACATACCAGACCATTGCAAGATTCAACTATTGGGTGCAACATAGTCCAATCAACATGGGTTCCATCATTCGTGGCGTTGTGATTGTTGGTTGTTACGATCCGGCTGAAATCTTCCTCTCTATAAAAGAGTTAGGTAAGTTTATCTTTCCTCATTCTTGGTGTGACACAAAAAGGAATCCAATTCTTTTGTCCCCAAGGATAGTACTCCATTCTTTGCATACATATTTGCTTGCTAAAACGCTTTTTGCAGTTTGGATGCGCTGAAGTATCTCGGTAGTTAATTCCGGCAACATATCCATCACTATTATACTGATGAAAGATTATCAAAAAAAAAATTACAAGCTTTTAGGATTTTCTTATTGTAGAATGCTACAAGCAGATACGAGTAAAGCTTAGAGCATCTCCAACAGTGGGTGTAAAAAATCCTACGTGGAAGTCTATTTAAGACTTTTCTTTAAGAGATTATACACATATAGTAAATATAGGATCCTATGGTTAAAAAATTATCTCCAATAGTGAAAGGTTTAATCTTTAGAATATTTTATATGATAAAATCTTAACCGTTTATCTTTACTTTTACTAATATCTAAATAAAATAAAATAATTGAAAATATGACGTGGGGTGCAATTGAAGGTGTAAATAAGACTTTATTTTCACATCCATCCTAATTTGTAGGATCCCACCATTGGAGATGGATTTATGTTAATTGCGGGTCTAAAATCCTACATGTCATGAAAAACAAAAAGCTTGACCCTCTATTGGATATATATATATAGACATCCAATACACATGTTGGGTAATTTTTTTAGGTTTTCCATCTTAAATCACTATTCTTTGGTATTTACACCGAATATTTCAATTTCCATATTACTAAAAAATGAGATATTGTAGCAATATAATGAGATATAGAATGAATATTTTCATGTTTATCTAATTTCCTTTTTAATCAATATACATTCCGAACATAACAAACTAAAATAAATCATGATCTCTTAGGAAATACCCAAATAATTTTTCTACTTTTCGACTAATTACCTAGGTCGGTCGGGGTGGGCACCCGGACAGCTGGACCATAGGTGTAACGCAAAAAAAGGAAAAAACCAAAGGTTGGCTAGTTAAACAATGACCCAAACTAATTAAATTGTACATTTCAACATAGAAAATAATCCAAACACCAAAAAAAAAAAAAAAAAAAAACACAACTACAAGAGAAAAAAAAGCTACATAGATAACCCAAGGAATAAATTGTACATAGAATGAAATCCAAATACCAAAAAAAAAAAACAAAACAAAACAAAACAACACAACTACAAGAAAAAAAATAAAAATAAAATACATAGATAACCCAAGGAATGTGTTAGTGGCATGGACATCCTGAGTACACGTTTCCGATTGTCCACCAAAATTCTTCAACGAGACAGTGCTCCCATATGAGGAATAATTGTAATCCTGCTTGTTTCCCACAATAGTTTCCCCCAAATTTCCGTCCAAGTTCTGGTGAGTGCATTGTAACGCAATAAACGCCCATTCTGCCACAATAGGAGGTCCTTGTTTTTTCCAAAATCTATCGGGTAATAGGTATGCCACCTTTCATCCTCATCCTTTTCCAAGAAAATGCTTATCTCATGATTCCAATTCCATTCCCCGCCAGGTGCCCATGTATGAATATTTTTTTTGGAAATGGGTGCCCAGAAATCTATCCGGGGCTGATTAATCCCCTCATCATAGGCCTCATGGATGTAGTAAAATAAAAGGCGAACTCCGAACATAACCATCCCAAGTTCTGGGAATTCACTATCAGGAATATGATGCGGGGTCGCGAATGTTGATGAAATGTCCCAGTGTCCAAATTGAAAAAAACTATGCCACCATCCCACTGACAACAATCCTTCCAAAAAATACAACCATGTGCATACACACCTGAACTCCAAAAAGTATAAGGAATCTCCTCTGCTATGTTCCTTCATCCCCTCTTGTCTCCTAGAGTGTGTATTTGAACTTTACCATCCATGTGAATTCGAACAACCTTGTACTCATTGGTACGTTGACAGTAGCCGAAACCCCCAATTACATTGTATCGTGGATACCACGAAAGTACTTGATCTCGTGCAATTGGGATGCATAGTTGTGGCAGATGTAGGTGCTCACCAGTTTCTGGATTCATAACGTATACAGGATCTTGTATTCCGTGGTGTGAAACATAAAAACATACCAGACCATTGCAGGATCCAACTATTGGGTGCAACTTACTCAAATCTTCATGGGTTCCATCATTATGGGCATCGTGATTGTTGGCTGTTACGATCGGGCTGAAATCTTCCTCTCTATAAAAGATTTGAGTAACTTCTTTCCCTATTCTTGGTGTGACACCAAAAAGGAGTCCAATTCTTTTGTCCCCGAGGATAGTATTCCACTCTTTGGAAACACATTTGCTTTCTAAAATGCTTTCAGCAGTTTGGAGGTGCTGTAGTATCTTGGTAGTTAATTCCGGCAACATATCCATCAATATTATACTGATGAAAGATTATCAAAAAAAAAAAATTACAAGCTTTTAGGATTTTCTTAATATTGTAGAATGCTTCAAGCAGGTACGAGTAAAGCTTATATAGACATCCAATACACCTGTTGGCGAATGGTCGCGTCCATGATGAGCAGGCATTATTTGAATGGTCGCGTCCTTAATGAGCAGGCAAGTAACGCTTTTGCCCGTTTTATCTTATAAGCGGTTAAAAGGGAACAAAATCTATAATTGGATTTAAGGGAACAAAATCTAAAGGATAACCATTACGTCATGAAGTAGGTCTGAAAGGACATGACATTTTAGTAGGGTGTTATTATTTCTTTGAATTCAACCGCTGCATGCGTCTCTTGGGAATAGGTCTCAGAAGAAAAAAGAAAAAAAAAAAGATAATTAATGTGAAAGAGGAATTAGGGATTATATTCATTTTCCAGAGAGAAAATTAAGCCAAGAGAGGAGAAGAAGAAAAAAAAGTTTCAGAGATAACAATGGCTCCGAATAACCCAGAAAAAGGGAGTGGCTCCAAACCATCAAAAGGCAAGACCCCAATGACAGCGGAAGAAGTTGATAAGGAGGAGTGCTTGAAGAGAAAGGAAGTGATGATGAGGTTCAAATTAGCAGTATATGAAATGAATTTAGAGCAACTAGAGAAAGTTAAGTACCATATATTGAAAGCAATAAGATTGAATAAAAAGAAGAAGAAAGAAGAGGCAAGGAATATGAGAGAAGAGGAAGAAGTAGGTTTGCAGAACAATAACCAAGATGATGATATGGATCTGTTGTGGAATAAGTTTGATCATGCAAATTCAGTATGTGAGGCAGAAAATGAAGAGACAAAGAAGAGAAGCATAGAGAAAGTAAAAGATGAAGAATACCCAGAAGAATTTTTGCAATTGTTGCAGAAAAGGGAAAGGAGACAAGGTGTGTTTTTAATGAGAAGGATTAGGGCTAGAAGAGCATCAATTTATGCTGGAAGATATAAGGATTATACAGACCACCCTGTGAATGAAATCAGTGTAGAGGATGAGTATCAGGCGTACCTATCATGAACAACACATGAAAATGAGGTCATACTCAACATAGTGACTGATTCTGAAACTGGTATGCGATCGGATAGGGAAAAGTCGGATTACGACTCCGAGTGATGGCCGGCAACAGGTAAGGCTCTACCGATTCCAATTTTCTTAATGCTGGTGAATTTTTTGGGTCAAGTTGCTTTAATGGAAATGATGATACAGATTTTGCAAATGGTTATACAAGTTACTATTTTGAAGAAATAGGTATCATCAAAGTATAGAGAAAAATTGGAATTAAGAGTGGTCTAATGGGAAATTGTGGACTGTGGACGACTGAATCTTGTTCTGTTTTTTGGAATTTATGTTTTGGATTTAGGATTTATTTTCATGTTTTTTGTAATGTTAATGACTGAATGGTGTTGGAGTTGCTTAATTAATGACTGTTTAATGACTGTCTAATGGATTAATCTTCTTGTTTAATTACTGTTTTCTTATGTATGATTGAATGGTGTTGGAGTTGTTGGTTGCATTGTCAAACTCAATCTATGACCAAAGAACTGGATAGGAGTATATAGAAAGCACAAGTACTGTGTTGAAAACTTGGAAAAATCACGCCTAATTTTATTACACAATATTACACAAATTTTGACATTGTATTGAAATCACAAAGGATTGCTGAAATTACATGGATTCTATAAGACTAGGTCCATCAAGGGGAAGGGGTCTTCCTGGCTTTCGTCTACAAAAAGAATCCTGATTAGTCACGTAATCAACATTTTTTTTTCTACTTCTCAAAAATCTTTTTCATTCGTGTGCATTTTCAAGAATATCATCATTGATTTGTATATCAATCACTTATACCTTTTGCATCTCAAATTCTCACTTCTTTTTACATTTTTATTTTTCTCTCTTGGATTTACTTTAATGAACACATAAAAGTCTCCCTATAGATTCGCATAATTTATAACCATAAATACAACTGGAATACAAAAATGCCTCCCTATTTTTCCGTATTTAGATAAATCATATATATATATATATATATATATATATATATATATATTCTAAAATCAATGTGGTGTTGTTCGCGTATATGAGCATATATTTATCGATATGGAAACTGCTAACGCTGCAACACGAGTACCAGATGCGATGGTTTTAGTTGAGCAGATAATCAAAGAAACTTTCAAATAATGTGGTTTTTGTTTTTAGAAATTGTTTATTTTGATTATTATTATTTTTTTTTAAATGTTGAGGATGTTGGTATTATTTTGCTTCGTTTAGTTTTATAAAAATATTGGTGCTTTAAATTCTTTGCTTGATATTTGTTTGTTAATCGATCAATTTTAATTAACTCGTTGAGTCAACACAATTCAGTTTTCCATAATATACCTTATATAAACATAAGCCCTTATGATAGTTATCATATTTTAATTTTAATTTAGACTCGACCAAATGGAAGAAATATAGCAATAATTTATGGAAAGACTGGACCACAAGGGATCTTGGCACCAATGCCAAATTTGGGTCAAGCCAAAAAAATGTGGCAGACATTTTAGAAACAAAAAATAATCTTCTCTATTATATTTGGCAAAACAGAAGAAGAGGAGTACTAAAGAGATCTATCTTTTCTTTTGCATGTACCCAAGAAAGCAGTAGTGTGGTGATTGACAAATATTGCTTTTGAAGGAGAGAATACTATAGAACGTAATTGTTGATGGTGGATTTTCATTTAAGGTTAAAATTGTAAAAACCAGAAAACTATGCGCTGACATCTTGTAAAAGATAAAGCCATTAATAAGTGTTGGATACTCCCTCACTTAATTCACCTAGAATGGAGCATGTGACAACAATCCCATTCTCAGGAATACACGAAATTCATCCAGCCGGAGCATGTAGCAATAATCCCATATACCCTGTGAATTTCTAGCATTATTAATTAATGCGCAATCAGCCTTGTATTTCCTGTACTCATTATCAGTGCGGCATGACGACTGAGTGTTACTCTTACAGAGCAACACGAACCTCCAAGCATTATAATGAAACCATAAACGAAATACCCGTACAGGCTGACTCTCGGTGTGTTATACTAGCCCGATTGAGCCCCTCTCGGTGTGTTATACTAGCCCGATTGAGCATCCAGACTGACCGTATCAGTCCGGATATGATCGCGTCATCCAACTCCACAAGCATGATTGGATGACCCAGATCAATTCCATCACCCCCAAGCGGTATGGAATACCCACCGCCGACCCCGCATGGTCGGCCATTGGCCTAGCTTGCCAAAAACGTTCATACCAAGCAATATGGACGGAAAACCTAAATTAGGGTTTGCGGCATATTACATGTGTCGCAAAAACAGTCTCAACCATCCATCTTCGCAGGTATAGATGGAGGGTGTAGATGTAGACTCAAAGGGCCCAGAGCATGTCAACACAATCACCGAGGGCCCGCCTACACACTTGACCAACTGGTCAAGACCAACCATGCTTGGTCGTAAAAAATTCGTGCGCCCAAACAAGGGGTGACGCACGGCTTTGAAATCCATAATTAGGGTTTTGAGCATCACGAGCATCCATCTTCTCCGGCACGAATGGAGGGTCCGAGATTAGATTAAGCAGGTCCGGTCATACCAGCATGACCACCGTGGACCCATCTATTCCCTCACTCGATCGGCCAAGGCATATCATGCCTGGCTAACCCAAAACGCACGCCCAAACTAGCGTGGTCACACCTCCCAAACCACAAACTGATCTCGACCGCTCAACTTCGCCGGACGATTTGGATGGCTCAGATCACGTTTTTATGGGATATTCAGGTATAGGCGTAAACACCAGCCTACCACCTTCACACCAATCCAATCGGCCAAGACCGACCAAGATTGGTCGTCTTGGAACGTGTGCCTGAAGTGGGCGTGACGTGCGGCTCTTGCGGCACTGGTTTCCTGTCGCAAATCGATCTCGACCCCTCAACTTCACCGGATTAATTGAGCGACCCAGATCATACTTTCGTGAGGTAATGGGTATAGGCGCCTACACCGTCATGCCGTCTACACGCATGTATGGTCGGCCTGGCTAAATTTGTATCCCATGCTTGGTTTCGACCAAGCTGAAGAGTGATGCCTACCCACCTCTTCAAAACCCTAATTTCATTAACGGTCGCAGATGAGTGTCTCAAAGATCATCTCATCCGTCCAACTTCACCAGCTTGGTTATACAACCCTGGTCAGGAGTTAGTTGGTCAGTGAGGCGTCATTACCCATCACTTTACCACACCAAGATGCAGTACCTGCATAAAATACACATGATACTTCACAAGTATCAACTTCCTGAATAACGCAGTTATTCAATTCAGCATTACATGCTACCTATCGTGGATCCACGATCCACACGTTCCAGACATCAATCATGTCACAAGGGGGGGGGATACATGCGGGGTATTGGTCTGGCGGTTTACAGCGTGCAGCGTGCAACGCGCCATCACAAGAACGTGTTAGGAAGTCATGGACGGTTAGAGATGAACAGGAGAAGTGGGCAAGACTGGTCGTGTGGCACCGACGCACAACTCCACTACTCCATCACTCCACTTCCCACGAGAGACGTGAATAAGGCTCAATGACTTGTATAAATAGGTTCTCCGCCCTATTTCAAAAACAAGTCGAGACAAAAACAGAGGCAAGTGTTAATACAAAACGTATTCCAACACCCAGAGCCTGCTTGCATCAATCGTAAGCCTGCTCATCTTTCTGTTACAAGTCATTCATAGCCAACACCTTCACAATCTCAACACCTTCTTCGCTTCCGTCCCTAAGATCACCCCCATCTCCTTCACTTTGTGACGGAAACAAGTCTGGAACGGCCATTTCTTGGTTTAGGCCGGACTTGCACAGATTGACTTCCGAATCTACAAGCACTCACTGCGCAGTGCATTTGTTTAGGGTTTAGATTCATTCCTCATCCACACACCCCAAATTACCAAATTCAACAGGAGTAGTTTTCACCCATAAACAATTGGCGACCACAGCGGGAGGTTGATCTCTCGGTTGCAAAAAATTGAATTCTCAATTTTTCGGTTTTCATCTCGCGATGTATCCTCACCAGGAGACCACAGGTGGTTCAGGTATCATGGGAAGTGTAGCTAGAATGCTGGAGGATGTCTTGGCAAATCAAGCCGGTATCGCTAGAAGACAGAGCGAGATATTCCGCCTTTTGAATGATATAACAGCGCAATTACAAGAAGGTCGGCAGGCATCTACTCAAACAGTGCAAGAAATGCTGGATCCTTAGTCACACCTTTACCAGTGGAGATGCAGAAAGAGCGCGTAATCACGGGGGACTCAGGAGAGACGAACAACATGGTCCGGCCGACAACGAAGACTCGAGGCAACTCCACAGAGGAAAAGACTTGTCCGGGTGTAGTTGCAGGAAATCCCACAATACACCCCTCACTATATTTTGTTAAACTAATCCATTCAAAAGATAATAGATGAACAATTATGAATGTTTATTAATAATTTTCTTGAATCTTTACACAGAAAATGGAATTACACTTAAGAACTTACAAAAATTCTCTCTCTTTCTCTCTCCTAATGACTTGCTCTCCAATCCAAAAAGACCTCTCCTTACAATGATTCACTCATCCCTTTATATAGGGTAATACATAGTGAATGACAACTAAGTCTGTCCTTTATTTTCAGGGAATATCTCGCGAAGTGTCGCAGCGTACAAGTATTCGTATTCGCAACACTTCTTATCTTTCGCCAGATTTCATATCTTCCTACCGTCATCCAAGTCGTCATTCATACTTAACCCTCTCGCGACTCACTCGCAATGTTGTTATCCATTGTCTTCGCGTAGAGTTGTTGTCGCGATATTCGATCCTACATCTTGCCTCTTTTTTCTTGAATATTGCTTGGAGAGCGATCTTTAAGAAAAAATTCGTTGTTGTTGTAGTCTCGATTTTTATTGATGAAGGAACGAGCAAAAGAATACTTTGGACTTGAAAAGTACGTACTTGCCTCTATTCTTTGGCGAAGTTCAAGTTTTTAGAAGTATGTATGAAATATCATTTCTTGCCTCATGGGTTATGGAGAATAATGGATTTTGCAATCTCTCCTCGCGAGTTAGGAAAATAATTGAGTCTCATATGATAAGAAAATATGTTTGTGCAATACCCAAATATTACATCTTCTCGCCTCTCTTTATGTTTCCTTATGTTGTGCGATATCCGAATTCTTTGTCGCAACCGTTTATTTTCCACTAAAAATCTTCTTCAGCATAACTCCATGAATCTAGGAATGACCGTTTACACGTGTTTAAAACCATTCTTTTACCGGTACATTTAATGTTATCCGGTCATAACACTTTCTTGCCTATTTATAGGAGAGTCTTTTGTGAAGAACATTTCTTTCCTTCTATTTCATCTCTTTTATCGTCTCGCAATTTGTTCTTCGTTATTCTTCTTCACCATCGTCTTCATCATCCTTCGTTATTTCTTATTTGCTATCACTTCCATGGCATCCAGTGTTTGTTTATCTTGCTAGATTCGATTGATTCTATGATTGATTGATTTTGTGATTAACTTCCCTTTTTGAGATTATCTTATTCCTTTTAATCTTTTCTCGCCATTTTTGTTTCAAAGAAGAACAAACCCAGCACCAAGTTCACCGTGAAGAACCCCTTCTTTCTTTGGATTCACAAATCGAAACCAACTTCTCAACAAGAATCCACCTTGCCACCAAAGTCCTCTTCGCAAGCTAAACATACCATTTCTAAAAGAAAGCCTCATGAGTGATAAGGTATTTTAAAGAAGCATTTACTTTTTAATAACAATATCTTTGCCTCTGTTTCTTACTTAATTTATCATTCGCAGGATGACAAAACTATTGACAAACTCCCAAAAGATCTCGCCACTCTAAACTCGTTACTCCCGATGTTCCTTTTCCCTCATTTTCACCTTCTTCTCCCCTGCGAAATCATCGCAAGACAATCTTGTCACAAATGACAATATTCCTATGCCTCAACTCCTTATAGATCAGTTCCTCATAATAATCCTACTACAAATGAACTTATCCCTTCTCCTACCATCAATGTCCCGACCCATTCCTCCAATCACTACCTTTCCCGAAATCTCCCCTTCTCATGATGTTCCTTTGGCGAAGAATGATTCGTCTCTTCCTTCTTTACCCGAGCAAATCCCTCTTACCGCAGAAAATTTGGAAGGAATAGACGTGGCTTTCAAAGTTCTCTCGGACCTTGTGAATGATGCCAAGAAGACTTCTGTTGATCCTGTCAAATCTGATGTCTGCGAGATTTTAAGTAAACATATTGGTCCTGATAGGATCTCGCAAGCATCCTTGGTTCAAGAAATTAATGTGCTGAAAAATGATCTTCAAGCTATGACTGCTAAATGCAATAATCTCCATCTTGAAAATCAAAAATTTCACAACCTCTCACTAGATCGTGATAATCTTCGCAAGAAGAATGAAGAGTTAAAAGGTATACTTCTTCCCCTTAAGCTCTTTTTTTTTTTTTTTTTTTTTTTTTTTTACAACTTAAACTTTTGTTCGCCCTTTAAGCTCTAAACCAGAAACGAATAATGGAGATATATCAGTTGGAATCAACTGTTGAAGAGGTTCGAGTTGAAAGAGATGCTTGGATGGAGCAATATAACATCTTAAATAATCTTCATACATATGCCGTTGATCAAATAGATAATTTGTCTAAAGAAAATTTTGATTTAATTCAGCAGCAAGACTCATTAAGTAAAGACTTATCTCGCCTTTCTTACTCTTTGACTAAGGCTAATTTGGAGTTGGAAACTTTATCGATGAGAATGGGACCCTTTCTTAGAAAAGCGATCTCTCGCTAAACAAGGTCGCAACCTATTCGCAAGAATATGATGCTTGTCAAAAATTACGTGAAGAACAAGAACAAACTATTCATTCCTTGAAAAAGCAACTTGGAGAAATTATCACGAGAGAGATAAACTTATTCGGGGTAGAATAACCTTGAGTCTAAAAGCAAACCAATTCAAGGATCAATGTTCCAAATTAGAAAAATCCAACTTGTACTCTTATGACCGAGAATTCTATACTTGTTTCGAATGAAAAAGCTTGCGAGCTCGATTGAAAGGCCTAGTTGGAGATACATTTGATGATGCCATGGACTGTTTGGGGAATAATTTTGCATCTTTAATTCAAAGATCTTACTTCTGTAAGGAAGGTAGTCATATTATTTGACTATCTTAATCCATTAATTATTCTAAAAATCTTTAATTATCTTTAATCTTGTGCACTTGTTATGCAGACTCGAGAAGAAACTTCGCTCTACTATCTCCACTCTCGATCAGATTACTCTAGGATTCGCAAAGAAAATGGGTTACTCGCCGCCTCTCTTGCTCGTTCTCGCGACCGTGCAGTAACTAAGATTTGATTATATGTCTTATCGTAAAGACATAGATAGTAAGAATCGTCAAAAGGCGTTGCTTCGTCAATTCCCCTCAAAGTCAAGTCCTTGTGAATGAGATTTTATTGTCTAAGTCCCTTGATCCTATTCATGTTGATCCTTTGGAAGTAAGTGATGATGAAGTCCCCGATTCTCCCGAAGTGATTATGACTATGAAAGCGGCGAAGATATCGCTAATATTGAAGTTATCAACAAAGATCCGACTGAAAATTTTTTTTGATGAAAATCCACCAGCTGGCGAAAATGAAGGTGCTGAAAACATTTCTGATGAAAATCCACCGACCGGTGAAGGTGAAGCTGATAAAGGCAATGAAAGATCTCAACCATCCTCTGTAGTTGATAATATTGATGTAGAGAATTAAACTTTCTTTGTAATTTGTCAAAACTTTTTTGTTTGTAAGGATTAAGTCGTTGATCGAGTAATCCCCTTATTTTCTCCTTTTTCTCTTATTTAAGATGTTTGAACATAACCTCGCGAGCATGTTCGCCATCGAATCTTTTGTTAAGTAAAATCATCCCAATTAGGAATTTCACTTTATTTCTTCTCATTGCGACAAGATCGCAGCCGCCTTTACATTTTCATGTAATGACCCATTGACCTTGCCTTATCATTTTTGATGGTCTTCTAAGTTTGACCTTCCTAATTAAAGGTCTCACTGCCACCCTTTATTGCGACAAGGTCGCAGGACGTCTTTACACTTGCATGTAAAAACCCATTGACCTTGTCTTATCATTTTTCAAGTATTTTTGCCTCTGCAGGATATTTTGCTTTGCGACAATAAGACATGCCTAAATTTTCTTGCGAAAGTAAAGCCCCATGACATTGTCGCCTTGCGACGAAATCGCAGGACGTCTTTACACTTGCATGTAAGGACCCATTGATCTCGCCTTACCCTCGCGTTAGTATTATTGCCTCGCAGATCATTGCACAAATATGACAAGCCTAAGTTTTCTTGCGAAAACAAAGCCTCGTGACATTTGCGTCTTTGGCACTTATCACCTCCCTAATGGAGGGTGCCGCCTTATCATCTCCCGGTTGCCCCTTCAAGGAGGCGTACATCGGCCATACAAGGCTAGCTCCTCCCATCCGGTCTTAACAACAACCAGCTTGTTTTCAGCCTCTTATCCCTTATACCTATAGAGTTTATGGTTACAAGGCTGCACCCTAAGTGGAGTTTTCTTCGGCCGAGGAGTGCAGTGCGCCAAGACTTGTCAAGAGTGGTAAGGAAGTTCCATGCTCCCCGCACTCTTGACTCAACCGGGGTACCTCGGCGCCTTGATCATACGACTCCTTGAAAGAGACCCGGTCGCCCAACCAGGGTATAACCTACATATATAGTTGGGAATCCAAGGTATCTCCTCCGGATAGGCTTTCATGGGCCCCAAATCTGCATGACCCAGTTCCAGGGCGGTGTAACCTTTTCCCCGAGCCATGTTAAGAGATTCCCCTTATATGACGCACTTTAGGTCTTACATTTGCCTCTTACGAAGTATAATTCGCGAACTAGGGTGTACGCCATAAAGGTTCGTCCCATTCATTCGATCATGTTTATTCATTCATTCATTCGTTATTTCTTGTCATTCCGTCATGCGAGACATTCGCGATATTTTGGTTTGAATTTTATTGATTTTCTCGAGATATCTTGCATTAGAGTACTTCATCCGACCCATTTTTATGGGTAATATTTCTTTAGATATAACTGCTCCACGGCCGCCCAATCTTTGTCCCATGTCTTTACCTTCGTGGATCCATCAATCTATAAGCCCCCGTACCAACTACTTCTTTGATAATATAAGGTCCATCCCATTTTCTCGCCAGCTTGCCTCCATTTTCTCGCTGATATATTGGTGTCTCTCGCAATACCAAGTCCCCGGTTGAAATTCACGTATCTTCACACGCTTGTTATATTCTCTCGGCCAATCTTCGTTGATAATTCTCCATGTGTCGTAACGCCTTCTCCCTTTTCTCTTCTAATTCGTCCAACTTGATTAGAATGTTTCCGCACTAAGATTTTTCTCCCAAACTTCTTTTTAGTTGTTGGGATCATGACTTCGTTGGGAGCACAGCTTCAACTCCATATGTTAAGCAAAAAGGTGACATTCCAAGTAGCTTCTCTTCTTGTTGTATTGTATGCCCATACCGCACCGGGTACTTGTTCGCACCATCCTCTATTGTGTCCTTCTAACTTCTTCTTCAATATATCCGCAATTGTTTTATTTGTTGCCTCCGCCCGACCGTTAGCTTGCGGATATAGTGGAGTCGATTTCCCACATTTTATTTGAAATGAATTAAGTAACAACTCTATGTTTTGCCCTTCAAATTGTTTCCCATTATCGATACCAACTGCAAGTGGGATCCCAAATCTGCATATAATATTCTCAAATATGAAAGTAAAAATATCTTTGTCGCGAATGTGTTGTACCGCTTTCACTTCGCCCATTTTGTGAAATAATCCGTTGCGACAATTAAGTATTCTCCGCCCTGTTCCCGGTAAAAAAGGTCCCACGATATCTAAACCCCACTTTCCAAAAGGCCACACACTCTTAGAAGAATTTAATGGTGCCCTGTGTGCATGTATTTTCTTCCCATGTCTTTGACATTCTTCGCAGTGTCTTGACATTGCTCTCGCGTCCTCATGCATATACGGCGTAATATCCTTGCATTTTTGCTTTATACGCTAAAGATCTTCCACCGCTATGATTTCAAAGATCTCCGCTATGCAACATCTTCAATATGATTTCTCCCTCTTCCCTTGTTAAGCATCGAAGTGAAGGTCCATCAAAAGATCGCCGATAAAGCACACCATCTCTTAATTCATAATTGTTGCACGCCTTTTTAATTTGTGTGCTTCTAATCTATTTCTTGGTGTCTCCCTTTCATCAAGTAAGCGTGAAGTTCTATTCTCCAATCTTTATCGCTACATTGTGGTATGTCTTCTACTAACATTGCATCCGCTTCTTGCCCTTCTTCTTTATTAATTGATGGTGCCAAAAGTGTTTGTATTTTGATATTCCTCGCAATGGGGTCTGTCATCATGCTTGATATAAAGGCAAAAGCGCCTCACAGTCTCGTTATTTCTCCTTGATATATGCCTCCATCTCATTTTTGGTATCTCAGGCTTGACAATTCCTCGACAAGCTTTCTATACTTTTGCAAAGATGGCTCATTTGTAGCGTATTTCTCTCGTTATCCGGCGAATTGCTAATTGCGAATCACTGGTAATCCTCACATTTTCTAGCTTCATTTCTATTGCGAATCGCAAAGCATGTATTATGGCTTCATACTCCGTTTCATTATTAGTGGATTCAAACTCCAATCTAAAAGAGAAAGCTAATTTATTGCCTTCTGGCGAAATCACAACAATTCCCACTCCATTACCTTCTCCATTTGATGATCCGTCTACCAATATTTCCCACCTATCTCGGTTCAGCTTAACAAATCATTTGGGTCTCCATGCTCTTCTTCTACATCCATCATTTCATCCACTGCTTCATCTTCCTCCAAAGGAAATTCTGCCAAAAAGTCTGCGACTACCTGTGACTTGGTTGAAGATAATATTTCATATTGGAGTTTATAATGACTTATTTGGGCATTCCACCTTTCTACTCTTCCCGATCTTTTGAATTTTTCATTACCGATTCGATTGGTACTTTTGTTACCACCCGATAAAGATGTGCTTGAAAATATATGCGAAGCTTAAATGTTGCATAGACTAACGCCAGGATTAGTTTTTCAATCTTCGAATAATTCCTTTTCGCGGCATTAAAAGTTTTACCGATATAGTAAATCGGTTTTTCTACTCCTCGTCTATTCGCAGAATATCGCGCTTAACGCATGCGACGTTGTCGCAAGATATACCAACAATTCCTCTCCGGTTCTCGCTTTTTGCATAATGGATACTTCCATTAGATGTTCTTTAATTCCTCGTAAAGCCTTTTCACATTCGTCTGGCATCCATTTAAATTTCGATCCCTTTTTCAAGATGTGAAAAAATGCTTGCACTTATCGATGATCGCGAAATGAATCTTCCTAGTGATGCTAACAACCCATTCAGCTTTCGAACATCCTTTATTGTCGCAGGTGTTGGCATATCGCGAATCGCTTTCACTTTCTCCGGTCGACTTGTATTCCTTCCTTTGATACTATATAACCCAAAAATTTTCCCGATGCCACTCCGAAGGTACATTTTTCGGGATTTACTTTGATGTTGAATCGCCTCATCTGCTCAAAAATTTCTTTCGATCTTGTACATGGTTTTCTCGCTTTCTTACTTTTTACGAGCATATCATCTACGTATACTTCCAAGTGTTTTATGTATCCATTCCGCGAACACTTCTTCTACCATTCTTTGGTACGTTGCTCCAAAGATTTCGTAAACCAAACGGCATTTTCGTATAACAATATAACCCTCTTGGAGCGAAAAAAAAGATGCTCTTGGTCTTCCTCGGCGAGAGGAATCTGGTTGTAACCTTTATACCCATCCGAGATGATATTCTTTCATTTCCTGCTGCTGATTCGACTAGTTGTGGGATATCTGGCAATGGAAAACTATCTTTAGGACAAGCTTTGTTTAAATCAGTGAAATCTATGCAAATCCTTATCCCCTTTTTCTTCTTTGGGACTATAACCATATTTGCTATCCATTCAGGATACTTTGCCGGCCTGATGATTCCCGCATCTAGCATTTTCTGCAATTCTTCTTCTATTTGGGGGTGATAAGTCTGTTGCGATTTTTCTAATTCTCTCGCTTGAACGGCTTCACCCTTTTATCTATTTCCAATTTGTGACAAGCTATCGATGGATCTATACCTGCATATCATCCATGTTCCACGCGAAGATATCCTTATAGTCTCGCAGCAACTCTACAGTCCTTTTTTCCTCATCCGTTTCCATACTGGTCCCAATTTTCAACATTTTGGGCTCTTCATTAGTTCCGACATTCACTTCTTTTCGTTTGCTCGCCGCGACGTAACTAGCTTGCGGTTCTCCCATAGGGGTTGGTCCTTTCAACTCTTTCGCGAGTTCATTTTCTTCTCCCGAAATCTCGCTAGGTATCCCTTTTCCTTCCTTTGCTCTTATCATGTAAACTCTAAATTCTTCTTCCTTTTTAATCGCTCGCCAGTTTTCGCGATACTTTCGCTTCTTTGCTTGCTCTTCATGATATTTTATTTCAATTTGATAACATGTTCTTCCTTTATCCACATCTCCTCTAATCTCGCCGATTCCAGTTGGTGTGGGAAATTTGATACATTGATGAAATGTTGATGCTATCGCTTTTATTGCATGTACCCATGGTCTCCCTAGCAATACGTTGTATGGCGATTCCATATCTACTACACACAAGGTTACTCGTGTCTCGATGTCTCCCAACAGAATTCGTATTTTTACTTCTCCTTTAACCTTTGTTACAGATTTACCAAAACCATGGATATTGTAGGCCATGGGAATCATTTCTTTATCTTTATATCCCATCTTCTCGTAAGCATGATAAAACATAATATTCACCAAACTTCCCGTATCGATTAAAGTTCTATTTACTGTCCATGTTTGCGTTGCCTTTATTAATTCTTCTCCTTTGCACGCGTTTATGGTGATTACCAGTGGAGATGTGTGATTCAAATTTTCTTTGGATATTTCTGAAGCTGTGAATGTTATCCTTTGCTTTTCCCATTCTTCTAAAGGCACTGTTACCTCTCTATCTATGATTTTCTTTCCTTCAAAATCCCGCTTGTGTATTCTTCCTTTGATATTTTCATGAAACTCATCAATCATTATCTTTGTGCCTGAACTGTACTCCATATCTTTCTCCTTTGCCTCATCTAATTTAACATTGTCTTTTTCTTTCATTTTCTTGATTTAAATGATTCTTATTGCCTTCTTTCTTTCTTCGGTGTCCCTGTTTCTAGCGCCAATATGTAGTTGCAGTGAAATCCCACAATACACCCCTCACTATATTTTGTTAAACTAATCCATTCAAAAGATAATAGATGAACAATTATGGATGTTTATTAATAATTTTCTTGAATCTTTACACAGGAAAATGGAATTACACTTAAGAACTTACAAAAATTCTCTCTCTTTCTCTCTCCTAATGACTTGCTCTCCAATCCAAAAGACCTCTCCCTTACAACAGATTCACTCATCCCTTTATATAGGGTAATACATAGTGAATGACAGCTAAGCTGTCCTTTATTTTCGGGAATATCTCGCGAAGTGTCGCAGGCATACAAGTATTCGTATTCGCAACACTTCTTATCTTTCGCCAGATTTCATATCTTCCTACCGTCATCCAGTGCGTCATTCATACTTAACCCTCTGCGACTCACTCGCAATGTTGTTATCCATTGTCTTCGCGTAGAGTTGTTGTCGCGATATTCTGATCCTATACCGGGGTACCACAACATCTACCGGATAAAGAAATGGAGGCTGCAGCTTACGGATTCCTGCTGGAAGATTTATATCTCAAGATCCTTGTCGAAGCCGTGAAGAAATGCTTGAGGAAGGAGAGATCAATCAAGGAACACTTGAGTACAGAGGATGGGAACGTTCAATTCGATCACTCAACAGTGATATTACAACACCTACCATCACCAGAGCTAGAGCAGCCGCAAATCCTGGCATCTCATCAAGTGTAACACCTCTAGTAGTCACCAGAGCAACAACTTCCACTCCTTCATCGGGACGAGGAGCCGGAGGGACGAGAGGAGGACCCTCCCCATTACCATTGCAGATTTGATGGAGAAGGTGAAGGTCTTGCTAAGACTCAAACGGATATGGCCGCAACTCATAAAGAGGTACTCACTTTTCTTAAGACATTAACTGATCGATTTCCACAAGAGCCGTGACAGCCTCTGGAGTAAAAAAGGAACGCATTCAACGCACCGGAGAAGGTACTTCAGCGGCGCGGACCTCCATGGACCTGATCAAAGAAGCGACATCAGATATGAGCGGTCCTGTCATGGAGACTGCTACACTGGGGACTGATCCTCACAATGATCCTTCTCAAATCAATAGTTTCACTATGAACCAGAGGCCGGTGGATCGAGAAGCGTTTTCTCTAGTGGAAAGTTTATGCGAACTTTCACACCTCTCGAAGAATCAGTGTACGGAGACATCTTGCTGCAATCAACCAGAGAAAGTTCATAACCGTGCCCTACATGTCACCGCACACATCAAGGATTCAGAGTTCAAGACGACCCTTATCGACACAGGAGCGTCTTCGAATATGATTACTCTCAAGACTCTCAGGACATCCAAGGTTCTCCCAGGCAAGGTCGTACGGAAGCCTACCACAATGACGGACTTCGAGGGAAACCAAACCAGCACATACGGGAGAAGCTCCACCGAAAGAATTCGACAAGTTCGTTGCATCCCACTCCCCACGTGGGCGTCAATTCAGGAAGAAGACCGGCTTGCATCATTGAACGCTAGTACCCACGATGCATCTTTGATGACGAAGCATTCTTCTCCATCCTGTGAAGCCACGACCCACGTTCACACGAAGAGGGAACGAACTTTTGTGGTGAGTCGTGACCAGAATGGGAAAACGGTATACCGACACTACCATTATCAACTAGCAGGGGAGACTGTTACACAGTCTCTCCACCCAATGGAATGCTACAACAGCAACGAACCACAAGAAAAAGTGCTAGATGCTCCACAACAGCTGCAAGATGGCACCAACTCCATAACTGATGAGATTGAAATCGTTGAGGAATCTCCTAGGCCTATCCCCATCAGCTCAACCTTGTGTACGGATAAACTTACAAAGCTCGTGGAACTTCTCAAAGAGTACCAGGACATATTCGCTTGGAGATATTAAGCAATGCCGGATTTAGATGAAAATTGGTCACCCATCATCTACATGTCATACCTGGATCCAAGTCGGTTAAACAGTTGTAGTTCAGACACGAGGAAAATGGATAGATCAGGTGTTGCATAGACTCCAGAGACTTGAACAGGTGATGCTCCAAAAACGATCCTCCTCTACCTAACATCGACATGTTAGTAGATGCAACCAGCGGACACGGCATGTTCTCCTCCATGGATGGATGTAGCGGCTACAAACAGATAAGGATGTACGAGCATGATGCAAGTAAGATAGCTTTTCGAACCCCTCTCGGAAATTGTTATTATACCATACTGCCATTTTGTTTAAAGAATGCCGGTGCAACGTATCAACGCTCTATCACGGCAATCTTCCACTAGAGCCGATACCTCAAGGGAGCAGCCTCAAGAAGATAACGATGTCCACGCGTCATATCGAACAAGATCCGGGCGAGTCACTTTATCAGACAGTGGTACATGTCTATCATGCTATGTTGGAGAATCCGCGCTTTTGGTCATCCTCTGGAGCTGTTGAACGCTCATCTACAACAACATATGCCCTGATAGAAAGAACCAGGCCTGCCGGTGATGAAGAGCCTCATAATGTTTGTAGGGGCATATATCTCACCAACAAAGCGATACAACCTTTAGCCTTACGTAGCGGTTCCCCGAAAGCAGCAAGAGGAAAACCACCGAGATACAACATCATGCGCGTCCATCAACTCCAACTCCAGTACCACATGCACGACTCCCACAATGATGAAACAATGTCCAAGATATTCCATATATGGCTCGACAACAACCACTACGAACAAACCATGTAAACCACGCTTGGGGACTGAGGCTTAGCATGAAGTTCCTTCACCGTCAGTCAAGGAATTCTTCAACATGAGAGAGATGGTCAGTCAAGAAGCATGGAATTCGCAAGGGTAAATCAAATCGAAGAGGGAACACTTCAACGCTCCCTCTAGCGAAGGCGCTTCAATGGTCTATTCAAGAGCCGCCTCAACGCTCTCTCTCGGGACCCACGTTCGCTTCAGTAATCCTTCTTCAACACTCTCTCCAGGATCTACCACAACGTTCGCACCAGAAACCACTTTAACATCCTCTCGAGCCATTTCAACACTCAAGATGCATCAATAATCTGCGCTCTGGTCAAGTTATCTTTGATGTACTCATTGCTCAACATATGTCTCATCCATCCTTCATGAGGGCCTAGCGGAGCATGAAAAATCTTGAAGTCGATAGGAGGAGGGTTATCTTGTGGAACGGATATTTTCATATAGTTGAGAGGGTGCGGTGCACAACTCATCATCAATGTTCGGCATATCTTTGAAGCTGTCAACACCTCCTGACTTGGCACCAGCATTATCCCCAGAAGACATCTCAACAGGAGTTCTTTTCTTCATTCTACAATAAAAGACAGGAGTCAGTACTTGTATAAAAACGCGTGAGATGTGTAGTCACACACCTAGTAACACACATTCACTTTGGAGTACACAAGGCTGGTATTGGGTCCAAACACCGGTGTTGATCAAGTCACAAGTCCGGTGTTGATCAAGTCTCAAGACCGGTATTGATCAAGTCACAGGTATCACTCAAGTTTCAAGTCCGGTGTTGATCGAGTCACAAGTTCGGTATTGATCAAGTCTCAAGACCGGTATTGATCAAGTCACAGGTATCACTCAAGTTTCAAGTCCGGTGTTGATCGAGTCACAAGTCCGGTATTGCTCAAGCTTCAAGTCTGGTATTGATCAAGTCACAAGTCCGGTATTGCTCAAGTTTCAAGACCGGTGTTGGTCAAGGGCACGAGGCTGGTATAAAGGTGACATTCAGTCAGGCATACGCGATATGGGACCCACGTTCAATCAAGCATATATGGCGGGACCATATTTATTTGCACAACACGGTTCTCTTATGTCATGGGAATCATGTTCACGAAATTCAAGCCCACGTTCGATCAAGCGGCGCAGAGCCCCACGAACGAAGCGGGCGCAAAGCGGTCCGTCGATTAGGCACAACACCACGATCGAGCGAAGCAGGCGCAATAGCCCCTCGACCTAATCAGGCATAACAAGGTCGATCTGGCAAGACCGACATTCAAACGGAGCAAGCACGGAGTGAGCCCTCGACCGAAGCAGACATAGCAAGGTCGATCGAAGCTGAGCAAGACCGACATCATACTAGGGGAATGCTCTCCTAGATGCCTTTTGAACGTGACATACTCCAAGGACAGGATGACCCGTCTCTCCGGGGTAACAACTAACTTTGTCTCATAAGTTTTATCTTTAACTGTCACCATCTTATGCCTACCCCACAATAGTGTAACCATTGTGTGCTAGGCAGGGGACATAATGTTGATGGTGGATTTTCATTTAAGGTTAAAATTGTAAAAAACCGTAAAACTATGCGTGACATCTTATAAAAGATAAATCCATTAATAAGTGTTGGATACTTCCTCACTTAATTCACCTAGAATGGAGCATGTGGCAACAATCCCATTATGTGAATACACGAAATTCATCCAGGTGGAGCATGTAGCAACAATCCCATATACCCTGTGAATTTCTAGCATTATTAATTAATGCGCAATCAGCCTTGTATTTCCTGTACTCATTATCAGTGCGGCATGACGACTGAGTGTTACTCTTACAGAGCAACACGAACCTCCAAGCATTATAATGAAACCATAAACGAAATACCCGTACAGGCTGACTCTCGGTGTGTTATACTAGCCCGATTGAGCCCCTCTCGGTGTGTTATACTAGCCCGATTGAGCATCCAGACTGACCGTATCAGTCCGGATATGATCGCAGTCATCCAACTCCACAAGCATGATTGGATGACCCAGATCAATTCCATCACCCCCAAGCAGGTATGGAATACCCACTGCCGACCCCGCATGGTCGGCCATTGGCCTAGCTTGCCAAAAAACGTTCATACCAAGCAATATGGACGGAAAACCCTAAATTAGGGTTTGCCGCATATTACATGTGTCGCAAAACAGTCTCAACCATCCATCTTCGCAGGTATAGATGGAGGGTGTAGATGTAGACTCAAAGGGCCCAGAGCATGTCAACACAATCACCGAGGGCTCCGCCTACACACTTGACCAACTGGTCAAGACCAACCATGCTTGGTCGTAAAAAATTCGTGCTCCCAAACAAGGGGTGACGCACGGCTTTGAAATCCATAATTAGGGTTTTGAGCATCACGAGCGTCCATCTTCTCCGGCACGAATGGAGGGTCCGAGATTAGATTAAAGCAGTCCGGTCATACCAAAGATGACCACCGTGGACCCATCTATTCCCTCACTCGATCGGCCAAGGCATATCATGCTGGCTAACCCAAAATGCACGCCCAAACTAGCGTGGTCACACCTCCCAAACCACAACCGATCTCGACCGCTCAACTTCGCCGGACGATTTGGATGGCTCAGATCACGTTTTTATGGGATATTCAGGTATAGGCGTAAACACCAGCCTACCACCTTCACACCAATCCAATCGGCCAAGACCGACCAAGATTGGTCGTCTTGGAACGTGTGCCTGAAGTGGGCGTGACGTGCGGCTCTTGCGGCACTGGTTTCCTGTCGCAAATCGATCTCGACCCCTCAACTTCACCGGATTAATTGAGCGACCCGGATCATACTTTCGTGAGGTAATGGGTATAGGCGCCTACACCGTCATGCCGTCTACACGCATGTATGGTCGGCCTGGCTAAAGTTGTATCCCATGCTTGGTTTCGACCAAGCTGAAGAGTGATGCCTACGCACCTCTTCAAAACCCTAATTTCATTAACGGTCGCAGATGAGTGTCTCAAAGATCATCTCATCCGTCCAACTTCACCATCTTGGTTATACAACCCCTGGGTCGGGAGTTAGTTGGTGAGGTGAGGCGTCATTACCCATCACTTTACCACACCAAGATGCGACTCACATAAAATACACATGATACTTCACAAGTATCAACTTCCCGAATAACGCATTATTCAATTCAAAGATTACATGCTACCTATCGTGGATCCACGATCCACACGTTCCGACATCAATCATGTCACAAACTCGGGGGATACATCGGGGTAATGGTCCGGCGGTTTACAGCGTGCAGCGTGCAACGCGCCATCACAAGAACGTGTTAGGAAGTCATGGACGGTTAGAGATGAACAGGAGAAGTGGGCAAGACTGGTCGTGTGGCACCGACGCACAACTCCACTACTCCATCACTCCACTTCCTCCACTTCCCACTAGAGACGTGAATAAGGCTCAATGGCTTGTATAAATAGGTTCTCCGCCCTATTTCAAAAACAAGTCGAGACAAAACAGAGGCAAGTGTTAATACAAAACGTATTCCAACACCCAGAGCCTGCTTGCATCAATCGTAAGCCTGCTCATCTTTCTGTTACAAGTCATTCATAGCCAACACCTTCACAATCTCAACACCTTCTTCGCTTCCCTCCCTAAGATCACCCCCATCTCCTTCACTTTGTGACCGAAACAAGTCTGGAACGGCCATTTCTTGTTTTAGGCCGGACTTGCACAGATTGACTTCCGAATCTACAAGCACTCACCGCGCAGTGCATTTGTTTAGGGTTTAGATTCATTCCTCATCCACACACCCCAAATTACCAAATTCAACAGGAGTAGTTTTCACCCATAAACAGTAATATATATATATATTTCCAAATAATATGGTCCCAAGTTTTACCAAAAAAAAATGTTAACAAATTCAAAAAAAAAAAAAAAAAAAAAAAAAAAAAGGAAAATGTTTTATTACACAATTAATAAAAAATAAATAAAAAGGCTTCATTGCTCTGATCAAAGATACTGCTACATTTAAGAATAATACTTATTTAGGTAAGCCAAGAGTGTGAGACCTGAGAAGCATATAGTTAGGTTATTTTCTTTCTCTACTTTATATCTTGTTACCAAAAAAAGTAAATTAAGAAATAAGTGTGGCTATACCAACTTTTTATTGTTTTTGATAAGACCAAAAGTTATAAGATCTTGTGGGGTATACAATAAAGGCTCTTGTTATAATAAAATTATACTTCTCTTTCAGTCACACTTAACAAGAAGTCCCAAAGTACAACTACCATAGGAATGTACCCCTAAAATCCAAAAACTAATCATAGGAATGTTCCATATATATACTCCTAGTATTTAGCGATGAGGCTGGTATTTTGGACAGGGTCCCACTAGATATACCCCTAAGATCATTAATGCTTTTTGGTGCAATTTTTTTGATTATATAAAATCCCAATTCATATTCTTAGAAGCCTAGCTAGCTTTTATAATTAAATTTGTATTAAAAGAACCGATCGATCAGTATTTATTTTTTAAAATACTGACCGATAATATAGAATTTTATCATGTCTGTGCCTTTAATCTGGACGAAACATGAAATATCATGGATACATATGGATACATGAAATATCTGTGCCTTTAAATGTTCCATATATATGGATATCCGATAATATCGCATTATTGGTCTATCGGACCGATCAACCGATAATATTGGCAAGGATGTTTGGGGATGTTAGGTTATCAGGTGTAACTAGTTTATTTGATTGGTCGGCATTATGAATTCACGAACGACTATGATTGGCTTCGTCAACAAGACTCGATATCCAATTTTTTGACCAATGTCACTCTTGGACATGGCTTATTCAGCTAAACCAATTTTTATTTCGATGTCACGATCTTAGAGAGTATAGTTCATCCAAATCTAAGTTTCCGAGAGTATATCCACCAACATAAATTGATTGATGGTAATTTTCCATTTTTATCGATGTCACTCTTGGACGAGCTTCTAAACCCCTGATTTTTATTTCGATGTCAAGATATCTTAGCAAGTATATTTCATCCAAATCTAAGTTTCCAGGAGATCACCGAGATAAATTGGTTTAATTTTCTATTTTTACCGATGTCACTCATGGACGAGCTTGTAAACCAATTTATATTTCGATGTCACGATCTTAACAAGTATAATTTATCGTCCAAATCTATTATGGGGAATATCTCCACCAAGATAAATTGATTGATGGTAATTTTCCATTTTTACCGATGTCACTCTTGAACGAGCTTGTAAACTAATTTTTATTTCGATGTCACGATCTTAGCAAGAATTTTTCGTCCAAATCTAAGTTTCCAGGGAGTATTGCACCGAGACAAATTGCTTAATGCTAATTTTCCATTTTTACCGATGTCACTCATGGACGATCTTGTAAACCAATTTATATTTCGATGTCACGATCTATGGTAATTTTCAATTTTTACCGATGTCACTCTTGGACGAGCTTCTAAACCAATTTTTATTTATTTCGATGTCACGATCTTAGCAAGAATTTTTCGTCCAAATCTAAGTTTCCAGGGAGTATTCCACCAAGACAAATTGCTTAATGCTAATTTTCTATTTTTTCCGATGTCACTCATGGACGAGATTGTAAACCAATTTATATTTCGATGTCACGATCTATGGTAATTTCAATTTTTACTGATGTCACTCTTGGACGAGCTTCTAAACCAATTTTTATTTATTTCGATGTCACGATCTTAGCAAGAATTTTTCGTCCAAATCTAAGTTTCCGGGGAGTATTTCTACCGAGACAAATTGCTTAATGCTAATTTACCATTTTTACCAATGTCACTCTTGGACGAGCTTGTAAACCAATTTATATTTCTTCCAAGTTAAATTCCTTGATGTTAATTTTCCACCCAATTTTTTTATTTTAAATTGTAATATTTTTAGTGTTCATTAAGTGTTTTATATTATATTGTATTTATTTATTTTCCAAAGCTATACTTGTTCACTAGCCAAGTTATAATGCTTGTACGTGGCTAAGCTAGAGGTTGAATATTAAGGTGAAAACGTGTGTCACGGTATAAAACACGAGCAAGGAGACTAGGAGAGTACTACTCGGCTTTATCTCCGTCAAGTCTCACTCTAAACTGAACCTAGGGTTTCAGTATCAAAAACTGAAAGTTTTAGTATCAAACCAGACAAAATGACTGCTCTAGTTGTAACCTCCTTCTGTTTTCTTCTTCTTGATGAAGACAAAGAGATCGTTGGTTATTTTGGTTGTAAGGTTGTTTTGATCGTTGGTTTTGGAGATGAAGAGGACGATGATTATGATGTTGTTGACGATGAAGAAGAGGAGGACGATGAAGAGGATGATGAGTATGATTCTGAGGATGATGATGATGATGATGATGATTTAGATGATCCAGAACACTTCTTTTGGTTTGGGCCAGTGCCTGGGGATGAAGATGAAGACGATGATGTTGATGATGATGATGATGATGATGATTGGCCATACAAAGATGTGGTTACGATTGTCGGCAAGCAGCGGTGAAGAAGAAGAAGGGGATTCTAACTGATCTAGTCCTCTGTTTTCATGGTTCTGCTATGCAAGAATGGTATTCAATCACATCTTGATCCATCATCTTTTGTTTAGTTATATATATATGTATTTTCTTTGTTTTTGTGTTATTAGTGTATCTTATGTTTTTTTTTTTAGGATGTTTAATTAGTCTGTTTGTAAAGCTGCTTGGAAGTATACTTTTTGTGAATGTTTAATATTTACGGATGCAATATTTTGTTTAGATTCCAAGTGCATATGTTGTTTAATTTTTGTCCATTGTTCATCTATTGGAGTATCAATCTTTTGACAAAACAGAATGAACTAGTAACGTGTTTAAGGGGGCTTGGCTTAGAGATTTGGAACCGAAGAGTTAGGGTTAACCATGATTTTGTTGTGGCTTTGCTGTTAAAGTGATAGGATCATGAATATGATAGGGACTGTATATTGAGTCTTGTATCAGAGTTGAAAAATATAGCCAAATTTTTCATAAATTGCAATGCCAAATCTGACAAACTTAACCAAAAAAAAAAATATATCCGAATTGAGAGCACAATTGAACAGTAGGCCTTTGACTGCCACATAATTTTGCTTACACATTAATAGAATTAGCATACTAAAAATAATGTAAAAAACTTGAATTTAGTCAATGCCGAGTGCTCAGCCATAAATTTGCTTGTCTTGGTGGCTTCCCATGTTCTTATTCATTAAAATCATTATCCAAATGTTCACCATAGATTTTCTCAAATGCCTCCCAAGAAGCAAAACCCTTAGGAGGAGGATCATTTTCAACATGGATCATTTTCTTAATATGAACCAATTCCCATTCTTCATCGACAAAATCTTCTAGTATATCACCAATGCTTTTCACAAAGTCATCCCATGAAGCAAAGCCCTTCGGAGGAGGAGGATCATTATTAATAAGACCATTGGCAGGAACAACACATTTCTCATTAGAACTCATCCTCTCAATTCCTTATTTCTTTTACTTATGAACGAGGTATCTAATTTCTTATCTCTAGGATCCAAATCTAGCTAAATATAGTGTTTTTTTTTTTCTATACATATCTAGTATGCAAATCTAAATATAGTGGGTGGGTTATGTTTACCATGTATAACAAACGAAAATCAAGGTGATATATGGAAAGTGCGATTTTGCGGATTTTGCGAGACCGAGCAGAAAAATATTGCATTTAGGATTGTAGGATTAGACTACTGATTGTCAGTTCTAATTAGACGCCTATAATCTTTCCGTAACCCTAAAGATATCTCTAAATATCCTGACACGTTAAGCATGCATGTCAACACTTGTTAAAATTAAAAATTTTACCTTCCTTATTTAACAAAATACTCCTTCCTTATTGAATTTCAGACGCTACATTATTACTACAATCATAATTGAATTTTTGCAAAATTATTATGGTGATTATGAAGTATTAACATCTCTATGTTTCAGATTTTAGGTTTATTTTTATGTTGCTGTTTTGCATTTTCTAATGCTGGTGATTGATTTTCAGCCATCTCTTCACTGGTTAATGCATGAGTTGCTTGTTTTACATTTTCTAATGCTGGTGATTGATTTTCAGCCATCTCTTAATCTTCTTATCTCTGCAAATTTTCTTTATTCTTTTGGTTTGATTTAGAGTAATTGTAAGTATATCATTTTCTCATCCTTTTGTAGAGTGGTTAGATTAACCATAAATGTCCATTTATGGCGCATGGTTAAACATCTAGTCCCTTGGCAGACCACGCGTCTTTAGTCTCAAGACGTAATTTTTCAAAATAGGCCAAGTACATCATTATTATCCTCTCCAGACTTGTCTCATCTCTTAATTGCACACGGCGGTTACCTAATTTGAAGGCCATAACTGTAACATTATGGTTCACAAGGGTTCACAAGTTTAGCTCATGTATCATGCCATGTCTCAAGTACCTGACCAAGTGACCAACAATTAAAATCAAAAAATGGTCAAACATAATAGGTCGTGTATATTCATTTAATTTTAATTAGTAAACAGATGGGCCATATCTTGTATTGCAGCATGGCTTGGCTCAGGCATCATGCCATATCTCAATACCCTGGTCCCTGACCAACGACTCAAATGAGCCACAAAAATCTACCAACACTATTTCAACAGCGCCTGAGACATAACTCATTATCATTTCATCTAATTCTGTTCATTTGAGCCGCACAACACTTCATCTGCAGAAAACTTCATCAACAACAATGAATCAATTGATTCTTCTGTGAAAGATCGATTCAGGCCTAGATTTAAGTTTAATCGATATCTCATAGAAGTATTGATAGTGATTCATAATTTTGGAAATGCAAATCTTGGTCATCTTCATCTAAGGTATTTCTCATTCATTCATTTGGGGGTTTAATGATTTTACAAATTGGAGGTTACACACTACTGATTTTGAATGGTACAATTTCTGATGGTGATTATGAACATCTCTATCTTTCATATTTTAGGTTTATTATGTTGTTGTGAATTGTATCTTGCTTTTAGAATGTTTTGGTGATTATGAACATCTCAATTGCATGATTTATGCCTCCACCAGGTAGTTTTATATGTCAGTTGACAGATGATCTTAAACTCAGACATAGTATTTGGTTGTAGGATGTCAGCATTGGTGAATAAAGCTTGTATTCTTTTTTGAGAAGCAGCATCTCAGGAGTTTTTGTGATTTGTATTTACTGTCAGATTGTAGAATCAAATTAGGTGTGCATAAATCTCCACCAAGTAGTGTTCATGTCAGTTATGTGCAAGTCAAATACACGCAACCAACGCAAGCCAATTTTTGTTAGTCATGTATTTGACAGAAGACTAGGTGTGAGTTTACTTGATATGCTTGACTTATTTAGTGATTGTAAATTAAGATTAGGTGTGTATATGCCTCTCCACCAAGTGAATTATACTGCATGGAGAAACACTAAAGTGACTTGTTTTCAGTATGCATTTGTTTTCTATACATTTTAGTCTTGTACATGTTCCGGTTCTTTGATTGTAGTTTTAGTTTCTGGAATACATCCTGCATATCCAACATTATCGACACACAATTGTTGGACAATATAAATAAGCTGACTTCATCATATTGCATTTAAAAAAGTTACAACCGTTCTGTTCATTCAGTCTTGAGCAATATTTAGCAGCAACACTATCATTTCATATCCACTTACATGTTCATAAACTAAAACATACCCATTTACAAGTATTTCACCATCTTACCCACAAAAAGTCCAAATACCAAAAAGAAAATGAAAAAAGCAAAATAAACATAACGTTACCCTGCATTTTAAGTCTCCATTGCCAGAACCAAAAAATAAACACATGATTCAGTGACTTACCATTTGCATTAGACCCCTCTCCATTTGAATTATTCTCTGTACTTTGATGATAATATCTATCTCTTAACCATTTTTTAACATTATGTCATCATTTCCATTCGATCACTTACCCAAAAATCCACCATCTCTCTACAGAAGAATTCAAATGTCGATAAGGCTTACTCATTATCATACCCATCACTCATTATCGAGCACTTACCCAAAAATCCACCATCATCTTTCTCCTCAACAGACTCATCTTCCTCCTCATCAGACCCCTCTTCTTCCTCATTAAACCCCTCTTCCTCATCAAACCCCTCTTCCTCCTCGTCTTCATCTGCATCGTCCGCTTCGGAATCGGTCTTTTGGTCCAACAATGAATCATTAATCCCAAATCTCTCATCTTGGTGAAATTCCTTAATTATCTCTTGTATGATGTAAAAAAGTATGTGTATCACTTCGATGATCAACAAAAACAAGCAGGCTCTTCATCTTCGGAAGCATCACTGTCATGCGGCCCAGATTCTTTCTTCATTACTTCATTTCATCCAACCTCATCTTTTTACCCTGCACTTCCCAGAATTTTTCCTCCTCTTCTTCATCTATGAAAAAATCATGATGACGCTTCTTTGGCAAAATCATGACTAGGTTTCACCGGTTTTTCAACTGGTTTCTCTTCTACTTTCTTTTCATCCATTAAGGCATGCATATCTTCCCAGAGAGGTTGGAGTTCAATATCATATAACAAGTCACTTACTCGCTTTTGTACCTTCTCCAGATCATCCTTGGTCATCTGCCCAATCATCTGCATAGTGGCTGATAACATTTCTCGTTTTTCTTTATCTTCCAACACTTTCAATAGTTGCTCTTCAGTCATGGGGGCTTTACCCTTTCGTCTGTGTTGATCATCATCACCAGCCATTTTGATTGATTTGATTTAGAAAAACTCGAAATGATAGTCTCCCTCTACAAATTTCACTCCGAAATTTTTTGCTTTCTGTCTCTAACTCTTTGGTTTCCATGTTAATCCCCTAATAAACTACTCTATGTACTCTATCAGGAACTATAAATTCTTGGAGGGTCACGTCTGTTCCCAAGATAAAGGCTTAATCAAACAAGTTCCCTAGTCTAGCCCACTATGTCATAATGACGTGATAAACCTAGGTAAAATGGCATTTTGGTTAATTAAAGTAGCTTTAATTTAATTAGGGGTGGGACTTGGGTTGGGTTGCTAACCCATGCCCAACCCGAAACGTTGGGCGGACATGAGCAACGTATTTCAGAACTTTGGGCAAGTTTGGGCATAAATTTTATAAACCCGAGCTAAATTTGGGAAAGCATGGACACAAATATTTCTAACCCAAGTAACCCGCCCAACCCGAAGAACTATGACATAGTCATATAAAACTATTTTTTATAATTGGTATTATTATTTGTTTAGAGTAATTTTAGTATTTATCTTCAAATATAATAATGAAATATATATTATATCTAGAGAAATTTATTCTTATGACCCTGGAAATTATGGGTCTTACACTTTTGGCCCCAAGGTTATTTAATAAATTTGCTAATTATTCCAGTGGCTCTGGAATATTATAGGAAGCAGGATTAACAAAATAACCCTTGTGCATATTGCCTGCACATAAAATCAGTGTGCATATTGCCTGCACACTATGAAATATGAAGAAAATTAATATTTTTTTTACAAAAATCAGTGTGCATATATCCTGCACACTAAAAAATATGAAGAAAATTTAATAACTTATGTACATAAATCAGTGTGTATATTTCCTGCACATAAAATCAGTGTGCATATTATCTGCACACTATAAAATATGAAGAAAATTTTAAAAATTATTTAGAGAATAAAAAATTTCATGAAATGAAAATTTGATAGTTGTATTTATACTCGTTGTGTATGTCTTTCAAAAAGCTTTCCAAATATATAAAATTTGTCGAATTCTTACGTATGATTTGTGAGACATGTTATGTTTAAGTTGGCATGACGATTATATCCTAAAGGATATAGTTTATCATTTGATAACATCATGAAACATCTTTATCCAAATGGCCCTCCTTCTTTTTTAAGGGTTATTTCAATAAAATGAGTTAATTCTTTTAAAATTGAGTTTTAATCCAAAGGCCATTTGAGTAAGAGAGAGTGAGGGGAGGGCCAAACACTTAATTCCCACTTATATCTATCTCATTAATTTTATTGGATAAAGAGTATTACATTATTGAAATTCTTCTCTCTCTTCTTGTTCTTTCTTCTTGGTGATCTCCAAATTCATAAAAGCGATCAAACTTTCCATCTCTAAGCTTGTTAAAGCCTCAATCGCACTCTTTGCATGTCGTATGGCAGGGGAATCGGCCATTTCACTATTCCTTAACCACCTCTCTTTCTTTTTCTCTGATTTCTATTTTTGGTTTAATAATCTGTTTATCTCTCTATTATCTTTATATTTGGTTTAATAATCTGTTTAGCCATAAATGGTCGTTTATGGCATTTGGTTAAGAGTCTTGTCGCTTGGCTATTTACGCCACTTCAATGCCATGCGCAATACCATCATTAATCTACTAAACCCTATTTTCAAAGTCTAATGTCAGACTATCAAAGAGTATCTTCAACCCTTTAGATACGTACCATCATTACTCTACTAAACCCTATTTTTAGCCATTGTTGGTAAATATAATGATGGTGTTTAATCTTAATGTTAGTTTTCTGGTCTTTAATATGGAAATTTTGCGTATGCTAACATTATTAGAGTTTAAGCATTTAAAGCACTAAAATGTGGAGTCGTTGAACAAGTTTAGTTTTTTCAGAACACTAATTTTAAACATCTAAAGATGAGAAGCTTGGTGGATTGATTTGTTACCTACCTCCTTCGAGATCATGCGTTCGAATATGGGCAAGAGCTTTTTATTAATATTTTCAAAACGAACATTTTAGCCACGCAATAAAACCGGCATGTCTATAAAACGCACACTATGGACACACATATAATAGCGTGTCCAAAAAAAGGAACTTTTTGGCCACACTTTGAATTTGGCGTGTCTATAAAATGTTGAGTAGTTGAACCAGTTTAGTTTTTTCAAAACACTAATTTTAAACATCTAAAGATTGGCAGCTCGGTGGATTGATTCGTTACCTAACTCCTTCGAGGTCATGCGTTCGAATATGGGCAATATCTTTTTATTAATTTTTTCAAAACGAACATTTTAGCCACGCAATAAAACTGGCGTGTCTATAGAACGCACACTATGGACACACATATACTAGCGTGTCCAAAAAAGAACTTTTTGGCCACACTTTGAATTTGGCGTGTCTATAAAATGTTGAGTAGTTGAACCAGTTTAGTTTTTTCAAAACACTAATTTTAAACATCTAAAGATTGGCAGCTTGGTGGATTGATCCGTTACCTAACTCCTTCGAGGTCATGCGTTCGAATATGGGCAATATCTTTTTATTAATTTTTTCAAAACGAACTTTTTAGCCACGCTATAAAAACGGCGTGTCTATAGAACGCACACAATGGACACACATATACTAGCATGTCCAAAAAAGAACTTTTTGGCCACACTTTGAATTTGGCGTGTCTATAAAATGCCCACTATGGACACGCAAACTGGCGTGTCTATAAATCGTACACTATGGACACACATATACTGGCGTGTCTATAAATCGTACACTATGGAAACGCATATATTGGCGTGTCTATCAATCGTACACTATGGACACGCATATACTGGCGTGTCTAATAAACCAACTTTAAAACCACACCTTAAATGGCGTGACTAACCTTTTGGACACGCCACAACTACATAATGTGGCCATAGACTGGTCTATAAACACGCCCAATCAAAAATTTAAAGTTAACGTGACTAAACGGTTGATATTTTGACACGCTACTAGCCCTGGCGTGGCTGAAAGCACTTATATTAACACGCCCATAGAACATGGCGTGTCTATAGGGTAGAAGTATACCCTATAGACACGCCAAAACCAAAAAGAGAGAAATTTATATCTGGCGTGGCTAAAGGTCATTTCTGTACTAGTGGCGTTACTGTAATCTTGATATTTACAATCTTGGAACCTATTTGCCACACTTCCAAACAAGTTTAGAATTGGTTCATCTGACTTCCAAGAACTATGTGATTGATTATCCTATCAAATCACCAATCATGGGTTTCACGGTTCTACCAAAACAAGTTTCGGTTCTACCTTCATGTGGGTACTAGGATCAGTCGCACTAGCTTTCCAAAATTTGGTTGACTAGGTACTAGGATCGGTTACCACATATTTATGGTATCTAACTTATATTCGGTTGCACAAGTCATAGGATCGGTTACCAATATCTAAGACTTGTTGTACCTCTTACAAGGATCGATTCCCCTTTGCTTGTGATCGTTTGCACCTCTTACTAGGATCGGTTCCCCAATGTCTAGAATTGGTCATACAAATTACAACAAATCGATCATACTATCTCAGGTGATTACTTAAGATCGGTTTCACTAATAAAAGTCATACCAATACAAAAGTCAGGCCTTGTGAATAGTTTTACCAAGATACATAAACAAGTTATGAGCGGTTATACTAAACACACATATTGGTAATCCAAAGATTTGCAATGAAGAACAATACCAATAAGCCTAGCGATTTCCCTTTCGATTCATAAAACAAGTTTATGAATCGTACTTCCTTTAAACGAATGTAAAAACATTGTTTCCTAGGAAGAAATATTCACCCATACCCATACATAATCACAATAGCATTCATACGATTTTGTCGATGTCTTATATACGAAGTTCAAAAGATAGACGTTATACTTCGTATTGTAATTCCTTAATACTATGTCTAACTAGAGTATAATCATTCACAGCTTCGCAGTTATGTTTTCAATATGCACGACTTGAAAGATACGTTAGGGAATGAAACAGTTCAAGTCAAATATTACTAACCTTAAGTGGAAGGATGATGTCGTCGTTGTAGCTCCTTACTTCTTCACATTCTTCAAGTCTTCACGTAATACTTGTAATGTTTTGTATCCTAATACTTTCAAGCTAACCTATATGAAGTTGACTCTGGTAAATAATCAAGCGACTCTTTAAATGAGTTTTGGTTCACTAAAATATGACAACCAAACTTGACATACCAACGCTTGGTGGGTTCAACCGAGCAATGCTCTAACAAATAAGAATCGATCCGATAAAAGTTCGGTACATATAAAATCATGCAATCATGATGTACGAACTAAACACATTGTCAACACAAGTGGGTCTAATAAAACGGGTTCTCGTGTTGTTGACACAGGTTTAAGACATCGGAAAAATCTCTTTTCTGGTCACATGAAAAGGAAGATAGAAAGCTCTGTCAATTCTGATTATCATCATTACTATGATTATATCACTGGTACTGTTCACAAATATCAATCAGAAATAGTGCATGAGGATCTCTCTGCACATCTCGTCACTTGGTAACTTGTTGGCATTACCCCATTTGTATATATCTTGAGATGGGGTAAGAAACGGTTTTGATTTGTTTGTACCTGGGTTAATTTTTTTCTTTCTACTGCACTATCGTTTCGCACGTTTGTGTGCCTTCGCGAGTTGCATAACCTTGGTGGTTGATCACCTAAGAAATCCCACATTCCTTTTGTGGGTCGCGGTTCTAAAACGGGTCCAAGCCCATTATTGGGTAAATAAAAGGATAGTACGAGTACCTTCTTCTTCCTCCCATCTAGTCCGTGTTCGTGAACGTTTTAGGGTTTGTATGTTTTCTTCATTAATCCTTCTTGAAGGTCAAAAGGTGTAAAGGGGTTTTCAAAAAACGTTTCAAGTAAGTCATCTCTTCCACTAATATCTTGTTGTTTAAATTCTCATGAAGATTTTCAAGGTTTCAAAAAAGGGTTCAAAAAACTTGGGTTCTTCATCCTCTTCTAGCATGAACTTACCAATAGATCAAAATTCCATTTGAATTAGATTTGTCAATGATTCTTGTGGGGAGGTTTTTGAAAGAATTTATTCTAATGGGTTTATTCTAGAAAAGAAGTTGGATTTTTCTAGTGGGCATAAAGAGGATTTGATTTGTTTTGAGAAATTCAATCTTGGAAATATCTTTGATGGTATTGGTGAAGGTTTGACACTCTTACAAGAATATTCTATGCTAACATCCATGATGTTAATTGTGATGACATGGAATTCAAGACCATGATAAATAGACAAAGGATTCATGTAAATAGAGAGTTAATTTCAAAGATTAGCAAGATTCCCCTTGGGAGTTTTTTCCTACCAAGACATAGTCATGAAAGACCTCCTTATGAAACCATTTCTACTGGTTTCTGTGGTAAGAGTGTTGATTAGAATATGAGAAAATTTCCTACCAATAATCTTAGTCTTCCTTTGACGTCCTTTGGAAAACTTGGCATATCTAATCTTTGTCCCTCCACGATTGAGAATTCTCGCTGGAGTCGTGAGTTTGCGGAGTTGGTATATTTCCTTGAGTTGGGAACTCAAAGTCTCGACATTTGTGGGTTTATTATTTATCAAATGTTGGCAATGACATATCCCAACAAGAATTTAGGCTATCCATGCTTGATTGAGCAAATTTGTCGCACCTTCTCCATTGCTCCGATTGGCAACTCCATTGGAACTCCCAAGCTTGTTCGTCCATGTACTTTCAAACGTATGAAGGAGAATGCTTGCAATAGATAAATATGTGACAACCTTGATGGCTCATGTGATACCTCCTCCATGAATCTTCTTCATCAAATTCTTAAAGGTGTTGATAAGATTAGTGCCAAGGTAAGGTGTGTGCAAGAACTATTACTTGTGATTGCTTCTAAGTTTCCAGAAATGAAGGATGACATGGATAAGATTCAAGCCACTCTTATGGTCTCCGATGATGAAGATGATGATTAGTTTCGTGCTTTATCAGTTTTGGTTTTAGAGTCTGTTTTGATTTTGTCTAGGAAAACTTCTTATGAGAATTTATTCATGTGTTTTTAAGAAGGATAACTAGGGTTTGGAATGCCATTATTGTGAGTACACATAGCTATGTCCAACGTTTTTCATCTTCAATGTTTTTAGATTTATTTGTTCAAATTCTAAAGTTTATTTGGAAGATGATTTTGCAGTATTAATCTTTATGATTTCGTATATTTCAACTTGTTATGGGATATGTGTGTTTGTGTCCGTGAACTATGAGTGTCCCATATGTGGTCAAAAGTTAAGTCTTTCATATGTCGATATGCATGTATTGATAAAAGATTGAATGAACTTTTGATAAACAAAAGAGAAGCCTTTTATTTCATTATGCAAATATTGATGAAAGATAGGATGAGCTTTTGTTTACAAAGATCAAGTCTATTATGTCATTATGCAAATGGTGATGAAGAATAGAATGAATATTTGTTTATTCTGCAGTATTGATCTTCCCTGATCCATATTGTTATGTAAATACTGTGCTGCTCCGTAAGTTCTCTTATGAAAGCATTTCCGATTGAATTAATCATGGGTTCTCTTGCGGCTAATTTAATTGAGATTTCTGGATACAAATTCATATTCTTATGTGATTTGTTAATGTCCAAAGAAATCCTTCTTTTCTTGTGAAAGTAAGGTCGCTCTTGTTGTTCTTTCGGGAATGACATTTTATGGGGAAGAGTTCTTAATTGAACTTGTGCTTAATTGCCAAATCTTTGTGGGGAGTGCAGCTGTGGAATATTATAGGGGTTATCTTGTATCTTTATAAACTCCTTGATGAATGCATTTAGTTTCGACTATATGATTGCATCTAAAAAAAGTTGATATGTACTTTCTTTTGGTCATGAAGTGTCTCTATGGAAATTTCATTATGATCCCACTAGTTTTCGTACATTTGCCAATTTTATTGACAAAAAGGGGGAGAATTAATGTGTAGTTCACACTACAAATACATATGGTTTTCGGATCATTATGTAAGGGGGAGTGGTTTTCATATGAGATGAAGTATTGAATAAGGGGGAGTGATACCTATCACCATAGTATTGTTGACGAAGTTATGATACAATTGAACTTTGATGTTGTGTAATAATACTATGACACTGTATAACAATGATTGAGAGCAATTGTTTTCTCATTGTTATGGCTACGAATCTTCAACAACGATGATGCTGAGTTGAATGTCTTTGGAATCATTGGAGTACTTGGAAGTGACGAAGATTTCGAGTAATGTTGAAGAACCAAGGAGATCAAGCATGTGGATGAGAAGCTGCAAAGTTTATTTATTTTGTATTCCATATGTATTGATAGTTTTGTCACTAAAATTGACAAAGGGGGAGATTGTTAGAGCACTGCTCGGTCAAACTCGCAAGCGTTGCTATCTCAAGCTTGTTTGTCAAGTTTAGTTGCCAAAACTATAAGTCTTGATTTCTAGTCTACTTATAGCTAAGTCTCGGACTAGGATAGTAAGTGTAGTTGAGATCTAGACTCCACGGCGTTCATCATCCAAAGACGAAGAACTACTCAAGGAACTGGTGGAACTTCATCGACAAAAAGGTATGGGGAGACTTGAACTTATCTATCACTCAAAAGTATATCTACTCTATCTCCTATCTTGACACAAAAGTCATATTGCTATATAGACTTCGATTATACACATTTGTTATTTCGAAGCGAGTTTATCTCGCTTATGTATTTCTCGAAATATGTGTTGGTAAGCTTTCGCTTTGGCCAAGTTCATCTTTACTCGTGACGAAAGTCATGTTGATTATTTCAATAACTTGAAAATCGCTTTGATGAAAAATAGTATGTGAATAACAACTATATAACATCCTCTAAGAAAGTTTCAATGATTGAAATGAGAGTTTAGAATATATAACCATGTTAGGATATAAACATTGTATGTGAATTCATACTTGTGTAAGTCCAAAACCCTTGAACCAAAGTATACGTACTTTACTGGTTTAGGATGACCGGAGCTAATTCCGCGTGCACAGACGCGCATCGCGTAAGAAGTTCACATCCCGTGAATTTTTTTGGAGTTTGTGAACTGAAAACAAGCTTAGTCCGGGTACTTAAGTATGCGTACAGGTATGCGTACTTAAGTGGGTTATTTTCTAAAATCAGTTTATTCGTGAACTAAGACATTTATAAATTAAGGAATGCAATCTTTGCAAACCGTGGCTATAATGTTCATGAATCGATTCGAGTGAATCAAAACTATTTTTGCTTCAATTGTGTCTTGTATACTTCTATGATATTTAAGCAATTGAAGAACTCTCTAACTAGTTCTTTTGAGTTATTTGAACTAGTTATGGTGAAGATAAATAAGGTTGTTATGAAAGTGCTCATATGTATAACCATTGGTTAACTATTGTTGAACCAACTAATTGTACACGTTTAGGTACGGTTACTCAAACCTAAGTGAAGTTACATTTCACGTGTGTATAACAAGCTAAGTACGATCTAATGGTTGAAAGATATTAGCTTGAATCCAATCAGGTTTTCATTTAACTGTGAATATTGAATGCTTTGTTACCAGGGTAACTTAGATTGCAAACCCTGATTTGGAGACTATATAAAGGAGAACTCTAGCAACTGGGAAACCTAATGCCCACACCTCATGTGTGATACTAGTTGTATAAGCTAGAGTCGATTCTCCTTTAACCTTAGGTTTCTATCGAGACCCTGTAGGTTAACGACTTAAAGACTTCATTAAGATTGTGAAGCCAGACCCAACTATTTTCTCTGTAGTTGTCTGATCTGATCTTGCTGTTTCTATCGTATTTGAGTACAATCGTAAGATTGGCTTGAGATTAATTTCTCTGATAAGCAAGATAGAAAAGTAGTCACAAACACCTTCGTCTCATCGTTTGTGATTCCACAATATCTTGTTTCGCTAGTCGATTAAGATTATTGTGAGGTGACTGATATTTCTAGGTTGTTCTTCGGGAATATAAGTCCGGTATATCAAATGGTTCCTATTCACCTTGATTTATCAAAAGACGGAACAAAACTCGTAGGTATTTCTGTGGGAGACAGATTTATCTATTCCTGTAGACTTTTCTGTGTGAGACAGATTTGTTTATTAAAGTCTTCGACTTTGGGTCGTAGCAACTCTTATTTATGGGTAAGATCAGCTAAGGGAATCAAGTGCGTAGTATCCTGCTAGGATCAGAGACATGAGGAGCGCAACTGTACCTTGGATCAGTGTGAGATTGATTGGGGTTCAACTACAGTCCAGACCGAAGTTACTTTGTAGTAGGCTAGTGTCTGTAGCGGCTTAATACAGTGTGTGTTTAATCTGGACTAGGTCCCGGGATTTTTCTGCATTTGCGGTTTCCTCGTTAACAAAACTTCTGGTGTCTTTGTTATTTCTTTTCCGCATTATATTTTGTTATATAATTGAAATATCATAGGTTGTGCGTTGAATTGATCAATTGGTAAATCCAAACTTTGGTTGTTGATTGAAATTGATTGATCCTTGAGCATTGGTCTTTGGTATCGTTCAAGTTTATTTCTCTTATATTCAATTGGGGTCACAAATTATTATTTGTTTGATTGCGGATTGAATTGAGAGATTGAGATATAACTCTTTGATATACTTTTCTTTATATTGAGTCTGACTGTCTAGTTGATTCTCTTGAAAGTATATTAGAGTTAGTCCATATAGATTGCTAAGCGAAATATTGGGTGAGGTTGTTGTACCCCCACTTTTTCATTAATCATATGATGCACTGGTATGGAGTTAGTGACATTCCTGACCATAAATGATCTCCCTGCTTCAGAGATATTGATACAAGACCATTTGATGAGTCTAGCTTCCATCTTTTGTGTGAGATAAGAAAAGGGAATTTTCTTATTCCTTCTAACAAAAAATGGTAAGCCTAGATATTTTTCTTTAACAATATCCAGTTTTTTAACCGGAAGAAGACCATTGATAATTTGGCAAGTATAAGGGCTTGTATTTTTACTGAAATTGACAGATGACTTATGAAAATTAATTAGCTGACCAGCACTTACTAAAATCTTCTATCACCCAAAGTAAGTATTAGTTTGCACCTGGTTTTCTTTATAGAACATCAGACAATCATCTTCAAACAACAAATGGTTAATCTTTGGGGCAGACCTAGATATCTTCATTCCTGTTAACTGATTCCTCATTTCAAGATGGTGAAGTTGCCTTGAGAAAGCTTTCATGGCAAGGATGAACAGATAAAGGGATAGAGTATCCCCTTGTCTTATTCCTCTTGTTGGTTTGAAAGATGCAGAAGGAGAACCATTAATTATAATCTCAATTTGAGTAGTGATGATGCACTGAAAGATTAGATGACAAAATTTATCACAGAAACCAAACTTCTTTAGACCTTCAATGAGGAAATCCCACTCTAATCTATCAAATGCCTTTGACATATCCATATTCAAAGCTAGAAAACCAGTTCTACAACCTTTAATCTTCATTACCTTAACTAATTCTTGGACCATACAGATATTTTCTGAAATAAGTCTCCCTGGAACATAAACAGACTGCATTGGAGAAATAATAGTAGCAATATGTTTCTTTAACCTGAGAGCAATAATCTTATAGATTGTATTGCATAAAGCAATTGGCCTGTAATGTTCTGGCTTGCAGGCTGAAGTAGTCTTTGGAATTAAAGATATTCTTGTGTGGTTTAATTTCTTAAGAAGAAAACCTGAACTGAAAAAATCTTGAACAGTCTTGCACACATCATATTTAATAATTTGCCATTGAGATTGGTAAAAACCTGATAGAAATCCATTTGGACCGGGTGAAGTCCATGGTTCCATTAAAGATAAAGCTTTATGAATATTTCTTGTACATAAGGAACATCCACCAACTCTGCATTGTCTTGATCAGAAATACGAATAGGAATATGCTGGAGGAAGTTATAGTTATCTGCAGGATTAGAAGTAAAACTAATCTTCTTAAAATGAGAGACAAGAAGATCTTCAATTGAGGTCCTGTCTTGACACCAAGTACCATTTTGGGATTGCAATGAGTATATTCTATTTCTAGATCTTCTTTGGTTTTCTCTTATATGGAAATACTTTGAATTTTGATCCATATCATTATAAAAATGATCTCTGGATTTTTGTTTGTTTGAGCTAGCTTGCAGATCATTTAAAGTATCAATCTCCTTTTCCAACTTCATTACTTTTGTTGTATTGTTCCCTTGAATATATGTAGCTTGAAGATGAGAAAGATCTTGTTGAAGACTGGTGATTCTTTTTTGAATATTACCAAACATACTCTTACTCCAAATAGATAATATATGTTTGGTATTAGACAATTTATCAGAATGTTTAAAAGCAGCAGAGCCTGTGGTGTTTGATTTCCATGCATTAAGAATTTGATTCATACAAGCATCATTCTCCAGCCAGTGTTGAAAGAATATCCAACTTCTACCTGAAATATTAGTTCTGCAGTAGAGAAGCAATAAAATAGGACAGTGATCTGACCCATTCTGAGGAAGATGAAATAGAGTAGCATCAGGATAAGACAAAGTCCATTCACTATTCCTTAAATCCCTATCTAGTATAGATTTTACTTTACATGTACCATGACTATTACTGGTCCAGGTAATTAAATGGGTTACCTGTGAATCCTAGATCATATAAATCTGAAGCTTTAATAGCATCTGAGACATCTTGAGAAGTAATCTCAGTATTACTGTTTCTTTATGAGGGATTCATGATAATGTTTATATCGACAATAACCACCCAAGGAATAGTAATATCAGAACTGAGGTCTTTTATGTAGTTTCATTGACTGAGTTGATCATTTTTATAGGGGGTACCGTACACACAAGATAGGTACCATTGGCCTTTAGAAGAATCATTAACCACTAAAGCATGAATCATGTTGGTAGACTGATTAACAATTTCTAGTTTGAAAAAGCAACTCCAGATCATCAATAATCTCAACACCATAAGCCTCTACCAGTTTATGGAGATAAGCAATGTATTGATCATTAGTAAATCTTCTCATCAGGTCATCCGTAGCATCCAAGCATTTCTCTTCATTATGATCAATAGTAAAGCATTTGGGACAAAGATTATGGGGTTGTCTTTCCCAGTGAAATTAAATCCAAGTAACATCACCAGCTGCTGTGTTCCACCATCCTCCTCTATGCATCGGTTTAGAAAGGTCAATGTTAATTCTTGCAGTAATTGTGCTACCATAGTTCAGTTTACAATCTTCAGTTTTTGTCCATATTTTTGTTCCAAGTTCCTGGATAGCTTCCCCAACCACCTCCTCTGAGTGATGCTTAAAAAGAATATTCTTGAACTGTACGTTCCATTCTTGGTGTGTGAAAACCCAATCTTTAGCTTGAATAGACGGATCATATTTCTTCAGGTTAAGGTAACATTTCACCACGTTACAGGGCCCTTTATTAAGGACTGCCTTCATACTATCTTGGGTATGGAACTTGAAAATAAAAAGATTTTTATCGATAGCTCTTACTTATTTAGTTTTGTATCTGTTCCGGAGAGAATTGACTGCTTTCCTTACTACCTCAGTTTCAATTGGATCTTTCGAACTGCCTATTAAAGTTGGACCCCATTCATCAACAACTTAAGTAATCGTTGACTTATTACCAACAGCTCTTTGAATTTTTCCTTGCACAAATATCACGGGTCTGAGTATTGTGCATCTTGCAAGTGATTGCTGAGATTTGATTATTAGAGGTTGAGGCCATTTTCCTGAACGCTCTGTTTCTAGGAAGAGAAGAGAGATTTTTTGGATACAAGATACTTACTGATTTCTCTTTGACTTGGTTATAAAGATAATTGTGATAACTAGAGTAACCAAATATAGTTACAGGGAGATAATATTTATCTTTTAAAACCGTAAATAATATATTGTACCAATAAATGTGGTAAATATAGGTATTTAAGAGGCTGAAATTTGGTTGAGAAAATTTCGATTGATGAGGTGTTTTCCTGGAATTACGCGAGAGTATAGACGGAAAGTTTGATTTTTTAAATTTTGAAAATTCTGTCAAACTAGGTTGGATCGGATAATTTGAACCAGAAGAAGAAAAAATGATGATAACATTTAAATCATACACATCATACAGAGAGTAATACTGAAACATACTATGATAATCCATCCTTGGGTTGATGGAGTGCAAAACTGCTACATACTTGGCTGACAATACTGTAGATGGGGAAAAACGATTTGCTTGTTTTTTTAGGAAAGTGAAGAGACGACCGTGCGGACGAGACTCCTCAACTGAGCAAACTATTTAACCTCAAACAGATGCACTGCACGGGAGTGCTTTTAAGTTCGAGAGATCAATATGTAGGACTCGGGCCTAAACCAAGTCAATGGTCGTTCCAGAGTAAATTCGGTCACAAAGAGGGACATGGGTCGATTCGTAGGAGGGAAGCTGAGAAGTGTGTGAGATCAATGATGATCAAGGATTGTGAATGTGTTGTGGTTTTCTACAAGTTTTCTGTGAACTGTTGAGTTCAAATAATTTCTGGTTGATTGATGAATTCTTGAGAGTGATTACTCGAAAAATTGTGTTTTGTTTCAATCATGGATTCAGAGACTTATTTATATTGCCAGAATAGTAGACACATTAATCTCCAGTAAGTGTGACGGTTGCTCGAGTGAAAAGGTGAGAAAGTGGGAAATCGTGTGTTAACCAGTTCCAGGTCGTGCGGAGACTTGGTTGATTGTCCACCCACTACTTTGCTAACTCCCTCAACTTCTTACACGACTTACTCACATTTCTCATCGTGGATGAACACACGTGTTGTAGGCCTCCAGACTAAAACCCTAAGTGATATCCCCCATGTGACGTGATTGATGCCTCATGAACGTGGAGTCTGCAAAGCAGATGTGTATTTGATTAGTCAGTCATTGACTTGATTAGACAGTGAGTCTAAGTTTTGTTGAACTGAGCATGATTCACGAATGCTCAGTGATTCATGTATTGAACATGTCTGTACAGAGAGTTTGAGTTGAGACGTATAATTCTTGAATAAATGTTGATAATGGATCAACATGATGAATATTGATGAACCGAGCAAATATTGCTAGTATGATGAATTCTTTGAGGAGGATATTGATAGTTGAACCAATATTGACGAATTGAGCAAATATTGCTCTTTTGATTATAGATTTTGTTCCGAGGCTTTGACCGGATAGGAATATTGCTCGTTTGATGAATTATTGGTAGCATGACCAAATAAAATATTAATTAAATATTGGTAGCTGGACCGAATATTATATAATTAATTAAGATGTTGATTGCTGGAACAACATAAAATTATTAGTGTTTGAACTTGCTCAGATTATTATGATTTGTGGAGCGTTTGTTCGAAACCCTAATTTTGATCAATTGTTCGTCAATTGATGAATTACTGAAAATAGGTCACTTTTGACACTTTAAATTAATCAATAAAACATTCTCAATTATACAACTTTCAATGAAGGAGGGACCTAGTATGATGAATTATTTGGATATTGATAGTTGACCACTTGGGATGATGGACGACCATGTGGTGACCAAGTGCTCGAGTGAGCATGCACCAGAGTCCTTAGTTGACCGGTTGGTGAAATAATGATCAAATACTGGTGTTGATCATTTATTAGAATAGTGCGTGCGAGCATTAGGTGATAAAACCTAATTATGGAGAAGTGAGGGACCAACCAATAAGGCATGAGATCGGACCTTGGTGGTCGTGGGACCAGCTGATGCTCGTTTGAGCAAATTCAAAGTTGGTTGGAAAGAGTTTGGACCCAATATGATCAATTGAGCATATTAGGTCAAAATTATAATGATGTGTGGGACCGGCTCCTTGCAAACCTTAAGGCCGGCCTTGGTCGGTCAAGGAAGCATGCCCGTGTCTCGTTTCTGATAGTTTTGGTATTTTCTGATGGAGGAGAAACCGTGAGTTTTGCTCAAACAAGGAAAGTTGCTTGAATGGAGGAGTTTTCATGAAATCATGAAAATAATAAAATAAGAAAAGATAAAGGAAGAGGCGTGGGGGACCGTCCACAGCGGCATGACCGGCCGGCCGGTGGGCCCGACCCTCCTTAGGCGCCTCTTTATATTTTTTAATTATTATTTTCTCTCTCATGTTTTGTGTAGGTTTCCTCGTTTTTCCATCTTTAGAATGCTCGTTTGTGCATTTAGGTGCTCGTTCGTGCATCATTGTTGAGTACACTTCACCATTTTCTTGGGGCTTACTCGGTGATAGTCCAGACGCCCGATTGTTGAGTAATTATTACTAATTCATGGAATTCAGCGGAGAATGGTTCATGAAACGGAGTAATAACAATGAATTGAGTATCTATTACTAATCCATGAATACAGCCGGGGAATTCAGGGAACGGAGTAATGAGATAAAATGGTTATCTATTACTAATCCATGGAATCAGCCGGGGATAGCCATGGAATGGAGTAATGAGATAAAATAGATTATTTTCTAGGAATTCAGTCGGTGAATGTCACGGTAGAATTAATCTACTGTAGAATCGATATATGAGATAGTTGAAGCATCATACTCGTTTTGAAGAGTGCATAGTCAGGAAACAACGTGCACCATTGGTATCCTGAAGGCGTTTAGCCCTCCAGCAAAAAATTATGTCCAGGGAGCCGCCTGAATATATACACGGTCTCTCTACATATTCAGGGAACAACGAGTATCGCCGACGTCCTGAAGGCGTTAAGCCCTCCGACAAACAATTATGTCCAGAGAACCGCCCAATCATTCTTCTATGTAGAGGGGGTCTCTCTATGTAGTCAGGGTACAACGAGTATCGCCGACGTCCTGAAGGCGTTAAGCCCTCTAACAAACAATTATGTGTAGAGGACCGCCCAATCGTTCTTCTACATAGAGGGCACGATGAAATGCGTAGCATCGAACGCTTAGCTAGTGGGAGGCCTTTCGAGAAACATATTCATCATAGCTCTAAGAGGAATGCTCACTCAGTCAGAGATCTTGAAACGGTTCACGGATCGTAAAACACGAATCGTCACATGCGTTCCTGAAGCCGGATCAGAAACATTCAGTATCATGATTTTACGATTTTAGCCCTTGTTGAAAATCCACCATCAACAAATACTTGAATCGGTTGAACCAAAAGAAGTATGAGAAGGAGAGTATTAACTGCAAAAGTCCAATACTGAATGCTTCCCATGATTTGATGAATGTGAGGCCCTGAAAAATTTAGCAAGCCATTAAGAGAAATGAAATCAGTAAAGAAAAAGAAAAATAATCTAAAAAACTAGAAAAAATGATAAACCACGGAAAAAATATTAAAGAGACACTATCAAACCACATGGGAACAATAAAAGAATAAGAAAGGAATCATGAAGAAATAAAAATGATGTCATAGATCATGATTTGATGCTGAAAAGTTAATTTTGATGAAAACTCTGAACACTAAGTTGACTCAATGATTGCCCCCGATTCTCAGAGTTTCTCTCTCCATCTCCTAGTCGGTCTGTTACACTAGTATTCACCTCAAACAATGTTTGCTTTGGGAAATTGGTAGGTAATATGTATAGTTTCCTATTGGTTAGAGTTTAATCTTTTCTCTTCAGAGATTTTGTTCCTTGCATCCCACATTCAGTGATTCTCTCCCTCGTTCCCTTTTGGTAGGTAATATACATAGTTTCTTATGGATTAGGGCTTAGTTTTCCAATCATTGAATGTTCATGTTTGGTTGCTGGAAGTCTTTTAAATACAATACGGTATTCTTGTTATGTTGCAATTACTTATTTATTTTTTTTCTTTTAGACTGTTTGTACCCTATTAAAATAGTGTACGTGCGTACCTCAAAAGCTATTTTATATCGGTAAAATACGGTTTATTGTGGAAACCCGTGGGTTTATTGAGGAAACCCACATGGCTTATAATGGAAGCCCAATACGATTTATTGTGGAAACCCGTGGGTTTATTATGGAAAACCACATGGCTTATTATGGAAGCCCGATACGGTTTATTGTGGAAACTCGTGGGTTTATTGAGAAAACCCACAGGGCTTATTATGGAAGCCCAATACGGTTTATTGTGGAAACCCGTGGGTTTATTGAGGAAACTCACATGGCTTATTATGGAAGCCCAATACGGTTTATTGTGGAAACCCGTGGGTTTATTGAGGAAACCCACATGGCTTATTATGGAAGCCTAATACGGTTTATTGTGGAAACCCGTGGGTTTATTGAGGAAACCCACATGGCTTATTATGTAAGCCCAATACGGTTTATTGTGGAAACCCGTGGGTTTGTTGAGGAAACCCACACGGCTTATTATGGAAGCCCAATACGGTTTATTGTGGAAACCCGTGGGTTTATTGAGGAAACTCACATGGCTTATTATGGAAGCCCAGTACAGCTTATTATGGAAGCCCAGTTTAGCTTATTATAGAAGCTCAGAGGACTTATTGTAGAAGTCATTTTGAGATTCACATAAATCTTGGAAGATAGACAAGGATCTTCCAAGATAGATACAAATCTTGAAGAGATATATATGGATCTTTCAAGATAGATACAAATGTTGTGAGGATATACACAAATCTTGTGAAGATAATAAGGATCTTCCAAGATATACTCAAATCCTATGAAGATAGACAAGGATCTTCTAGGATATACTAAAATATTGTGAAGATAGACAAGGATCTTCAAGGATAAGTACAAATCTTGGTGGTTATTCTGGATAACTACAAATCTAGGGTTATTATGGAACCAAATTAGGGTTTTAGGCCTATAAATAGAGGCTAAAATCCAACTCAAAAGGTACACAATTTCTATTCCTTTTCTCCATAACTTACTTGCATAGAACTCTTGTTGATTTTAGCATCGGAGTATCTTTGCAGGTACCCCCCCCTCCACTTTCCATCAACAATTCTTGGGGAATCTAATCAACGGCGGCGATTCGATCATCATACACACATCTCGAAGAGTGTTGGGGTAATTAATTTTGCACCAACATCTTTTAGCGCCGACTAAGGGGACACGAGAAAAGATCGTGTTCTCCGAGTGAAAGAAGTTGTTCCTAAATGATTTTGGAAACTAGGGTTTCGAAATCATTGTGATCAAAAAGTTGCAAAAAAAATTATGGACGTTTTGATCAAAGTTGTGGAACATCAGAAAAAGTTGCACAAAAATTCTGAACGTTTTCAGAAACGTTCAATCCAGAAGTTGCAGAAAGTTTACAACTTTTCGGAGAAAGTTGCAGAAAGTGTCATTAAGTTGTGATCTAGAAAATTGCGAACAGAGTTGCAGAAAGTTTTCAGAAACGTTGTGATCCAGAGTTGCAGAAAGTTGCACAAACGTCTCGGAACAAAAAAAAAGTTAGGGTTTCAGAAAAACCGTTTCGACAGTTGAAGAAACTGTTACGAAGGTTAAAGAAATTGTTGCGAAAGGGTTGAAGAAACCGTTACGAAGGTTGAAGAAACCGTTGCGAGCTTGAAGGAACCGTTGCTAAATAGTTGAAGGAACTGTTGCTAAATAGTTGAAGAAACGTTGACAAACTGTTGACGAAAACGTTGTGAAAACTTAATCTTCATCCAACCTCAAGTACATCTCCAGATCAAGAACATCTTCACCGTCAGATTCAGAGGATCTCGTCCATAGGATCCGTCCAACCTCCGATCCAGCTCTCGATTTTTCAAACCGTTTCTGAGATGCCTAACTAGCTAATTAGAAGCCGACACGTGTCAAAACAATAAGATCCAACCAGTTGATGGTCCAACTCGGTTCAGATCTGACTGGTCCAACCAGTTGCCATGTCAACAGGTTTTGCCTAGTCAGCTTTGCCACGTCGTCAGGCGCTGCCAAGTCAGCGGAGCAATGTAAGCGACCAGCACGGCCACGTCAGCAGACGTGTGCCAGTCAACGCCAGCCACGTCATCATTATTAGTGCCACGTCAGCAACGCGTGTTTTTTATTTGGTTGCCACATCAGCACGTTGTACGCCATGTCAGCAGCATCGGTCCAGTCAGCACACTGACATGTCAGCATAGAAGACGCCACGTCAGTAGTAGTTATCCAGTAAGTGACTGCCACATCAGCATAAGCGGTCCAGTAAGCATGCCACGTCGGCACATATGATGCCACGTCAGAATTTTTCCAGTCAGTGTGGACATGTCAGCAACTGTGCACTGTCATCAGTGTCACGTCTGCGACAGCACGCGCGCTTCTTGCAAAACTTGTTTCGTCAATAACTTTTTCGTTATAAGTCCGAATTGAGTGATTTTCGTCTCGTTTGAATCGTGTTTCGATTCCCTACAACATGGTAGCAAAAATTTCTATATTCGAGAAACTTTTGTATGCACTTGGGACAACAACATGATCGAGTTCAAGGTTCGTTGACAGCAACATGATCGAATTCAAAGTTCGTATGATTTGTTGCTTGACGTTCGTCAGCAACATGATCACTTCAACAAAGCAAAGTTTTCATGTATGGCGAAAGGGTCCGGAACCGAGGGACACGCCAGACCAAAACAATATTTTGAGGGCAACTCCAAAAAAAAAAAAACATGATGACCCAGAAATAGAGATGGAAACGGAATAAATGCATGATTATAAGCCCAGAGCCATCTAGCAAGTGAGGGAAGGATATAATAGATCTATTTCCTACTTCATCTTGGGGCGTCTTTGCTATTAAATATCTCTACAGATAATGGGGGCGGCTCAAGTTTCTCCAAGCATACAATCAAAGTCAACTTGTTTAAAGAAGAAGACATCTTTTTCAGTATCAATTCAAGTAATGGGGGAAGCTATGGTTGGACGAACGAACGCCTTGGGAGGTAAAACCTCACTAGTTTGTTACATTATAAATCGAATTTATAATCACATATGAGAACACTTTTTTGCATGTATTTATTAAGGAAATACGTGCAATGTTTTTCTATAAAAGAGAAAGACAAAGGCGAAGTATTTTGGTTATTAAGGAAATTGTTGCGATGTCTTTCTAATAAAGAGAAAGGCGAAAACAAGGTGTTACAATATAATTAAGCTGAAGCTAAAATTGAGCGAAATGAGCGAAGGAAAAATATTAAAGAACACATATGGAGGAAATACTTGGAATGTTTTTCTAATATAGAGAAAGACAAAAACGAAGTGTTTTGCTTATCAAGAAAAAAAATGTATGACAAAAAGCTACTGACAGTCAACCTGTACACCAGAGATTGTCCTACATTCACTATTCGCAGATAAAAGAGCGTTGAGTCGGCAAATTCAAGGCCATTACGGGAGCATATGGGCAATCGATGTGCCTAACAAGATACGGGAGTAGCCTGCATTCGAGTGAGAGTCAAATTCCTATCGATCATGGCGGTAGTGACTATTTGACAGGGTGCGAAGCGTATCTTCGATGTCACACCAACACGTAGGTCATTTGTTAGCTAAAGGAATAGCAAGAGGACATAACATGCCGATTTGTTTGGCGTTTGGGTAATTATCATATGGAGTTTTAAGTACATTATTGGTACTTTGAACGTGTTTGGTGATTGAAGAACACTGGCTTGTGAGATGGTTAAGTACATTTTTGGTGCTTTGAATTATTAAGCCGACATTGGGGCAAATCGACACAACAAGCTGGCCAAGGCCACGAAAGGTTATCCGATAAATGGCATAGAGCGAATTTGAACGAGCCGCGAAGGTTAGTTCTTTTGATTTTCTTAATCCATCAACAAGTTGGGAATTAAGAGGGGGCAATGTTTGTACACTATTAAAATAGTGTACGTGCGTACCGCACAAGCTATTTTATATCGGTAAAATACGGTTAATTGTGGAAACCCGTGGGTTTATTGAGGAAACCCACATGGCTTATTATGGAAAGCCCAATACGATTTATTGTAGAAACCCGTGGGTTTATTTAGGAAAACCACATGGCTTATTATGGAAGCTCAATACGGTTTATTGTGGAAATCCACAGGGCTTATTATGGAAGCCCAATACGGTTTATTGTGCAAACCCGTGGGTTTATTGAGGAAACCCACAGGGCTTATTATGGAAGCCCAATACGGTTTATTGTGGAAACCCACATGACTTATTATGGAAGCCCAATACGGTTTATTGTGGAAACCCGTGGGTTTATTGAGGAAACCCACATGGCTTATTATGGAAGCCCAATACGGTTTATTGTGGAAACCCTTGGGTTTATTGAGGAAACTCACATGGCTTATTATGGAAGCCCAATACGGTTTATTGTGGAAATCCGTGGGTTTATTGAGGAAACCCACATGGCTTATTATGGAAGCCCAATACGGTTTATTGTGGAAACTGGTGGGTTTATTGAGGAAACCCACATGGCTTATTATGGAAGCCCAATACGGTTTATTGTGGAAACCCGTGGGTTTATTGAGGAAACCCAATACGGCTTATTATGGAAGCCCAACTTATAGCTTATTATAGAAGCCCAAAGGACTTATTGTAGAAGTCATTTTGAGATTCACATAAATCTTGGAAGATAGACAAGGATCTTCCAAGATAGATACAAATCTTGAAGAGATAAATATGGATCTTTCAAGATATATACAAATGTTGTGGGGATATACACAAATCTTGTGAAGATAATAAGGATCTTCCAAGATATACTCAAATCCTATGAAGATAGACAAGGATCTTCTAGGATATACTAAAATCTTGTGAAGATAGACAAGGATCTTCAAGGATAAGTACAAATCTTGGTGGTTATTCTGGATAGCTACAAATCTAGGGTTATTATGGAACCAAATTAGGGTTTTAGGCCTATAAATAGAGGCTAAAATCCAACTCAAAAGGTACACAATTTCTATTCCTTTTCTCCACAACTTACTTGCATAGAACTCTTGTTGATTTTAGCATCGGAGTGTCTTTGCAGGTACCCCCTCCACTTTCCATCAACAATTCTTGGAGAATCTAATCAACGGCGGCGATTCAATCATCACACACATCTCGAAGAGTGTTGGGGTAATTAATTTTGCACCAACATAGACCAAGGCCTTCAACGAGGCTAATGATCCCCCTCAACAACTAGCAAGAGCCAGATTGGAGGCACAGACCAGTACATAGTAGACTTATAATTTTTTTCCCATTGAGCTAGCTCATGAGCAACAGAATTACATAACCAGTTTTGAAATGAGAAAAATACAAGCTTCTAACTTTGAAGAAAATAAATGAGTGTCCTTAAAAATAGCATCTGTCCTAGATTGATGAGGTCTTGAGCATCACTTTCTACAACGGTGTGAGTAAGTTTCTACTCCACTGCTTTTTTTAACACAACTCAAATAGCTCTAGTTTCAGCTTCAACAGCAGATTGGACTTCAAAAACCACAGCAGTCAACGGCATAAAAAGAAGCTTTCCTTGTAAAGTCTCTCGTCACGTAGCCTGCTTCATTGTCCAAATTTTAGTAATCTAGATTCCATTAGTCTTGTTAAATATTTACTTATTTATGTTTTTTTCTTTTTTTTCTTAAATCCATCAATCCACTAGTCTGTTCTTCCGCCCACCTGTAGATGTCAAAACCCAAAACCACTAAGTAACGGACTGGACGTGGGTAGGAATTTCAAATACGTCATTTATATGGACTGAACACAGGTGGTACCCCAAACAAACATCCTCCCAAGTCCATCTGTTGCTCATTTCCACTGGACGGAAGTCAGAATCAAGAGTATTCTTTCTTTCTTTTCTTGCCTCGTAGCTAAAAATACAATCTATTGGTACACCCCCAATCAAATGCATAACCCTCTGTAATAATGATAGATTATTTTCCACGTCCCGGCTGGTTTAGAATCAAGTATTTTGTTATACAACGATTTGAACCAAACCATATTTCATTGTACAGTGAAATGGACATTCTTCTTCCATTAAAAGGAAGGGGATAAACATCCAGCTTGCCAACCACCAATCTTTACGGGAGAGCCTACCCAAATCCCACTTCTGATTTTGTGATGCCCTCCTTGCTTGTTAGTAGGCCTACCGACTAAGACAGTGCATGTGAGAATCACGACAGAGATATTGGACGACGACTACTATATCATATCATTGAGAGCATCTCAAATAGAGGGTGAGAGTTTTATTTTTTTTATGACACATAAGATTTTAGACCCTTATTTACATTAAATTCATCTCCAATAGTGGGTCCTATTAAATAGGAAGGTGTGTCAAAATAAATATGAAGGTCAGGAGAAGGTCTTATTTAGACCTTGGGAATGACCTCCACGTCATCATTTTAATTATATTTTAATATATTTTTTTAAATAAATTGTCCAACCAATAGAAAAGATTTTAATCAATTTTATCATTATCCAAAACAATAAATCTTAAAATGAAGACCCCACACCATCGAGAGATAGCCCATGAAAGAAAGATTATTATTTTGCCACATACATATGACCCCCATAAATAAGGATCTAAATAAAAATTCCACATATGACTTTTAGCACCCACTGTTGAAGATGCTCTGAGGGCTTTTGAAATGATACCCGGGGTTATGTTGACTAAGTCGGTGCTCTAAGTCTAAGGTGATCTTTCACTAATATGTATCTCTCTTCTTCTTTTTCTGCGTACATATAGAAGAGTATCGTCGGCTGTATTGACTTAGACTCACTTTTATTAGCACCTTTCTTTTTGTTAGTGCAATAGGAGAAAGTGTAACAGAAATATGCTGTGGAAGCAGAAAAGCAATCTTCTTTTTTCTTTTCTATGGAGAAATAGCAGGAAAGAAAGCATGGTATTCACCAGTACCATTCGTGTACATATTTAATAACAATTCATAGAATGCACGGCCATCGATTTTTAAGAAAGTTCGCTAATGATAATGTTTTCATCTGTCTTTGTATTAGTGGATTAATCTTTATACTTTGAATCTTTGACTCAAATAGTTTACTTTTTTTAGGTTTGTAAAGAAAGACAAGAATTAGATTGATAACCCAATGAAGTAATCATCAGCTGTATTGTGTGGAACAGAACTAGCTCTTTCCGAATCCATACGGATAAATAAATGAAAATGTTGCATCATCTGACTCTCTACTCACGTATTTATCCAAACCTAATCCTTCATTCATTCATTCATTCCGTCATCCGTCTCATCCTTTTAATTTCATCATCAATTCATTATATCATTAACTTTCCTCCAAGTCCAAGTAATTGTTTTGCTGAATTGATTTTTTTTTTTTGGGAAAAGAGGCCAAGCTTTATATATTCATAAAATAACTGTTACAACGAGTCAACTCGGTTACAGGACTGACCAGAGGATTCAAAACAAATCTAGATTCAACAAGCAGACAACTAACACAATTACACCAGTTTACAATATCAGTTGATAACCTATTTTCAAGAGAACATCTACCAATCCCATTTTGATTCATTAGTAACAAGACTAGTTTAAATGGCCTGATCTAGATTAAAAGTATCATATCCAAATCAATAAACAAATCTACATTCAATAGATATGTTAGGATCCAAAGATCCAACCATTTTTCAAGGTTTTCTTCAAAGTTATAGTAACACGGTTGATAATGGAGTAACAGGATCCATAGATCCCACCAATAATCACTGATTTTTCCAAACATACAAAAGTACAGGTAACACAAATAACCAAAATCGGTTATTCTAGGGTTGAATCGGGCTGGATCGGTTTTGCTGAATTGATGATGAAATTGAATTTGATATGTCCTTTTCTCTTTTTAATTGGAAAATTAAGTAGGTTTACAAAAATATATTTATAAGGAAAGTTAATTCCATTTATGTTCAGGAGGTTGGCATTTAAATTTTTTTGATAAATTAAATGTGGTATCTTAATGCTGCTACTACATGAGTCATAAACTCGAAATGGATTAATGATTAATTGTGTTACCAGTCATAAATGAATATACAAAAATTTAATGAAATCAGGGTAGTAGTAATTACTAATTACTGACATTTATATTTGGTTAAAAGAATTTTTATGGTGTAGTACAATAAAAAGACATTTATTTACCGTATCCCCTTGGAGCAGTTATTCTCTTTGCCAATTAATTGGAAGTTATGACAATGGCCGTGCTCAAGAGACATTTCCTTGTAAAATCATCATGCAATATCTTAAACCCATATCATATGTAATCAGTCCACTAATTAGACGATGACTCAGAACGGAATTCCTCTCCAGCTCTCCTGACTCAGAAGGACCAGTAGAACGAGAGATAAATACATCTGGTACTGGTAGATTTTATCAAAGGGGACCCGTATTAAAAGCTCGGGGCACACCGTACCCTTTGGTCAGCGGTTCTGCTTAACAACCCGTGGGAGTTGTGATCTTGTGATTTTGTCCGTTGTACGTCGGCTACTAGCTAGCTAGCAATCTTTTCTCCTAACCAGCTAGTAATCTTTTCTCCTTCTGTGGTTAGCTGAGTATGTGCGTGTTGTACAACAACAACACCTGTTATGAGTGCAGGCATGCATTCCAGAAATCAGAATAGTACGTACAGACGAAAAGGTGAAAATTATTAAGAACGACAACCCACAATGTTCCCCAAAATGTTGACTACTTGCATTTTTTTGCTTCCGTATAGGCTGTGACTCGTAAGGCCGGTTCCCATGCACATATTTTTTTTTTTATAGAAAAAAGGATAAGGTGAAAAGACCTTATCAGAGGGATGTAAGATAATTTCCATAACATGGAATTATCTCATTGGGCCCATGTGATAATTTTGGCTAATTGAGATGTTGCTAAACTTATTAGGTTTCATTAAGGAGTTATTTCCTAATTATCCTCTTCCTTGATGGACGGTCGAGATCAAAAGTTGAAACTAAAATCCTAGGAACTTGGTCCTCTCTCCACCTATAAAAGAGACACAACAACCATCGATGTTGGGTAAAAGGAATTACTCATTACAGTTAAGGTCAAGAGAGAGAAACCATGACCTCCACAAAGGTATTATTGTTGCTCCAAAGATGATCGATGTAGGATGGATTTGCGATACAAGGTATTTCTCTTAAACTAGTCTTGCATATTTTATTGTGTGATTATCATGAAGTTTAACGATTCTAAATTAACGTTCTATAAAAATAAATCTTATAGTTGGCATCTAGAGCTAGTGTTTAGAACTCATGATCGTCCGTTAATTGATTATAAATTAACCAATTACCTATATACATGAAAGCCGATTATGTTTTTTTTTGTGACGTAAATTTGTTATTATCTATATTAGTGGTCGGCGACAAAGAACATCCCTGTTCATTTGATGTATAAACTCTAAGTTTTCTGTTGCTTTCCATAAGTTTGAACAACAACCTAAGAGCATCTCCAATAGAGGGTAGATTTATTTATTTTTAGTGACACATAGGATTTTAGACCCCCGTTTGGCATAAATTCATCTCCAACAGTAGGGTCTTACAAGTTAGGAGGGACCAATTATTAAATATGAAGGTGTTCAAGAAAGTGTTATCTACACCTCCGCTTTTGCACCTCCACGTCATGTTTTTAACTAATTTTCTTTTAATTCTAAGAGTTGAAATTCTCACTGTTGGAGATGGTATTTTAGATGTGAGGTCCTATATTTACTCTATGTGTAGACCCCAAAAATAAAAGGACTAAATTAAAAATCCACGTAGGATTGTTTGCACCTTCTCTTGGAGATGCTCTAAAAGACTCAACCTAGGTTAAAATGTGGATTTATTGGGCTGTGATTAATAACATGAATATGTTTAAGTTGTCCGTTTAAATTGTAAAAAGAATTTAATGGGCCATGAGTGTTGTAAAAGGAAATTAATGGTCATAAATGTCCATTTCATGCACAATAATAAAGATCGAATACGTTAGCTTTTATTAATGAGGGTCCGAAAACGTTTTGTTTTGTTAAGCACCGTTTTCTTTTGTTGGCCTTAACACCTGGTCCAACCATTCGTCTTTCAACCCATATACTCTTGTTGTGTGGCTAATGTGAACGCATACTAAATTTTAAAAGGAATTAATTAATGTTCAAGTATTAGTTAAGGGTCAAAATGTTTGGTTATTTAATGGACCATATGTATAACTGATTAAGTTTAAGGTAATTGGGCTTTAAAGATTTTATTACAGATAGCCTAGTAATGTTCCAAGTCCATTGACTAAGACCAATTAAGTCTCATAAGTCGACCGTTGACCAATCAGTTGATTTTGACCGGACCAAGCTTTTATATCGATTTGGTTTTCACCTGTTCTAGCGCAGTTAAATTAATTTTGGACTACGTTATTATAAAACCACATTATCACGGGTGAAACCAATAATATGCTTCCGCCTTATTGAAAAAAAAATATTAATGCGCAACCTATCTGATTTTTTATCGAATGATTTAATGAGAATTGATGATCAAATTTTTATTTACATCATTCTTGGTTTTTGGTTGTTTAATTATAGGATTATTGTGTTTAAGATTATTATGTAGACACTCTTTACCTATCACCACAGTGATACTGGAGTATTTTTTATCTTAGCAATAATCATAATGTTATTGTAAGCACGAATTCGCCAAACCATAAAGGCAAGGTTTAGCGATTGTTGAATTATTATATTAATGGCATTATTGTTAAGTTGTTTGGCAATCACCACAGTGATTTCAAATAATTTTTAGCCATAGCCAAAGTGCTTATAATATTGTTTTGCTTAAATATATTTGAACAACAATTGCCCACAGGTGATTCGAGTTCACGTGTTTAAGAAGACATAAGGATATGATTTTTGGTTACACATTATGGATCTGAATCATTTTTCGTCTTAATGAGTGTCTAGTATCATTTCTCCACTTTTTCTAACTTGATTGCCAATTTAGACCGCATTTACTAGACATAACAGTAAAGATCATGATTAAGAAAATTCTGCTTAATTTTTCATTATTTCTTATAAAATGCATAAAAGAAAATTTACTTTAATTAACTCATTATCGAGTTGAGTAGCCTATTATGGATTTTTAAAATTTTTATGAATATTTTTATTATATTGTTTTATCCAAAGACTTATTGCATCTTCTATAGAAATTAAGGTTTTATTTTTGGATAAATTCCTTCATATTTGTGAAAATATATGATGTTCATTGCCTATTCTAACACCCTTCATTGTAATCCACATTGTATGTGTTATTCATCACAATTTTTCAAACTTGCATCAAATTAGACTAGTGATGCATCAAAGAATTTTTGTTCAATGAAATCATTATAGAAACATACTTATAGACTTGCTTAATGCTCAATTTTGGGTTAAGAAATTTTGGACATGTTTGGAATTATTTTTTTCCCCCTTCAATTAAGGGGTTAATGTTTTCATATTTTCTATGTGACATGTTTTTTGGATAAATTTTTGTGATTAATGTTTTAGGGCTACTCATAATTGTTTATAATCGACTAATTTTATGATCAGATCAAGTATGTCCATATCATTGATTGGGACCATGCAATGTCACAAGAAAAGCTAGTGTGATATTTGCAATTGTACATATTTGTTGGATTGTTTAGTTATCACCACACTGATGCTAAACTCTTATCTTGTAAGTACTGTATATTTTGAGTCCTTTTAGTTTGACTTGACGATTAGAACAATGTCGCCACAAGTAGTTTTGGTTCACACGTTTAAACACGCATTAAGTTTATCTAAATGTTTCATATACATGTAAAATAATAGCTACCCATTGTGTGACTATTATTCCGATGTATTAGGTTGAACATTAGAATTATTTGAGTTTGTTAATACATGATAGGACGAGATTCTCCCACAGGTGACTCTAGTTGTGGTATTAAACAAACATAATGTTGTGTGTATGAGAAGGTAAAATATCTACTAATTTTTTTCATGTCTCACATTGTTCCTTGATAAGGTTTACCAACAGGAGAATCTTATTGAAGGTATGAAACTATTGTAAGCTTAATTATCATTTATCTCTATTATAAATTTCAGTCTTTGTTCTTATTAAATGTTGATTATGATTATTCTGTAGACTTTTAATGGTCCATTTTTGGGAGATACAATTGTTTATCACCTGATGATTTTTCGCGTTAGTGTGTACATCTATTGATTGCATTATGAATCTCAATCCGTGGATGTTTTCTCGACATTCATTATTGAAATTGAGAAGCAATTATAGAGAAAGTGAAAATCATAAAATATGATAAAGGTGGTGAATATTGTGAAAGGTATGACAAAATAGGATAATATCCCAAATCTTTTACGTAGTATCTCCAAAAGTTTGGATTTGTTGCTCAATACACAAGGCCAACCTATCCTTGGCATAATGGTGTACAACAAAAGGCAAAATCATACTTTTATGAAAATGGTTAGAAGCATGATAAGTTATGCATAATAGCCACATATCGCTGAATGTATGTTCTTTCAACAACTCGTGTAATTTAAATAGATTTCCGAGTAAAGCAGTTTCAAAGACACACTTTGGACTAGAATGGCTGGAAACCTAGTTTGAATCACCTTTAAGTTATGGTTGTTCAGATGGAGGTGAGGGCTTACATTCCGAAGAATGAAATTGGATTTGGAAACTATTATTGGTTCATTGGTTTTCCTAAATAATCCAAATGGTATTCTTTAACGTTCTAACCGTAGTATGAGACTTATTGAAACCGAAAATATAAATTCGTTAATGATGGTATAATCAGCGGGAGTACGTGGATATATCTGTTCAAGAAATCATTATAATGATCCCTTTATTTAAGATTTCTACAGATATTGTGAATCTTCTCATTATCAGAATGTTAGATAATGAAAGACCACAAATGACTGACCTAATACTCCATAATATAACTACTGCCAATAAAGATTTTTTTTTTTTTTTTTTTTTTTTTGATAACAACATGAACAAGCATTAAGAAGGTCTCAACAGAGATTGTAAGAAAGTTATTCATGTTGTTTCAAATAATTTTCTTACAAGAATTTATTACATTTGATATGGAATGGCAAAGACTCGGTTTTAGGTTCACAAATATTATGTGTAATAATTTTGATTAATGGATTGATGCTATGTGAGCAAAAATCATTGGTTGAAAGTCAAGTCTCGGATATTGTTTAATTGCTCGAAAGACACAAATCATTTGTATGAAAGTGGGTCTTTCTGATCTAATACGACTGTAATAGGAATTTTAAACGGTATAAAGCAAGACTTATTGCCAAAGATTTTACTCTGAAACGATGCATTGATTATAAATAAGTTTTTTCTCGTGTCAAAGAAAGACTTATTCAGAATTATCATAGTATTATTAGTAGCTCAATATGACCTAAGAGTTGCATTAATTAAATGTTAAAATAGCCTTTATTAATGATAAATTTTAGTCTACAAATTTTAGAAATCAAAGTATGAAATTTAAGTGACCTCCCATAATGGTATATGAAATTCAACAAAACTATAAATGTTTCAAGTTTTGATGAAATTATTACAGATTTATGCATATACCTCAAGATCAGTGGGAGAAATTCATACTCTTGGTCTTGTATGTTAAGACATACTACCTACGAGTAGTGATCTTGACTTTATGCATATCTCTATATTTTTTAAAATAAAGGATATCAATGAAGCTTACTAAAGCTCTCATATAAGGCATATATCGAATATTCAAGGAATTTTGAGATAATAACATATTTAACAGATTTTATTTCATGTTGGATAGAAGATATAAATTTAATCTTCATTACGTCTTAATTCCGATATGAAACTTATAACAAATTGTTAATATGTTAACTAATTGCCTAAAGAATCGAAGTACAAAGTACGAGAAAGCTATCAAGAATTTTGAGATACTATTTTAACTTATGTCTTATAATTAGTTAGCAAACCCAACAAGAGTTGATTGGGTTTTCAGACTTCAATTTTTGTGGATGTATGGATTTTATAAAGGAAGAATCCATTAATATTAGTCCCACAATTGGGTTTGAATATTTATGACTGTGATACTTAGAGACTTAAGGTTTGTCTCTACATTGCTGAAATTTACTGTCTTAGCTTCGCAACATTAAAGCACGATATGATACAAAAGGAACAAAACACATGAACCTTGAGTATATATGCGTGAATTAGGAAATTCAGAAACAATAGTTGTTCATTTATCGCTTAAGCACAATTGCATTCGGAGATGCACTTAATGAATAATTACCTTTTAAGACCTCTTAAGAAAAGATTAAAGTCTCAGGTCTGTGGGAGTAATTGATTATTGAATTCAGCTAATTTATGTGCTTATTTTTGAACACTTATTGAGCTCTTAATAATGTATTTATGAATTTATTTCTGTATCAGTATTTAGTATACACTTATGGGAATGGATGAATGTTAACAGAAATTGTCTTTCATAAAGACATCATTGGACCATTATGATACTCCGATGTAAGGCCTAGTTGAGCAAGGTACTCATGTTGTGGTACATGGAAGGGAACATATTAATAACAGGACAATGTGCCACCGCTATGACTCGCATGAGCAGTTTGCTTGATCAAGGTATTATGATAACCATTAAATTTGGTTTAGCAATTATGCGCGCCTTATGTTTTCTACAATTAACTAAAGACACAAATTATCTCATGGACCAGTGGGAGAATGTAAGATAATTTCCATAACATGGAATTATCTCATTGGGCCCATGTGATAACTTTGGGCTAATTGAGATGTTGCTAAACTTATTAGGTTTCATTAAGGAGTTATTTCCTAATTATCCTCTTCCTTGATGGACGGTCGAGATCAAAAGTTGAAACTAAAATCCTAGGAACTTGGTCCTCTCTCCACCTATAAAAGAGACACAACAACCATCGATGTTGGGTAAAAGGAATTACTCATTATAGTTAAGGTCAAGAGAGAGAAACCATGACCTCCACAAAGGTATTATTGTTGCTCCAAAGATGATCGATGTAGGATGGATTTGCGATACAAGGTATTTCTCTTAAACTAGTCTTGCATATTTTATTGTGTTATTATCATGAAGTTTAACGATTCTGAATTAACGTTTTATAAAAATAAATCTTATAAGGGATACATCTCCAATAACATTACAATCAGGACCATTACAGAGATATTGTAAACAACATGAATTACAGAAATAAAGTGAGCAACATAAAGAGATAATGGAAAAAATTAAGCAAATTTGGCAATTAAGGATACTAATAACTCTTGAAAAATGGCAAAAAAAATCACTAAACAATACCACCAGTTGGATCCTTCCCTTGTGAAGTTTAGATGGTATTATTTGGAAAGAACTGATTTCTTCCAAATCAATTAACAGTTTTGCACAGGGCAAAAAAGTTAGGATCCAAAAAAAGATCCATCCATCTCTCAAGGTTTTGGGTGTGGGGCAATGAACTTCCACACATATTACTCCTCTCCTGGTCACGAACAAGAGAGGCAGGATCATACCATGAGAGGCAGGATCCACTTTTTCGTAGCAAAGTAACTGAAAGGGGACCAAATCGGTAGTGTTCGTCAGAGATGTAATCTTGCTTCTTTTCCTCTTCAAATCAGAAATTGTGATTTTTGATCTTGGAGTTAAATTAGAGATTGTTGTTGTTGTTTCCATGAAATTTGTTGTTTCTTCTGTGATTGTTGTTGTTGTAGTTGGATTTCTTGTGATTTTTGCTGCTGATTTTGAACCTAGTGATTGTGATGTTGTTGTTCCTGATGTAAGAGATGTTGAAAGAGAAGTAACTGAAACCGAAATCGTTGAGTCTGTTGATGAAGAAAAAGTTGTTGTGTGGTTGAAACATTGAGATCCATCTGATTTCCTTGACAAACAAAGAAAACCCATCTTCCCCTTGATTCAGAAGACCACTCAAACGAAGAAACAATAGACAGACTCAATCAAGAACAGATCTAAACTAATTGAAAATTTAAAAAACTTAAACAAACTAGATTTTGAGGAAATGAAAAGAGGAAACGCAGGAAGAAGATTGTTTGAGCATCTCTTGATCAGATCTGCTCCAAAAAGAGCCGATCTGAGCAGGAGAAGGCTCAAACGGCGCTAGGGTTTCGTTGGGTTTTTTTGGAGAGAAAATTTTTCAGGAGAGAAGAGAGGTTTCCCATGCACATATCAAATGGCATAGTTTTGCACCCACTACAAGCCATGTAAAAGTGGCAAATATATCACTAGACTACCAAAAAAACATACTACAAAAAAAAAACTTTATGCACATAGACTGTACCAAACATGAAGCTGAAGAGCAAATTATAGAATTCATAGTATATTGGCTACCACCACCACTCTTTACTATGAAAATAAATATGGCAGTAGTTTTCAATGATAATCTGAATTGTTATGGTATAGCACTGATGCTCTACAATTTTACAGGAGCCTGCACAGGAGTCAAAGGTTTTGGGCAACTGCAAGGAAGAAACTTAGAGGTCTACCAGCTAGCAGCTCATGAAGCTTTCAAATGGGCAGCAACAAGGTTTTAAAAAACGTACGATTCACGAGTTGAATCTTACGATTCGCTTCAAATAATTTGATTTCGATTCAAATCGTTACTATGAATCGTATCTTACTATGAATCGTGTAAGATGCTATATTTAATGCGATTTTGACTTTGACCGGGAGTTTTGACCAGTCATATTAGTATAAATTCGAAAAACTAAAGCTCATGCTTTGTCGCCCACCCAACTCTAGCTGTAACCATTGGGCTATGCCCTGTTTTTGTGAAATTTATGAGTTTATAACATATTTTTACATTTCTCACTGTATAAGTTTACTTCCCCACTATATATTTTAATTTATTTATTGATATGCATTTCTATGTTTAATTTATAACGTAAATATAACGATTTAATAATCGACCATGAAAGATTCAATAATCGACCATAAATCTTCGATTCACGATTCAATATACAATTCGATTCATCAAATACGAAAAACGATTTACGTTACGATTTACGATTTCACAACCTTGGGCAGCCGAACTAGATAGCATGGAGTTTGAATCAGATTTCTGCAACCTAATCAAGCTAACCAAGAGAATCCATGCTGAGCAGATAGACAGTAGATTCAAATACAAAGAAGAACTTATTAAATATTTTGAAATTGCAACCCGGAGCACTACTCTCTCTAGGCAGAACAATTTAGCCATAAAACTGGCAGTTTTTAATTCAGAATGTAACCTAAAAAGACAATTGCTGAGATCCCCAACTTAATTATGCAAATCACTGATGCAAACAATGCTCAAAACAACTATATAACATCCTCTAAGAAAGTTTCAATGATTGAAATGAGAGTTTAGAACATGTGACCATCTTTGGATATAAACATAGTGTGTTCTCACATTTGTGTATAAGTCCAAAACCGGGAACCCAAAGTATGCGTACACGTATGCGTATGCGTACCCGTACACGTACTGGCAGAAAGTTCACGTCCGTGAATTTCTGCTGGAGTTTGAAAGTGAAAAACAAACTCAATCCGTTTACTTAAGTAATGCTGTACTGTTCGCATACTTAGGTAGGTTACTTTCAAAAATCGGTTTGTTCATGAACTGAAGCATTTATATAATAAGGAATGCAATCTTTGCAAACCATGGATATAATGTTCATGAATCGATTCGAGTGAAACAAATTGTGTCTTGTATACTTCTATGAGATCTAAGCAATTGAACAACTCTCTAACTAGTTCATTTGAGTCATTTGAACTAGTTATGGTGAAGATGAATAAGGTTGATATGAAAGTGCTCATATGGCCAACCATTGGTTAACTATTGTTGAACCAACTAAGTGTGCATGTTTAGGTATGGTTACTCAAACCTAAATGAAGGTGCATTTCATTTGTGTATAACAAGCTAAGTTCGATCTAACGGTTGAAAGATATTAGCTTTAATCTAATCATGTTTTCATCTAACGGTGAATATTGAATGCTTTGTTATCAAGGTAACTTAGATTGCAAACCCTGATTTGAAGACTATATAAAGGAAAACTCTAACAACTGGGAAACCTAATCCCCACACATCATGTGTGATACTAGTTGTATAAGCTAGAGTCGATTCTCCTTTAACCTTAGGTTTTACACGAAACCATGTAGGTTAACGACCTAAAGACTTCATTGGGATTGTGAAGCCAGGCCCAACTATTTTCTCTGTAGTTGCGTGATCTGATCTTGCTGTTTCTATCGTGATTGAGTGTAATCGTAAGATTGGCTTGAGATTTATATCTCCGATATGCAAGATGGAAAAGTAGTCACAAACACCTTCGTCTCGTCGTTTATGATTCCACAATATCTTGTTTCGTTAATCGATTAAGATTATTGTGAGGTGATTGATATTTCTAGGCTTCTTCGGGAATATAAGTCTGGTATATCGATTGGTTCATGTTCACCTTGATTTATCAAAAGACAGAACAAAACTTGTAGGTATTTCTGTGTGAGACAGATTTATCTATTCATATAGACTTTTCTGTGTGAGACAGATTTGTTTATCAAGTCTTCGACTTTGGGTCGTAGCAACTCTTAGTTGTGGGTGAGATCATCTAAGGGAATTTGGTGCGTAGTATCCTGCTGGGATCAGAGACGTAAGGAATGCAAATGTACCTTGAATCGGTGGTGAGATTGATTGGGGTTCAACCAAGTCCAGACCGGTTAGTTTGTAGTAGGCTAGTGTCTGTAGCGGCTTAATACAGTGTGGTGTTGAATCTGGACTAGGTCCCGGGGTTTTTCTGCATTTGCGGTTTCCTCGTTAACAAAACTTCTGGTGTCTGTGTTATTTGTTTTTCGCATTATATTTTGTTATATAATTGAAATATCACAGGTTGTGCGTTGAATTGATCAATTGGTAAATCCAACCTTTGGTTGTTGATTGAAATTGATTGATCCTTTAACATTGGTCTTTGGTACCGTTCAAGTTATATCTATTATTATATTTAATCGGGCTCGCAAATTATTATTTGTTTGATTGCGGATTGAATTGAGAGATTGAGATATAACTCTTTGATATACTTTTCTTAAGATTGAGTCTGACTGTCTAGTTGATTCTCTTGAAAGTATATTGGAGTTAATCCATACAGATTGTTAAGCGAAATATTGGGTGAGGTTGTTATACCCCCCGCTTTTTCAATTGGTATCAGAGCAGGCAAACAAGTTTAAAGACCTCATAAGTCTATGTTTGTAGCGATCTGACTCTATGGACAAAAGTGCTATCTCAATAAATGCACCAACAGATCCAAGGATTTCAGAATTCTCTTCCATGATTAATTATGTAGAAGAAATTCTATCTAAACCTCCACCAGGTTTAAAATCCCTTGAAGTTTTTTTAGGGATTGAAAAGAAACTTGAAAGCTTATCTTCTGATGTTGATTTATTTCTCCAGAAGGAACAAGAGTCTCTTGACAGGCTAAACCAAGTTATAATGAATAATATTTATGTTGAGGTTGATATTGATTTTCTAATCAGTGAGAGCAATGCTCCTCCTCTGCGCAACCCAATTAGTTGTAACAAACTGAACGGATTACAAGAGGAGTTCAAATCTCAGTCATCTGAGTATATCACCTCAAAGCATAAATCGATTCATTGCTCAATTCCTGATACTTCCTATCAAGATAGTAGTATTGTCTTCCTTTATGAAGAAGCTAAGACATCTCTTTCACCAAAAGAGTTTCCCTTCACAATACTAAAAACTATCTGCAGAAACTGTCTCTTATAAGTTTAAGGTTCTCTTGATGTTCTTTGACAGACTTATAAAAACAGTTTCTTGGGTGTTTTTCAACACTACAAGATGTAAGAGTTGTTGGAAAGAAACTCTCTCTTGGTGTCATATTGTGAGTGGCTATTTGTTCTTGTAAATTCTTAAAAGAATTTCTCATGAGAGTCTTGTTGAGCTTTCCTTCAAACTGTCGTTCGTATTTTGTCCAGTCACAGTATGTAAACAAACGTGCCCTTATCTGCACATGTACGGTTCTTGTACTACGTGCCTAAACTATGTCCCAGAACTGATTGATTCAAGTACCTGAATTAGTTTTGCCGGTTCAGGAATTATTCGGTCGGTTGCACATAAAAAGAGAGAAATAACTCTTGTTCTTTTCACCTTCATCTTCTCTTCGACAGTTCATGAACAAAAGAGGAAAACTTCTGGTTCACAAACTCCTCATCACCTTTTTTCTTGTTTCTTAACCTTTTTTTGTTTGGTTAACACCATTGAACTCAGAAGAAGAATTTGCACATTGGGTCAAGAACCATTTTCGTCCTTCTTATCGTTTTGGAACTCCACCATCAATAACAGTTCACAGACCAAGTAAGTAGTTCATCCTATCTGTTGTGTCTTTTCTCAAAAATGGCATCCAGAAAAAGGTTAAGTCGTAGTGAAAGTTCGGGTAATCAGCCTAATACTGCTAGTAGAAGAATTGATAGTGATAATGAGTTTGATGATGATGAAATTGGATTAGACGTTTTACAACCCTTTTAGGATCCTGCCCTTCAAATTAGCTTTACTAGTCTACTTGCTAGGAACAAATATTTCAAGTTTCTTAGATGTAATTTCGTCACAGAAAGGGTTTATGATTGAACTGTTCAAGAACCTAAGTTTCATCAGTTTATAGACCAATATGAATGGGGATATATTCATGACGGTCTTGGGACGTCTCATCCTGAGATGACCTGCCAGTTTTATGCTAACTTGCATGCAGCCACAATGATAGTTGTTGTTTCAAAACAATGGTTGGAGGAATATCTTTTGAGATAAATCGAGGAGTGATTGCATATCTATTAAACCTATCACTTGATCGCTCTTTCATTGTTCCTCAACCTGAACATCTCGGACCAACTCAGAGTAAACTGTCTGAAATGTTATTAAATAAGAGTGAATCTTGGGCTGGCGGCAAGCTGTCTGTTGACAACATTAGCTTTCATTTGAAAGTTTTTAGCAAACTGGTTGTTGCTAGTTTGATTCCCAGTACACTGGATAAGAATAGATGGAGCAGGACCCTTGCTGAGATGATTTTCTATCTCATCTCTGTAGAAGAGATTGATTTCCGTGACCTAATTATTCGACAAATGATTCATATGGTTTCACAGAAGAAAAATCTTGGGTTTCCGTGTCTTATCAACAGAATTTGCAGTCACTTTAAGATTCCTCCTATTGGTACTTGCATTGGTCGAGCTAGTCCTCTATCTCAGGCAGACATTAACAAATTAAAGAAACCTGTAAATCCTGAAGTCGCTCGTCTTCTTCAAAGGATGAGTGCTTGGAGAGACAATTGACACATGTTGTGACAGTTCACCCTGACCTAGCTGAATCAATATCTAAGATTTCTGAGGACTTTTATCGAAATCTGGATTAGTGTCTTTACCTTCATTTGTGTTTAAACTCTTTCTTATGTTATTTATGTTGAACTTCTTATGTTAAACTGTTATAGTTGTAATGAATTTAATGGTATTTTAGTCTTGAATGAGTTTACTCTTCAATAAAATTGTTAAATGTGTTAAATCCATGAGAAGTTCAGCTAAATAATTTGTCAAAAGTTAAGTCTTTTATATGTCGATATGCAAGTATTGATATAAGATTGAATGAACTTTTGACAAACAAAAGTTAAGCCTTTTATGTCATTATGCAAATATTGATGGAAGAAAGGATGAACTTTTGTCTACAAAGATTAAGTCTATTATATGTCATTGTGCAAATAGTGATGAAGAATAGAATGAATCTTTGTTCCGCAGTATTGATCTTCCATGGTCCATATTTTTTATGTATATACTATGCGGCTCCGTAAATTTTCTTATGTGAGCATTTCCGATTAAATTAATCATGGGTTCTCTTGTGGTTAATTTAATTTAGATTTTTGGATACAAATTCATGTTTCATGTGATTTGTTAATGTCCAAAGAAATCCTTGTTTTCTTGTGAAAGTAAGGTCGCTCTTGTTGTTCCTTTTGGAATGACATTTTATGGGAGATAGTTCTTAATTGAACTTGTGCTTAATTGCCAAATCTTTGTGGGGAGTGCGGATGTGGAATATTACATGGGTTATCTTGTATCTTTATAAACTCCTTGATGAATGCATTTAGTTTCGGCTATATGATTGCATCTAAAAAAGTTGATATGTACTTTCTTTTGGTCATGAAGTATGTCTATGGAAATTTCATTAGGATCTCATTAGTTTTCGTACCTTTGCCAATTTATTGACAAAAAAGGGGAGAATTAATGTGTAGTTCACACTACAAATACATATGGTTTTCGGATCATTATGTAAGGGGGAGTGGTTTTCATGTGAGATGAAGTATTGACTAAGGGGGAGTGATACATATCACCATAGTATTGTTGTCGAAGTTGTGATACAATTGAACTTGGATGTTGTGTAATAATACTATGACACTGTATAACAATGATTGAGAGCTATTGTTTTCTCATTGTTATGGCTACGGAACTTCAACAACGATGATGTTGAATTGAATACCTTTGGAATCATTGGAGTACTTGGAAGTGTCAAAGATTTCGAGTAATGTTGAAGAACCAAGGAGATCAAGCATGTGGATGAGAATCTACAAAGTTTATTTATTTTGTATTCCATATGTATTGATAGTTTTGTCACTAAAATTGACAAAGGGGGAGATTGTTAGAGCACTGATCGGTCGAACTCGCAAGCGTTGCTATCTCAAGCATGTTTGTCAAGTTTAGTTGCCAAAACTATAAGTCTTGATTTCTAGTCTACTTATAGCTAAGTCTCGGACTAGGATAGTAAGTGTAGTTGAGATCTAGACTCCACGACGTTCATCATATGAAGACGAAGAACTACTCAGGGAACTTGTGGAACTTCATCGACAAAAAGGTATGTAGAGACTTGAACTTATCTATCACTCAAAAGTTTATCTATTATATCTCCTATTTTGAGCCAAAAATCGTATAGCTATATAGACTTCGATTATACACATTTTCTATTTCGAGCCGATTTTATCTCGCTTATCTATTTCTCGAAATATGTGTTGGTAAGCTTTCGCTTTGGCCAAGTTCATCTTTACTCGTGACGAAATTCATGTTGATTATTTCAATAACTTGAAAATCTCTTTGATGAAAAATAGTTTGTGAATAACAACTATATAACATCCTATAAGAAAGTTTCAATGATTGAAATGAGAGTTTAGAACATGTAACCATCTTTGGATATAAACATAGTGTGTTTTCACATTTGTGTATAAGTCCAAAACCGGGAACCCAAAGTATGCGTACTCGCACGCGCATCGGGCGTTTGTTGGAAATCCGAGAGTATGCGTAAACGTACGATCGGCGGAAAGTTCGCGTCCGTGAATTCTACTGGAGTTTGAAAGTGAAAAACAAACTCAATCCGGTTACTTAAGTACGCATACCTGTTCGCATACTTAGGTAGGTTACTTTCTAAAATCGGTTTGTTCATGAACTAAAACATTTATATAATAAGGAATAAGGTATAAGGAATGCAATCTTTGCAAACCATGGCTATAATTTTCATGAATCGATTCGAGTGAATCAAAACCGATTTTGCTTCGATTGTGTCTTGTATACTTCTATGATATCTAAGCAATTGAACAACTCTCTAACAAGTTCATTTGAGTCATTTGAACTAGTTATGGTGAAGATGAATAAGGTTGATATGAAAGTGCTCATATGGCTAACCATTGGTTAACTATTGTTGAACCAACTAAGTGTACACGTTTAGGTACGGTTACTCAAACCTAAATGAAGGTGCATTTCATTTGTGTATAACAAGCTAAGTTCGATCTAACGGTTGAAAGATATTAGCTTGAATCTAATCATGTTTCCATCTAACGGTGAATATTGAATGCTTTGTTACCAAGGTAACTTAGATTGCAAACCCTGATTTTAAGACTATATAAAGGAGAACTCTAGCAACTGGGAAACCTAATCGCCACACCTCCTATGTGATACTAGTTGTATAAGCTAGAGTTGATTCTCCTTTAACCTTAGGTTTTTCACGAAACCATGTAGGTTAATGACTTAAAGACTTCATTGGGATTGTGAAGCCAGACTGTAGTTGTGTGATCTGATCTTGCTGTTTCTATCGTGATTGAGTGCAATCGTAAGATTGGCTTGAGATTATATCTCCAATATGCAATATAGAAAAGTAGTCACAAACACCTTCATCTCATCGTTTGTGATTCCACAATACCTTGTTTCGTTAATCGATTAAGATTATTATGAGGTGATTGATATTTATAGGCTGTTCTTCAGGAATATAAGTCCGGTATATCAATTGGTTCATGTTCACCTTGATTTATCAAAAGACGGAACAAAACTCGTAGGTAATTCTGTGGGAGACAGATTTATCTATTCTTATAGACTTTTCTGTGTGAGACAGCTTTGTTTATCAAGTCTTAGACTTTGGGTCGTAGCAACTCTTAGTTGTGGGTGAGATCAGCTAAGGGAATCATGTGCGAAGTATCCTGCTGGGATCAGAGACGTAAGGAACGCAATTGTACCTTGAATCAGTGTGAGATGGATTGGGGTTCAACTACAGTCCATACCGAAGTTAGTTTGTAGTAGGCTAGTGTCTGTAGTGGCTTAATACAGTGTGGTGTTCAATCTGGATTAGGTCCCGGGGTTTTTATGAAATTGCGGTTTCCTCGTTAACAAAACTTTTGGTGTCTGTGTTATTTCTTTTCCGCATTATATTTGGTTATATAATTGAAATATCACAGGTTGTGCGTTGAATCGATCAATTGGTAAATCCAACCTTTGGTTGTTGATTGAAATTGATTGATCCTTGAACATTGGTCTTTGATACCGTTCAAGTTATCTCTCTTATATTCAATCGGGCTCGCAAATTATTATTTGTTTGATTGCAGATTGAATTGAGAGATTGAGATATAACTCTTTGATATACTTTTCTTAAGATTGAGTCTGACTGTCTAGTTGATTCTTTTGAAAGTATATTGGAGTTAGTCCATACAGATTGCTAAGCGAAATATTGGGTGAGGTTGTTGTACCCCCGCTTTTTCACATACATTAGCTTAAACTAATAAAGATTTGTTGAACAAACCATAAAAAGTCTAACAAAAATAACTTGTGCCCCGAACTAAATTGTGACTATTAGGCATGTAAATAGATAATCAAATATCTGATATTCGTCTAGACCAGTATCAAAATTATGATATTATCCGAATTTTTGGATATAGGGTAGTTGCTCTTTTATCGAAATAAATTTCGTGATATCAATGTCCCATATGATATTCATTCTATATCCGATATGTATAAATATATTTCAAATTAGTATTATAAGTTAGAAAAACAAAATAAAAAAATGGTATGTTCCTTGAAATTTATCAATGTTATAACTATAAAAATCATGAGTAGAAGAAGTAATTATACATAAACAAACAAATTACATATATAATTCGGATATAGTCTTTTAAATAATTATCAAATACTACCTGATGTCCAATAATTTTATCGAAACACACGTAAATATCAATTTTAAATATCCGACGAATAATTTTTAGATATTGGATATTGATATAATCATATAAAAACCAGTACAACATTAGCCATAATTATTTCCATAAATACAGATTATACCCTAATTAATGTTTGTTAAATCATCCTACTAAGTTGTACAATATTAATGTTTCAAACTCTAGTAAAATGGTTCACATTTTACCTTACAAATATGAGGTCCCCCAACCACACTTAATGTGGTGGTGGGTCCTAATGGACATGTTGTGTAAATACTTTCAATGTTGGACTAAGTATGCTCATGGATATATCAAAAGGTATTATACTATTTATCTAAAATATATATATAATAATTAAAAAGAATTGTATATTATTACCCATCTAAAGAATGACAACGTCGTCCTTGGAGTAAACAAAGGAATCTAGAACGTCAACTAACATGAGTTTACTCAATAAATACTTTTAGTGATTCTTAAAGACTTTAACGGAATTCTAAAGTATTGTGTTATTGGTTGCATACTTCTAAAATCTCTTTTAAAGTTTATGTTACTGGTTATAGATTGTTAAAAGGTCATCTAAAGTTTGTGTTACTTGTTGTAAACTTGAAAATTCAAAGACTTTGTGTACTTGCCTATTTTCAAGACTTTGAGTGACTTTTGTGTATAAGTTTGCCTTGATGAAAGTCTTGCAAAATATGTAAGATTTTGGAATACTTCCCAAAAAAACTAAAAATATTTCTTATTCTTTTTTATTTTGTCTCATAAATATACAATCTATAAAACCCATATCGTAGATGCATATATGCCTAAAAAATAAATCATAGATCCATATAAATTATATTATATGATTAAATACTTTTTTTACTTTATTTATTTGGTACAAATGTGTAATAATAATTATTTTTTATTATTACTATTACTATTTATTGCATTTTATCGAACGAAATAAAGATGTTATCTATATAATGATTTTTTATATTTTATTGAAGTTAGTATAATAAATATGGTATGATTAAATTAATATTAATACTTTTAGTTTTCATATAATTCGTTAGATTTATGCAACTTTTTATATAAAATTTGTTTTTACAACTCTTCGGAACTCTACAAATCTCTATAAGACATTATATAACTCTTCATAACTCTGCAAGAGTTTATCCAATTCTATAGAACTCTCAGAAAGTTAATAATTTTCGTGACTCTTTTAAAATCTCTATAAATCTGTAAAAGTATTTATTGAGTAAACCCTTGTAATTGATCATTTTTTTTACTCAAAAAGGGCAATATGTATTAAAGACAAAAAACATAGCTACCACAAGAAGTGGAAACCATGAAGTTGTGTTACAAAAGAGGCTACAAAGTAACCCAGAACACCAAAAAAAAAGAAAGAAAAACTAGCCGTGAGCTAAGATGAAAAGGGCATTAACACAGTGAAACAAATTTGCCCAAGCAGAAACTTAATAATACCCAACACTCCATTCCAGCTGAAACTAAGTAATTGATCATTTTCATTGTACAATGAAAATACCATGCTCTTCCCATTAAAAAAAAGAAAGAAAAATACATACCTTTTGCTTACACAAACACAAGTATTCTAATGCTTAATAATGCTCGGCTTGTACTCATGTTTAAGGCGATTTTTTTTGTGGATAACGAAAGAAATGAATACTTTATCTAAAATAAAAAATCACTATTATTTGTTTATTATGTTGTTTCTAAAACTCGACATGTATCTCTAAGGTATAATGTCTCGGAAACTCCTATGTTTACTTGAGTGCAATGGTATCTGTATTGAGCGTTGTTTGTTTCATCATTTTAAAAGTTGTGATAGACACCACTTCATTGTGTAGAGGAGCTTTGAAATGCTTCTTGATTTTAGTACCCAATGAAATTTTTTATAAATATCATGGTCAGACAGGATTTTCTATAACATCACAACTTATTCAGCTTTGTTGTGTAGGTTTTTTGTCTGATTGTTACGTTGTTCATCTAGGAAACTCAAGTAGAAGATGAAGATGCATGAATAGAAATATGGAAATCCAAGTGGTGTTGATGTAGTATGTGAGGGTTCTGATACTGTTAGGAATAGTAGTAGTGTGTTTGAATTCATTTACATTACTATGTTTTTAGGATTTAATCAAGGGTTTATTTATGTTATTATTATATTATCTTTTTATTTTTTTTAGGATTTAAGTTATTTCAAAAGTTATCTTGAAGGATCAATTTCTGATCAGCATGGATATTTAATATCTTTACAATGTAATAATGTATCCTCAGAATAACTAATGTTATATCTTTATAATTTCTTATTTCTCAAAACAAATAATAAAATAATTAAAAAAATCCAGTCTATGATGTCGCCACAGTTTGTATAGCAGCAAGAAACATTCTAAATTAAAGAAAAAAAACACTTCTAGTCCAGTTTCATGGCTTTACAATATTGCACTTTAGTGAGTCATTAATTGTAAAATAGATAAAATCAACATATTTTTTTCTTTTGTGTGTTTGAAAGTATAATTTCAAACATCATTAAAACCTCCATCTCCCCTTTCTCAAAAAAAAAAAAGAAAAAAAAACTCAAGAGCAGTCTTGCTCAGATTTGGTCCTTTTGGACCAGATGTGAGCAAGGATTCTTTTCTTTTAAAGTTTTTGATAGTAGGTTATTGAATAAGATGTTTTTACATCACTTTTGGTGTCTTTTGACATATTTCTTCGTCGTTTTGGGGCGATTTTTCTTCGTCGTTGTAGGGCGAGTTCTTCAAATTTTAATGGCTGTTTCGTGGCTTGATATTATCGATTCAAAAACATCAACGATTTATCACGACATCACGCATTCGTGTTCGTGTGGATCGACAATTCTATGGGCAAAGTACTCCTTTGTTTTAGGAGCATCTCTTATGGATGAAGAATACCATCAGATTAAATGGTCGGAATTTTTTTTTCGTATATTGCATCATCTCTCCCATACACATAAAGTTCTTTTGGACATCTTTGCGGTCTATCGCTCTTTCTCTTCGCGATCTACTTGTGATTGATGTCCTTATTTGTATTAGGGTTTTGATAATCTCTTATTTTGATGTTTTTGTTATTCTTGTAAGCGAACATGTAATCACTATTTTGATTTGAATGAATTGAAATATGTTAATTGTCCAATATATATATATATATATATGAGGGAGGATCCATGGACACTCTTAGATGGACAAGGTCGGACAAGATTTGTGTCATTTTCTCCGGCAAACTCAAACGACAATGAATTTAGGTCTAATATTTCAAAGATATGTTCCTATTATAAGACTTTATATTCCTACCAAAAATGAATGCAATTCGAGATAGCAAACCTGACCATCTACCGATCTTAATTTCAACCGTTAATTTTGAACGACCGATATTCAAAGGGGTAGATGGTGGTTTTATACATCTCGAATTGTGCTCATTTTTTGTAGGAATGTAGAGTCTTATAAGAAGAATATACCATCCAAATATTAGACCTAAATTCATTATCGTTTGGGTTTTGCGGAGAAAATGACACAAATCTTGTCCGACCTTGGCCATCTAAGAGTGTCCATGGATCCTCTTTATAATAGATATATTTTACGCTATGTTATAATTTGTCTTAAATCTCTTTATGTATGGTCTTAAATCTCTTTATGTATGGGTAGCCCACACACTAACAAAATAAAGATTAAAATTGTTATCTCTTTCAAAATTATATTAGTCAAATTTTGGATACATTTGATATGACTTGTATAATTATTATAGTTCTTTAAAAAAAATTGATATGACTTGTATAATTATTATAGTTCTTAGATGACTTGTATAATGTATCATTTGATACATTTGATACAATACTAGATGCCTTGTAAAACTTCTCATCCAAAAAAAAGAGTAAAACTTGCAAAACTTACAGCCACTAATTACTAATGATTAATGAATTTTTGCTCGCTAGTGGTAATATACTACAACCACATATATTTAAATTGCTTACTTCTATAGTTAATCCATTGATTAAAAAAATTCGACTAGTGATGATATACTGCAATCACATTTATTTAGTTTGCTAACATCCATAGTAAATCCAATAATTCATCCCACAATTTTAGTAAATCGGTAGAAATAAATTTGTTCAAACTATTTCAAAGAGTACTTATTTGACATTATCATTTAATTAACTAGGCAATAATTAACAACTAGTTTCATTATAACATATGCTAAGAATTTCGCCCATCGCCAAATAACTTTCTAAAATTAAATTAAATGATAATTTTAAAATATCATGCAAAATATTCGTCATAGAATGTGCATAAATTTGAGTTTTCTAAATGACCTTATAATCCAAGAAAGTGCTAGAAGCATTTATCAATATAAATTTGTTATTAATATATATTTATGGTCCACAAAAGAACAATAGATAGCAGATATGAACAAACATACTTTGCAGTTGATTGTATACTGTATTTCATTATTCTTTCTTATATATCATATAATAAAATATAATTTGAAAACATCCTCAACAATCCGGCTTCAGTCACGCTCCTTATGTATCTTGAATCTCGCATGACTCTACGCACTTTATTCCCCTAGATGGTGTCCTATATGGGCCTATGAGTTACTTCAACCAAAGTGCAGACTTTAATTATCCCTCCTATAACAGGAAGTCTAATAAAAAAAAAATCAAATATGTTTCAATCAAGGAAATCGAGTTTCTTTGAGGGATCTTCATGTAAAAGAAGATATCAAGCGAATCTCAAGAATTAGGATAATTTTCTCTCTTCAAAAAATTATTGAGATCCATAACCGATTCTACCTCACAAGATTAATATAAATCAAGTTAGATGCCAATCTTATGGAACAAAAAATTCTGACATGAATTTCTATTAATTTTGTTTCCTAACCAATAGTTCTTGAATGGATGTATAGAAGAAGAGATAGACATTTAGAATAAAAAGGAATTATGATAATCAATATAAGACTCCTTATATCAAGAATTTATTAGGTAACAATAGAATGACTTGGATTTATGACTTCCTTATTGAAGACATCAAAAGCCATAACCTAATTATGTTTCACGAAAAAACCTAGGTCTTTAGAGGACGACTATAACCGCAACTCGAACCTAGCGTAACAGGATTTACATTCTATGTTGCATAGATTGAAAAGACGAGGGTACCCAAATACACTACAATCTTTTTGTTTCAACCTATAAGTCCTATACCGAATGTGTTCTTGTATGGACAGAGTCGAGACAATACGACAATTTGGTTCACACTTCGTGTGATTGTCTATGGATACGAGACCGAGATAATACATGAACAAGATAACTTGTGTGATTGACTATGGATACAAGATCGAGACAATACTATAACAAAGTATGTTACTTTATAATAGGTTCGGTAATAACCAAACTTTATAGGATCACTATCAAGTAATGCGGAGTTAACGTATATGTGTATTTTACTTAGTTATAATAAACAATTATAATGCGGAAATCAAAGTAAGACACAGTAAGATTTTGTTAACGAGAAAACCGCAAATGCAGAAAAACCTCGGGACCTAGTCCAGTTTTGAATACTCTTTAATTAAGCCGTTATACAAAATATAATACCAACTTCGTATAGTTGAGACCAAGAAAACTACACCTAGCTACCATGCGCCTTCGACTTCTTGAGAGGTGGGCTCAGTATTGGTATTTCTTTCAGTTTAGTTCATGGTAATGTTTAAATCTCCTATTATAGCCCAAGGGATGATATATTCCCATTGCCTAAGTTGATCATTCTTATATGGAGTTCCATAAATACAAGACAGAAACCACTCACCTTTGGAATGATCATTGCTGAATATAGCATGGATCATATTAGTGGAAGTATTAACTATGTCCAGCTTGTAATCATCCTTCCAGAGAAGGATGAGACCTCCAGCTTGTCCCACAGATGGAACATAAGTTCTATTAGGCATTCTAAGAGAATTTGTAAGATTGGGGATTTTATCATCATTAATCTTAGTTTCAGATATGAAAATGATGTCAGGAGAATGAACCTTGTTTAAATAATACAAATGCTCTCTAGTATATTTTCCTAAGAAACCATGACAATTCCAACTCAGTATCTACATTCTGCAGATATTTATAAAACTTTGTAACTTGATACTCAAGCTACTATGAATACATTGAACGGAACAAATAATGCAGGATTAACGATAGTCAAAGTATTATGACAACTATAGAAATATATAGTAAATGCGTAGATAAAAAGAATCAAAAGCAATGAGGGTGTTTTAAGAAAAATGAATTACCAGGTTGTTAGTAGCCTCATTCATCCCATGTGAATACTCTTTTGCTCCTGCTTCTCCTTATTCGATGTTCCATATCATCATCACCAATAGAGGATGGTTGTTTACCAGCATTACCTTCCATGATATCAACTTGAGCATCATTTTGATATGTTTGAGATCTTTTACTATTCCTGCTTTTTCCTTCCTCTTTTAATTCCTTCATTTGAGCTTCTTCTTCAATTTTCTTTCGACTGGATTCACAAATCCTTTCCAACATGAGGTTAATATCGTCAATAATCTCCACAACGTAGGCTTTTTCAAGTTCATGAATGTAATTTATATATTGATATGTAGTGAATCTCCTTATCATGAGATCATTTGCCACATTGAGACACTCAGCTTCATCATGATCGACTGTGAAACATTTTGGACAAAGATTGTGATGTTTCCTTTCCCAATGAAACCTAATCCATGTAACTCCACCCGCTGTTGTGTTCCACCAACCTCCCCTATGAAGAGGTTTCGTTAAGTCAATCTTGACCCTTGCATAAATGGTGCTTCCATAAGTTGGTTTACAATCTTTAGGATATGTCCATATTTTTTTACCAACTTCTTCAATAGCTTCTCCCACTACATCCACAAAATGATGTTCAGGTAAAAGGTTTTTGAATTCTAGATCCCATTCTTGGTATTTGAACACCCGATCTTTAGCTTGAATAGCAGCATCATATTTGAGCAAGTTAAGATGACTTTTTTTGACGTTCCATGGACCTTTCGTGAGAATGGAGTTCATTGCTTCTTCAGTATGAAACTTGAATAAAAACATATTTCTGTCAATGGCACGTACTTCCTTGATTCTGGAACGATTCCATAAAAGGATTACTTCCTTTCTTACTACATCTATCTTTGTAGGGTCTTTTAAAAATAACTTTCCTATCAGAATAGTACTCCATTCATCTGCAACTTTGTTAATGACAGTTTTAGTCTCAAGTGCCCTTCGCATCTGCCTAGCACAAATGTCTCGGATCTGGGTGTTTTGGATTTTTCCAATAATATCAGAGATTTGAGAGTTTGAAGAGGAGGCCATTTTCCTTTGGAAAGAAGTATTAGGAATTGAATGAAAGAGAGTTTCTAGTTTGTAAATCTTAAAAAGATAAATTTTATAGCTCATGTAACTATAATTAGGTACTCTCGGAATATTTATTTCCTCTAAAAGGGGTAAGAAAATATTCTCTTCATTAAGGGTGAGTTGAAGTTGAATATTTTGAAAAGTTTCAACTGAAGAAGTTTCGTTTTAAGACTAGTAACCCCTAAATTACGTGGAGGAAAAGAGGGAAAGTTTGAACTTTAAAAGACTAGATTTCCGAGTTGGTGCTGAATCGGTGAAGGATTTAGATCTACTTTGGAAATATCATTCAAATCATATACATGATAAAGAAGATAATACTAGTACATACTGTAAAAATCCATCCTAAAAGAGATGGTTTGCAACAATGCTACACACTATGATGATGATACTTGAATCTGTTGTCTCCATAGTGATAGAAGAAGGAGAATTATTGAGACTAAAGTCCAATACCGGATGCTTCCCACGATTTGATGAATATATAAGGCCCTGAAAATTAGAAATCCATAAAAGAATTGCAAAAGGTTAGAGATTATGAAAACAGAAAACATAAGAGAAAGTAAGGTTTCCGTAGTAACTTAAAAAACAAAAGAATGAAGACAAACAAAAGAACTATTGTTACTTATAACTATTTCTAGATTGAGAGAAAAGTAGATTGAAAGAGTTTATAATCATGATCCCGTAGAAATGATCATAATTAAGATAAAGAAGAAGAATTAGTGAGAAAAACAATATGAAGTTAAAGAGACTTGTTCCTTAATGAACATTTCTTCCCGACTAAATAATAAAAAAATAAATAAATGATCATAGTTAGTTATTAGTTTTAGCTTAATTTTTAGTATGTTTTCTACTTATTTCCGCCATTATGGTGATTTTATCTACTCTTTTGAGGGTTATCTTCACTTTAATGGCGGTTCTTGGTTATTGGGTTCGGTTCTAAGATCGATAGTGATGCTCTCCAACGACGAAATCTTTATCTTCGTCGGTGATTTCTTTGACGACGAAAGCTTTATCATTAGTTACAAGAGATTTGAGCAAATCACTCCTATTTTGGGAGCATATCTTTCTAAAGAAAAAAAACAAACTAAATGGTTGGGATTTAATTCCGAGAAAAACCATTCTTCCTCTGATTTTATCGGATCTTATTCATACTTGTATTTGTCTTACTCCGGTAATCCTTCTCTTTCCCTTGTCGGATTTCTCGGTATTGTACTCTTACGGTACGGTCTTGTTTCTGTGTATTCTCTTATTTTCGATCTTATACTTATTGTAACCTCGTATTTCCATTGATAAAAAAGTTATTTGTTTATTAAAAAAAAAAAAAAAAAAAAAATTCTCTACGAAATTATGATTTATCAAACATATGGTCATGTCTGACACTTGGCATCGGAGAAGGTGACGAGCCACATAGGGGCTATGCCCTCTAGGAAGCGCCGTAACATTGCTACAATCAGACGTGTGACGCACCGTCCATTAGTCAAATATGGCGGGAAGAACCTTCGTTGCACTATCCACATTACACAACAAAGGTCTTTCTAGATTAAATAAACAAGACACGCGTTCAAATGAAACTAAGTGAGTAGTGAGTTCGGATTCAGTCTCCAGTCCCTTAAATGAGTTTATCCCCTCGAAATATTGTTTATAACCAGTAATTTTTAAAAAGAGCATTAATGTTTTTTAACTATATTTTCATTTCTATCCTTCTGTAAAAAAGAATCTACTCAAAAGGTCACATATAAATTTCTATCAAACCTGATTAGTTTTCTTCCGGCGTTAAATTGCTGTAGCAGTCATCTGACTCAATGTTTTCTTGTTGCTTGCTTGCCTAGCCTAAGCCACCCCTTATTCATTGCGCTACTAGTACTCTTTTGGCTTGGCCTAATCACATTCCTGCAACACATCTCTCATCTCCATCTCCCTCTTCTTCTGAAGTAAATGTTACTCCTGTTCATTTGTCACCTGTGCACTCAATTCCTTCTTCCTCTACAAAATCTACACCCATTTCATCTTTTCCACTATCCCTTGATGCACCCTCAACATCGTCTTCCACTTCTGATTCTCCTTCTCCATCTACATCAACAGCGGACTTGCCTACTGTACAAGAGATTTAAGTCACAAATTTTTTTCCCGATGCCGATTGGGGTGGTGATCCCGATATTTCTCGTCAGTCACCGCATTTTCAGTAAGAATCTTATTTCATGGGGTTCCAAAAAGCAACCAACGTTTTTCAAGACCGAAGTCGAATATCGCGATGAGCTTATATGGATTCAATATTTACTGCATGATCTTGGTTCATATTAAAAGCAGCCACCGATTCTATATTGTGATAACATCAGTGCAACTTATCTTGCCATCAATCCTATTCAACATTCAAGATCGAAACATATTCACATACATTATCATTTTGTCGGAGAACGAATATCTTCAGGCCATCTCCAATTATGTTACATTGCTACTACACATCAACTTGCTAATTTGTTCACGAAAGGATTGTCCACACCTTGCATTTTGGCAAGCTTTCACGTTGTCTACCACCGTACACAGCTTGAGGGGGTGAAGAATATAGTCCAATGTATAGTTTGGTCCATATAGAGTCCATACATATAAGTCTAGGTTTTAAAGAGTCCAATGTAATATGTCCATTAAGGCATTTTAGGGTTGGCTTATACAATTGTATAGTATATAGTGTTCGAAATCGCGAGAGGCTCACTAGAGCGGCCACACTGCACAATAAAATCTAGTGTCTGTCTCCATTACGGAGCAAAGCTTCCAAATATTACAAAGAAGGAAGGCCTAACTCAAATTCCATACCTAAAAATGGACCTCCAACTCTACAAAAGCATCCATCCTTTTAGCTCACGTGTGCTTAAACCAAATCCAGGTCCCACATAAACTTGTCATTACATCTCTCTCAAAGAACTTTCTCCCCTCCTTGCTTATCATATACATTCATCCTTCCTTCCTTCCTTCCCTCCCCTCTTCCACTTTTAAGCCAAGACTCAACAAATAAACAGCTCAAAACAAAAGTCTTCCTCTTCTACACTTCATCTTCTTCTCTTTCAGAGATTCCCAAAAATGAGTGCCTTTTCACATTAATCACTAAAGTAGTCCAGAAATAAGAGCTTCTTTCAAGAATTGTTTCTTCCCACTTTCAAATCAACCCAGGAATCATGAGTGATAATAGTCTTAAGTTCCTTCATATCTTGTTTCCTCTGTTTTTCCTCTGTTTCTCATCACATTTCTCTGCAACAAAATCAGACGAGCTTCAAATCTTACTCAAACTAAAATCATCTTTCGAAAAATCAAATGTTTTTGATACATGGGTTTCTGGTTCTTCATCTTTTCCGTGTAATTTCACTGGAATTCATTGCAACTCCAACCAAAATGTCAAAGAAATTTCACTCTCCAATAACAAGCTTGTCGGTTCTCTCCCACTCGATTCCATCTGTCAGCTTCAGTTCCTAGAGAAACTTGATTTTGGTAAAAACTCATTATCTGGTTCTGTTACTGAAGATTTGCGGAGTTGTAGTAAGTTGACTCACTTAGATCTTTCTGGTAATTCATTTACTGGTTCATTTCCAGAATTCTCAGCTCTTACAGAACTAACTTTCTTGAATTTGAATATGAGTGGCTTCTCTGGTTCATTTCCATGGTCTTCTCTGAACAACTTGACTAACCTCCAGTTCTTAAGCGTCGGTGATAATCCTTTCGACAGAGCTCCGTTCCCTGTCGGAGTAATGAATCTTAAGAAACTTTACTGGTTATACTTAACAAATACTAGTATAGAAGGACGAATCCCGGATGAAATAGGAAAGCTCGTGGAATTGAAGAACTTGGAACTTTCATCAAATTATTTATACGGAGAAATTCCAGCTGAGATAGTGAATCTGAAGAATTTATGGCAACTTGAACTTTTTGGTAATCAGCTGAACGGAAGTTTACCGTTCGGATTCAGAAATCTAACTAATCTCAAGAACTTCGACGCGTCCACGAATGAACTGGAAGGTGATATTTCGGAATTGAAGTTCCTGAATAATTTAGTTACTTTACAGTTGTTCGAGAACAATTTTTCAGGTGAAATTCCGGAAGAATTTGGTGATTTCAGGTATTTGGTAAATCTATCTCTTTATACGAATAAATTCACGGGTACTTTACCGCAAAGTCTCGGTTCTTGGTCTGATTTTGATTTCATTGATGCATCTACAAATTCATTAAGTGGTCCAATCCCACCAAATATGTGCAAGAATGGTAAAATGACAGCATTGCTTATACTTGAAAATAATTTCACTGGTGGCATTCCAGATACCTATGCTTCTTGTACTTCAATGAATCGATTTCGTGTAAGCAATAATTCACTTACTGGTGTAATTCCAGCTGGATTTTGGGGATTACCGAATTTGGATTTCCTTGATCTTGCTATGAATCAGTTCCAAGGTCCGGTTACACGTGATATCGGTAACGCCAAGTTACTCACTCAGTTGATTCTCAACAACAATCGGTTTTCCGGAGAATTACCTTCAGAAATCACCAGAGTCTCAAATTTAGGAGTACTGGATTTGAGCTTCAATCAATTCGAAGGTGAAATTCCGTCGAGTATCGGAGACCTGAAGGAACTTGCTAATTTGGTTTTACGAGAAAACGTGATATCCGGTGAAATTCCAAGTTCGATGGGTTCTTGTCGGTCGCTAAACAATATTGATATGGCGGGAAATTCTCTTTCCGGTAAAATTCCGTCGAGTTTGGGTTCATTACCTTCATTGAATTCCTTGAATCTTTCGGGAAACAAACTTTCAGGAGAAATTCCGTCCAGTTTATCATCATTGAAATTCAGTCTTTTCGACGTATCCAATAATTTATTATCTGGTTTGATACCCAAGGGTCTATCTATTGAAGCATTCAGAGGAAGTTATTCTGGTAACCCGAATCTATGCAGTTCAGATGCTGATTTCTTAAGGCCATGTTCTTCGGGTTCTGGCACGTCGGCTCAAACCCGAACAATTATATCTTGTTTCCTTGCTGGGATCACTCTGCTACTTGTCTCCCTGGCTTGTTTCATCTTCGTTAAAAGGTCGGGTAAAGATGATGATCGTTCACTGAAATCAGATTCTTGGGACTTAAAATCGTTCCATGTGTTGACATTTACGGAGCAAGAAGTCTTGAATTGCATTAAACAAGAGAATGTGATCGGAAAGGGTGGCTCTGGTAACGTTTATAAAGTCTCATTGGATAACGGCAATATCGAGCTCGCTGTGAAGCATATTTGGAAAGCAGATTCCACCGGTGGTCGAAGAAGTAGTACTTCAATGTTAATGAGACGGTCAGGAAACATGCCAGAGTTCGACGCGGAAGTAGCAACCTTGAGTTCGATACGACACATTAATGTGGTGAAACTGTATTGCAGTATTACTAGTGAGGATTCAAGTCTTTTGGTGTATGAATATCTACCTAATGGAAGTTTATGGGATCGGTTACATACGTGCCGAAAGATGGAACTCGATTGGGAAACAAGATATGATATTGCAATCGGTGCTGCGAAAGGCTTAGAGTACCTGCATCACGGTTGTGACAGACCTGTTATACATCGAGATGTTAAGTCAAGTAATATCCTTTTGGACGAGTTTTTCAAGCCTCGAATTGCTGATTTTGGGTTGGCGAAAATTGTTCAGGCTAATGCTCCCAAGGATTCTACTCATGTCATTGCCGGAACCCATGGATATATTGCTCCAGGTAACTTCTTTTAGTTTCACTGCAGTAACTCCCAACTTTACATATTTTTGCACCATACTTGTCATTCATATTACAGTATCCTTAGAATTATAAATCCATGAATCATGATTGAGTAGGTCTTAGATTTTACAGACTTTGAGCATAAAGTTTTGGCCCATGTTTTATGCAATACGGCCTTTCGGAGTCTACCCCCGGTTTCAGTGTGCTACTAAGTTTTTTGTTGTTGTTTAGGTATAATCATCATGACAATACAGAAGGCAATTTTTTAGTCTTGTTGGGGAGATTAGGTTAATAATTTTCTCCAATTTGGTTCTTTTCATTTGGATTTTCCTTAAACTTCCTAAGTTTTTTTCTAACTGATTTGTTGCACCTAGGCTTAAGATATTTTTTACTTAATTTCATCCTCAAAATCCTTTTATTTTTAGTGATCTAAAATCTGAAAAACATCAAAAAAGAAGTATATATGAGGTAAGCCAATCTTTTAGAATCTTGGTTTCCAAACAAGATAGCATTCAGAAAACAACAGCTCATAACATCAGAAAGCCTATTCATTTTTTGTCTTCCGGTATGATCTATGCACAATTATTTATTTGTCTGGCCTATGAATTTTCTCCCATCCGTCCTTGCTAAAAGATGTCAACTTTTTCGGCAAGCTTACAAATCTGGCGTGATTTGACGCACTATTTCATTTTCCATGGTCCCAGTAGTTTATTTTGCGGACGACTTCATTGAGTATTGACTTTATGTGTGTAAATGTGCGCAGAATATGCATACACGTACAAGGTGAACGAGAAGAGTGATGTATACAGCTTTGGAGTTGTATTAATGGAACTCGTAACCGGAAAAAGACCTATCGAGCCGGAATATGGAGACAACCAAGATATCGTTTACTGGATATCGAATAAAATGACTAGTAAAGAAAGTGTCATGGATGTTATAGATTCAAGTATCCCGGAACCTATTAGAGAAGATGCAGTGAAAGTTTTGAGAATTGCTGTTTTATGTACGGCTAGACTTCCTTCATTGAGACCTTCTATGAGGACTGTTGTTCAAATGCTTGAGGACGTCAAACCGCCTTGCAGATTGGTGAGTATCAAAATCGGTAAAGATATCGATACTGATTCATTCAAGAAATCATTATCAAGAAAAGATTCAATCAAGAACGAGAACTTATTTTAGGTTGGAGAACAAAAGCTCACAGCATTGTCTTTTAGAGGAATGAGGGTCCGGAATTAGACGATCAAAGAAGATCGTTCGTTGTAACCAAATAGATTGAGAAGATGAGGGAATGTTGCTTGAAATGGTCCCTCTTTGTATTATAGTCGAATTGTATTGTAATTACACTTGGTTTGAGTTTATGTCATATGTAAGTAAGCTTTTTGTCGCGTTAATGCAATAATCAAATCCTTAAGCAAAAAATTGGTGATGGCGAGTTTGAATTTGGTCATCCAGTATTATCACGTGATCACACGGACACCTTAAGCAGTCTTTGACACTCGTTTGCAAACTATTTCTCGCCGAGGTATGTTGGTAGACAATGATGGCTAACCCGAGTGCGAACATACTTCTCAAATGGTATTTAAGGTTTCTTTCTAAAGAAATTCGGCTCAACCACTGGACTAAGTTAATGGTAGAGAATTGTGAGCAAAGACAACAGTTACTTGTTGAGAAATGCAGAAGTGTAAATCTAAGCAAACTTGAACAAAGATCACTCCACTGTTCATGTCTTATTCGTATTGCCAAGAATCGAGTGAATCTCAAGTTTACTTCTATAAGGCATAAGCAATGAACCTTATCTTGATAAAGTCACGGCAACTCGTGTTAACAAGTTGATTGGTTTTAAGTTGTGGTAGATATTTGATTCCGCATGGTGGTTTGAATAAGACTTGCACTATTTCTTTACCTTTCATATCTTTAGGGTGTGTAGAGTTGGAATAGACAGGCGAAGAAAAGGAGAAGAGTCGTCGGTGTGCACAGTCTTCTGATGGCTCAATAATGGAACTCGAAAAGGACCAGAGAAAAGAAAACTAAGTTATGATTGCCCATTTGATAATTAACTTGGGATTCAACTATTGGAATTGGAAGGACCTACTAAGAAGGTGGAGTGAAAGTGTTCAAAAATTGTTGCCATGTACTTGCTAAGGATCCAACAATATATGTTTATTTACAACCTTAACCTTTGTTTTCGTTAAGACCGTCTCTTAACTACTCAACCTTAACCTTTGTTTTTTGTTCGATATTTCGAGTCAGGTCGTACTCAACCAATGAAAGTAACAATCAGAGTGTGCGGAAATATGGACTCCATTTCCCCATGCTTGAACACCAAATGGTAAGAATGACAACAACAAACCACCTCCACTCCACGATTTAGAAAGGTTATACCAATCCTAGTAGGGGCTGATACCATTTCATATAGACAAAAAATATTAAGCGATTCTGACCGTTGGATGGATGAGATGGTATGAGCCCCTAACAGGACTGGTATCCCCGTATAAATCATGCTCCACTCAGCTCGAGTTGGATACATCATCTTTCTGGATTAAATCTTTACCTTTAATATATTTTATTTTATGGGAATTTTTTAACCAAAAACATTCTCCACTGAGTCCCTGATGAGAATGTTAAACTGTTTTTAGTGGGAGCGCATTGCATTGCATAATGCATTTGTTGAATCATCTTCTTGTTTTAAATAATGGAGAAAGGAATTATTAAAAGAATAAACAAATTAGCGACACAATTTTTGCTTAACAGTATTTTTGATTTTTCTTCCATCTTTAAAGAAAAACCGGCCAAATGATTATAATATCAGTCTTTGCCTTAGTGCAGTGAACAGAATATCCAGCTAGGGGGTCTGTTTTGTAGCATCAATCAACTGTTAAAGCACCACTTCATTTCTAGCTTGCCTCATGGTCACATGGAGAAGCACCTTTTAGTCAATGATGTCATGCTTAAGCGACAAACTGCTAAACATTTTTAAGTATAAGATGATTCTGAAATTTAACCTCATTAGGCTATAATAGTTGTTTTTAATGGGATTATTTGTTATTAAAAGATTGATCTCTTTGCTGAACACAAGGTGGATTTTCTTGTCTCATTTTTACTTTAAAGCTGTAAGTGTCTGGTAAAGTTCAGAATAGAAAGAAAGAGGATTATAAAGAACATGGGATGACAATGCTTGCTGGAGTGTGCAAAGTACAAACAATAACTCACAGACAAAGTGTTTATTCTAATGGGTCAAATGTGAAATTTCTACTTCACAGGAATCCCCTCTCCATATCGCAATCGGGAAGGCTACAGGTAGCACGAGAGTCCCGTGTGTAAGTATGTACAGATATGACGTCTGTTGATGCAATACCGGACATTTTCTTGCCACTGCCAACCTGATCGGCGAAGGTACTTGGACACTAAACAAACTGTTGAAGTGTCTGAGCATCCAACTCAAAATCAATGTCAACGAGTGGAGTGGTCGTTCCATGTTATATTTTTTAGTGTCAGTTATGAGAATGATAGCAATGTGATAGTGGTGAGACTACTATCCTTCACACAAACAAATGAAGCAAGGGATGTGAGCTATCTGTTTTCGAAGGTAAGTAACAACGTACACTAGTAGACAAAGATCAAGTTCTGACAATACAGAAACTTCAGGAAAATGAAAGATATATGTACTGAAATTTCAATTGTTTGATCCTAAATCATGATTACTGGGGCTGTGAGACAAGTTTGAGGAAAAGAATTATCTCATTGGACTATGTAACTGGGTGGAAGCTGATCCTTTCCTTGTTGGGCTGGAAAAAACTGTCGACCATCAAGATAACTTAAGCAGCACACATGAGAATGTATCAAGACGAAGAAAATCGTCTTTAGACAGGGAACAAGCATACGATGATAGAGTAGTAGAAGGCAACATGTGTTATGCGCGAGAGTCCAACTGAGTGTTTCTACAGCTTGGTCATTATGCTGTGGGCTCTTGGCCATATTAAGAAGTTAGTCAACCTGAAGATTTCTTGTATGTAGAGGTAACAGACCTGCCAGTCGAGCAAATTATCTTAACTGAATCTAACACACTTAAGAATATAGCTCCCGCTGCCTGGGTAGTGGTGATGGTGTGCTTCCACAAATAAGTTGTGGGATCGAGACCTTGGTACCAGCACGGCAGCAGCAACAATAGTTAGACAGCATTGACGTATCATCCTTCTTGACGGAGAGAGAGAGTCTGTGAAGGCTATGGCTGTTCAGATTAATTGGAGTTCAAAATAGCACTTAACATCTTAATTCTAGTTATCAGAAAGTGTACTCGAACAAGTTCACATCTGAAACAAGTACTAACCCGACACATTCGGTTATCAAAAGGGACAAGTAATACAAATTCACATGACATTCGATACAATTAGCAATACAAGGCATTCCCAATTAGTGTTTGTGATGGGTACAACTGATGTGGGATCGAGCCTGGGTGTCAGAACACTAACGGTGGGGTAATCTGGTTTCTGTGGGAACTAAGACCGAGGATGCGGTAATTTAGCAACTGCCTATTACCTTATGGTTGTACTAACCTTACCACACCACAGCAATAACACCTATATATCTAAAATGCCTTCTTTTTGGTGATAATAGGCCTGCTACATCCTCGCACTTTAATGCCTGAGCATCTTAATTTTAATTTTTCATAGTATGCTGAATGCAAGTTACCAAAAGCCATTCATCATTTCCAGAAAATTCCCAGTAAACTACATCCAAATACCAATAATCCACACCGCATAACCATGATTATTAAGAAAACTCAGAAACATACAAGTCTTTCATCACCATCAAACAGGAACACAAAACAGCAAAGAACTAGTACAGGCTTGTTGCAAATCATTATAACTTCTAAAGCTCAGTACTCATCTCCATCATCACCATCATCTCCCTCAGCAGACTCAGCACCAACCTCCTCATAATCCTTCTCAAGAGCAGCAAGATCCTCACGAGCTTCAGAGAACTCTCCTTCTTCCATACCCTCACCGACATACCAGTGAACAAAGGCACGTTTGGCATACATAAGATCAAATTTGTGGTCAATGCGAGAGAAGACTTCAGCAACACTGGTGGAGTTGGAGATCATGCAGACAGCTCTCTGGACCTTAGCAAGGTCACCACCTGGAACAACAGTAGGTGGCTGGTAGTTAATACCACACTTGAAACCAGTTGGGCACCAATCAACAAACTGGATAGTTCTCTTAGTCTTGATGGTGGCAACAGCGGCATTAACGTCCTTGGGAACAACATCACCACGGTACATCAGACAACAAGCCATGTATTTTCCATGGCGAGGATCACACTTGGCCATCATAGATGAAGGCTCAAAAGCACTGTTAGTGATTTCAGCAACCGAAAGCTGCTCATGGTAGGCCTTCTCAGCTGAGATGACTGGGGCATAGGATGACAACATGAAGTGGATTCTAGGATATGGGACCAAATTGGTCTGGAACTCAGTCACATCAACATTCAAGGCACCATCAAACCTCAATGAGGCTGTGAGGGATGAAATCACCTGAAACGCCAAACAATGAACATGTCAGAACTTCACAATCAACAGCAAATGATTTTTCAAGTGTTAGCAGCATATACATAAGGGAGATCTTCACATCAGCTGAAAACATTCACAATCTCAAAAGGAGGGTAAATAGCAGATGAATAAGCTCCACATCAATGTTAGATTCTTTATTCAACACCAAACAATGAACATGCGAGAACTTAAGTGTTAGCAGCATATACACAAGGGAGATCTTCACGCCAACTGGAAAACTTTCACAATCTTTTAAGGAGGGTAAATGATAGATGAATAAGCTCCATATCAATGTTAAGAATTTTACAACCAACAAATATAAGTGTGCGTGTAGTCTTTATTCAATTTTGAAAATATCAGCAGTGATGTCAGGTTGGGAACATCAGTAGGTTCTATGAAACAATGTGGAAGTATGTGTTAGACTAGGAGAAAAGGTACTATAGTTGCAATTTAAGGAAGAAAAAAAATGACTAATGTGTTGCACGGTGTTAGCCATGATATAAAATGCAGTAAGTGTCATACCTGAGATACAAGACGGTTAAGGTTGGTGTAGGTAGGGCGTTCAATGTCAAGTGAGCGCCTGCAGATATCATAGATAGCCTCATTGTCGAGGAGCACAGCAACATCAGTGTGCTCGAGGAGAGAGTGGGTTGAGAGGACACTGTTGTATGGCTCAACAACAGAGGTGGAGACCTGGGGTGATGGGTACACAGTGAAACCAAGCTTTGACTTCTTTCCATAATCAACTGAAAGACGTTCCAAAAGAAGTGACCCCAATCCAGAACCAGTACCTCCACCAACTGCATTAAAGACTAGGAAACCTTGAAGACCGGTGCAGTTGTCAGCAAGCTTACGAATACGATCCAAGCAGAGATCAACAATCTCTTTCCCAACTGAAATTAAAACCAAAAGCCATTAATACCACACTAATAAGACATAATAGGATACTTAAGTAATACAAATAAGAGGTTTCAATTACTTGTGTAGTGTCCACGGGCAAAGTTGTTGGCAGCATCTTCTTTGCCGCTGATGAGTTGTTCAGGGTGGAAGAGTTGACGGTATGTTCCAGTTCTTACTTCATCAATGACAGTGGGTTCAAGATCTACAAAAATTGCACGAGGGACATGCTTTCCAGCACCAGTTTCACTGAAAAAGGTGTTGAATGCATCATCTCCTCCACCAACAGTCTTGTCACTAGGCATTTGGCCATCAGGCTGCAACAAAAAAAACAAGAGTTCTTAAGTAACGAGCTTAACTGCTGAAGGCACCAGATAATGTAAAACCAAATTTAGACAAATCAGATTAACCTAACATGTGTAGATCTAAATAGTTCTTGTTTTAAAAAAGAGAAAAGTCTGTCATACAAATGATTTTCAACTTGAAAGAAAAATTTGTTGATGTTTCCAAGAAAAAGTGACAAAATGTTATGCTAAAAAATCATGTGAACCAAAACCAGTCAGATCCGTGAAGCAATTCCCATCTCAACAGATCAAACCTCCAACCCACATCGCAGGGAACAAATTATAGAGATTGTACGAGAAAGCATTCCAACAGTCTGACTAGAAAAAATTCAGTTACAGTAGGTAAATTAAGAAAGAAACTTCTCAATTTTCAAATCATAAACGCATGGATCCAAGTAAACAGCAACTACAATTCATTTCAAAAGAATTCTATCAATGCAAGTAATTAAACTACGACATATTGTTTAGCCTATCTCGTATCAATAGATCTATCATATGAATATCAAAAAAGAGCAGGATCTACAAAGGTGAATTGTATTACCACAATTCCCATTAACACAAACCAAATAAACACAAAAATATGAAGAACTACATTATTTTTTCTTACAGATCTAACAACCGATATCACTAATCCAACGAAAATCTCAATAACGCAACGAAACAATCAATCTCTTATATCTTCGTAAGCCAAACCATAGATCTAATCAAAATCAAATGAATCGAGATAACGAAAAACACAGATCGTAATACAGATCCATATTCATACCTGGATGCCATGCTCGAGGCAGTAAAGTTCCCAGCACGCGTTTCCAACTTGAATACCAGCTTGACCAATGTGGATTGAAATGCACTCTCTCATTTTCGATGATTATCAAACGAAAACTGAACAAAAATGAAGAAGAAGATCGAAGAAGAAAACTAGAAGAAAGATGAGCGTTTATTAAGACGCTCTTCTTTTTTTTTCAGGTTTCCTGAGAATCTTTGTTTGGCTTTTATATAGCGTTTGAGAAAAGAAGAATTAAGATTTGGATCTTAACCGTAGTTAGTTGTAACCCTAGTTAAGGACGGCTGACAACGAAGCATTATGATTCATACAGCTTAACCACTCACCTAATTAACTATTTTTGCCGCTTCAGTTCATTTCTTGTTGCTTCAAAATGACTAAAATGTCGTTTTTGTTTAGGCAAATGCCTATAGAATTGTCGTTAAAATGTAACAAGGTGGTGTCACCAACTGAAACAGTTCAGGTTGGGTCCGGTTTAGAATCGTGGTTTAGCAAAATGCTAGGTACTCCCAAAACCTTTCCCCAGGAGGTGTTGCAAAAGTATACGTCTATTGTTGTTCAGTAAGGATCAACCACGGGTCGATCATTCTCAGATAAAGGGTTTAGATGGTGACACGTCGTAAAGAGAAAAGTGAGGGTAATTGAGGGATATGTAGCAGTTTCGGTGATTTAGGAAGAAGAAATCACGTGGGAGACAATAATTCAAACCCAACTATACCACTTCGGTAGAAAATGACCTAAGAAGTCAGAATCACGAACAGACAACTTCCATTTGGAAAATTTATATGAGTGGGTATCATTTCCCTCTTTCTTCCTCCTTTCTTCTCCTCTAAACTGTTAGATTTAAACTGTCAGGAATTTCATTTTCCCACAATTTTACGGGACTTTGATTAGCATGTAATAGTCAGGCAATATTTCATTTTTTTTTCCCCTCTTTTTCCCTAAATTGATATCAACTAATTATGTACATCATCCATAAATAAATTTAGTAAATCCTCATGTTACTCGTATTGCAGTCACAACATCATGAAATGCCTAAAGTCAGAAATCAATGGGACCAGATACATAAACCAAAATACACCTCATGCAGATAATTCCATAGGTCAAACAATTCTGATACCAAGAACCTTGGGAAAGAATAAATATATCAATGTCACAACTCTGACAACGGTACAGTCGTCGGTACTGATTCAACATTAAACTATAACATTATTGTAACACCCCGAGTTCCGGACCAGGGTCAAACCCGTATGGAGATCCGAACTCGAAGCGTTATGGATCGAAAAGAGACTTAAAAATTTATTTTTATGCTAAACATGAGTTGATTCATATGAAAATACTATACATCTTTAACAACATTTCAGTTAAGATTTACATTTCAAGCAATACAATAAAACAATTCAATCACTAAGCTACTTATTCCTAGCTTTCCTGCGCCACTCTGATAAATCTGCAAGGATGTCAATTGGGGTGAGATGACAGCTCAATAGAATGCAGCCTTATTCTCTAAAGATGCGGAAACAAAATCATTTTATCAAGGAATAACATATGATAAGAAATACACTGCAACTTCAACGAATATATTCAAACAACAACATTACCTCACAAATATTATTTTCACTAAATCATCTAATTCATTTGTTTAACCATGAATTCAAAATACCACTATTGTTTCTAACAAATCATTTAATTAAGATTTCAAATAAGACTTCACAATAATACATCAACAAATCATCCAATTTATTTGTTAAATTATGAGTTCACAATACCAATATTATTGTCAACAAATCATCCATTTAGGATTCAACACGCAATTTAACATCATCAATAATGTTTCCAACAACCCATCCTTTTAAGTTTCAAAACATGAGTTACATATCAATATTGTCACCAACAAACCATGAGTTTACAATATCAAAATAATTGTCAACAAATCATTCATCAATGATTCAACACATCTATTCACGTATTAATATCGTCACAGAGAAACCATGAGTTTACAATACCAAAATAATTGTCAACGAGTCATTCATCAATGATTCAACACATCTATTCAAGTATTAATTTATTCACAAAGAAACCACGAGTTCACAATACTATTAATATTCTTATCAATAATTCATCCATATAAGTTTCTACACATCATTCACATATTAACCAACAAATCATGAGTTCACGGTACGAAAACCTTGGTTCGTACACCCACCTATCGTTTATCGGCACGGACAGCCTCCATCGACGGTCAGGAACAAAAGTTCCTATCAGGATCATACCCATATGCTATCAGGGATCATTACCCATTTCATTCACGGTACGAAAATCTTGGTTCGTACATCCACCTATCGTTTACCGGCACGGACAGCCGCCATCGATGGTCGGGAAACACAAGTTCACATGGGGATCATTACCCATTTAACTCTCGGGGATCATTACCCGCCGTTAGCATGAAACCATATTTCATCTAACGGTAAAACATGAACTCATTTCAATTTTTGAAATCATTTTTACAAACAATACAAGCAACCATGGCTTAACAACATACAACAAACATTATGCATTTATCTCAAGCATTTAATCAAACACACTAATTGTAGACATTTTACATCATGAGTTTCAGGTGATAACTTTGTCCGACTACCTCAAAAATTTAGTGAACATCCCTGACACCATCATGTATAACATATCCAAATTTCACATTAAACTAACGGCTCAATCAGAAGATATTGATTTTACAAACGCATCACAAAATCTAGGCAGATAACATCATTTTACCAAACTATTCACCATAAATTCATATTAGTATAAAATTAAGCAAATCCAAATCCAAAGCAAAATGAAATATAATATATATATCTACAACTTTTGGTAAGACCCTCTCATCATTTTAACATCATTAACATTTCCTAAGAACATCAAAACCACAACAAAACGAAACTTTCCAAAATTTCTGAAACTATTATCCAAATTACAAGAAATATTCAACGGTATTTACGGTGGATTATTCTCAAATTTTAACCAGTAAAACCCAATCATGTTATCTATCACAAAAACCAACCTGATCATCAATATAATATGCATAGTTATGAGAATAAATTTCTGAAACCTAATATTACAAAATCATACAAGAAAACACATGAAAAAAAACACCAAAAGAGAAAAATAAAAAGGGTCTAGCATTCTACCTCAATTCTATTCATCCTCCACTGATTTTCCTAATTAAAATTTCTCCTCAATAACCCTAGCTCCAATTCATCTTCTTCCTCTCCATAGCTTTCTCCTCCAAAAATTGTTGGGGGAATTATCGATCCGGGATGCTATGCACAATATGGAAGCTACACAAGCAATTATACGCAATACAACGAAAATAATATCAATCACACAACACCAAGAATTAACGTGGAAAAACCTCTTCAATGAGAAGAGTAAACAAGCACTGGCAAACTTCCACTATGAAAAATAATGGTTTACAGAGATATTTCCCACATTGGGGTTCCACACAACTTCAAGGTGCATATAGCATTTGGATAACAATGCCCTCTTTGTCTCCTCACCGCTAACGATGGATAACCCACTCTTTACCAAAAACTTAGGTAGATTCAACCAATAACAAAACAAGGAAGATGAGAAACTTACTACTAGTAGGATTTGAACAAACCCTAGAAACCCTTTGAAGAGATGTAAGATGAGGTGGATAAATCTTCACCAACCAAACCGGTTCTTCCCTAGAACACCCTTCTTCTTCAAGATCACAAACATTACCAATCAATTCTCTATGGTGGCTATCTTCTTTTCTTTTCCTCTTGTTTTCTTCGCGGCACCGAGCACCTCAAGTTTTGCTCGGTTGCAAAACTCACATCTTTGTTTTGCTCGCACCTTTCTTGTTATCATGGACAAGATATCATATACCAAAGCTATTTCCTAACTTAAACACTTCTTTTATTTAGCTCCTTTAATTTAATTTGGTAAGGGACACACATGTTGTGTTATAACTCCTTAACGTGGTTAAGGAATGTCCTCCTTGTTGGACCATAAGGAGTGACCATGCCCAACAAAAATCTCTAACCTTTTGATTTTCTAATCTCTCAATTCTCTCTCCAAAAATCTGATATAAATCTTATACTAATAATAATAATCAACACTAGTATTTTCTTTATTTATATTAATTTCCTTTCTCATTTTCTATTCATTTTATTTACCTAATAAAACATATTAGGTGACTCTATTTCCGTCCCAACTTTTAGTCTTGTCTGATCCAAACAACCCAGCTAGGCTAAGGCAAACGAACCAACCTAAACCACATGGTTAGCTAACTCAGGAAAACTCGAACCAAAACAATATATAAAAATACAGGGTATTACAATTATTGCGAAACTTTTATTAAAAATATTTATAACCTCCTTAAGAAACAAATTTGAAATTCATCAAAGAAACAATCAACAGAACTAATATCAATGGCAAAGAAACTAATTTTTCACAAGCTAAAAATACATGCAAATAGATTGGTGTCTGCAAGATTCCAGATTCATGTTCATGTAGTAAACGATATTGACCTCGTTAACCATTATAAAGGACCGAAACTGGTAGACTTCTTATTGCAGGTTCTCTTCGTGATATAACCATCAAGATTTACCTATGCCATTTCCTCGCGGTAAAGGATTCTCTTTTTCTATGTTAATCCACATTTTAATTATATCCTAGATTTGACAATACCACTTTGTAGAACAATTACACTTAATATTTATAAAAAACCATAAGTTATCAGTTTTCAAAGGTAACAGACAATTCTCCTTCAAACGCATAATAGTTTCCTTCAGCAAATCCCATGATAGCCTTTGTATTCTTGATACCTTTACGCATTCTGATAAGTGCATGATTTCAATGTCAAATCCTTACCAATATTTGCTATAATTCTTGCATTCTATCTTGTTATTATTAATGTTTTTTTTTATTTAATCTATTAGGTGCATCATCCCAATAAGAGTGAAAAGCGATAAAAGATCTAAGAAGTGAAGTAGTCCAAGTATCCAAGTGTCTAAAGCCAGGAGAAGAGAAAAAATGTGACGAAAATGAGATAAAAACGTCAAAAACACAAGAAGAACCCAAGACCAAATCTAACTCATTGAAATCCGGAAGTTTAAAGCTTTAACATGAAGACAATTAAAATAATATGAAGCAAACTCAAGAAGGATGAGGTCATTGTGAGGACGTATGAGGAAGTTATGAGCAAAATAGTGAGAGAAAAAGGGTATTCCCATAATCGATGTGTGGAGCATTATATCAACCGATTCTGGACGTATTTTTATACATGCAAACTCATTTTTTGAGCCTACTATAATCATTACTTATGTGGGATTGTATCCACCGGTTGTAGGCAATATTTGCACAGAAAGCTGTCAATTTTGAGAGTTTATAATCGTTAGTTGTAGGGGTTTGTATCCACTGGTTGTGGATCGACGGGGGGGGGGGGGGGGGGCACTTTTTAAAATGCATTTTTGACTTCTAGATCAAAATAACATGGTTCCATTACGATTCTAACACCTATAGATTTGGTAAGTACTGTAGAAGAAGACCTCTACAACCATGAGAAGGGATCAATTTTTGAAATATCTACATGGCGAGAGACTTTACAACAAGAGGGGAGCAAAAAGTAGGGTTTCGGGTTTCACCATCATAATGATTTCTCTTTCATTTTCTTATATATATATATATATATATCATACCATGGGTGTCACTGCATCCATGAGTAGCTAAAAAACCTAAGTGATTGAGGATGAATTCTAAGTTCTAGATTTGATTTGAGTTATTATTATATGAATCTATTTTGAGTTCTTCACATGATTATTGCTTGTTTATCTATAAAGAATCTATAAAGAATGTTCATGATTGGTTGATTGATTGTTTAGATGGAAACTAAATTGATTTGTTGATTTAATCTAATGCTAGTATTGAGTTAGGAGATAAGTAATCGTCGAATAACTTTTACATAAGTAGAAAACATGAGATATTGCAGAGGTATTATGTGGATCAATTGTGTGTATAAACAACTAGGAAGCAACATTAGCGTTTAGATCCCTTTAGAAATTGAGAAGTTTGACTAACATCAAGAAATAAAGACGCGTTAGGCATGAAAAATTAAAAAGTTCTTAGTTTTTGGAAACTCAATGATGTTAGAAGAAGAAAAATAACGACAAGCATAAAAAGTGGGTTGAAATATCGACCACTATTTTAATTTTGGAATGAATAGTCTCTTTCAAAACGTTTTTGTTGAGAATTACCCCTTGCTTCAGATTCAACAAGTTTCTCTTCCGACAAAAAGAGATCTCTTCGAAGATTTCACATTCTAATTTCCTATAATTTAGCTCGTATGTACGATCTTTAAGAAGAGAGTCACTGACGCGATAATCAATATAATATCCTTAGAAAACCTTATTGCTAGAGCACTGCTCGGTCGAACTCGCAAGTGTTGCTATCTCAATCTTGTTTGTCAATGTTAGTGATCAAAACTATAAGTCTTGATTTCTAGTCTACTTATAGTGATGTCTCGGACTAGGATAAATTGTGTAGTTGAGCATTAGACTTCACGACGTTCATCAATTGAAGACGAAGAACTACTAAGGAGAGCTTGTGGAACTTCATTAACAAAAAGTATGTGGAGACTAAAACTCATCTATCACTTGGAAAGTCTATTTCTACTCTATCTCTTATATTGTGACAAAAGTCGTATTACTATATAGTTGTCGATTATACACATTTGAGATTTCGATCTAAGATTGACTCGCTTACATATTTCTCGAAATATGTGTTGGTAAGCTTTCGCTTCAACCAAGTTCAAAACATGATCATGTGAAAATCGCCGAGTAACATCTTACATGGTTTGTGTGATACAATCATTTGGTGTAGACTTGGAATGTTTCGTTATGATTATTTCAATAACTTGAAAATTGCTTTGATGCTAATAGTGTGTGAAAACGGCTATTGTCATCCTCTAAGAAAGTTTCAATGATTGAAATAGAGTTTGGAACTATTGGGTTATAAACATAGTATGCATTCTTGCATGTATGTGATCCATGACCGGAACTAAAGTATGCATACCCGTATGCGTACTTTAGTTGTGAAATTCCGCGTACCAAGTACACATACCGGTACGCGTACTTGCGTGAGGTATAGGTCCGGGAATTTCTGTTGGGTTTTGGAAGTGTACTTAGGTATGCGTACACGTTCACATATTGGCGAACCCATACTCAGACCGGCTACTTAAGTATGCGTACACGCTTGTATACTTGAGTGCTTAAAGTTCTAAAATCGGTTTGTTCATGAACTAATACATTTATATATTGAGGAATACATTCTTTGCAAACCGTGGCTATAATTTTCATGAATTGATTCGAGTGAATTTTGATTCAATTGTGTTCTTGTATACTTCTATGAGAATATAACAATTGAACAACTCTTTAACTAGTTTCATTTGAGTCATTTGAACTAGTTATGGTTAAGATGAATAAGGTTGATATGAGAGTGTTCATATAGCTAACCTCGGTTAACTACGGTTGAGCCAACATGGTGTACACGTTTAGGTACTGTTACATAAACCTAAATGAAGGTACATTTCATTTGTGTATAACAAGCTAAGTTCGATCTAACGGTTGAAAGATATTAGCTTGAGTCTAATCAGGTTTTCATCTAACGGTAAATATTGAATGCTTTGTTACCAAGGTAACTTAGATTGCAAACCCCGATTTGAAAAACTATATAAAGGAGAACTCTAACAACTGGGAAACCTAATCCCCACACCTTCTGTGTTACTAGTTGTATAAGCTAGAGTCAATTCTCCTTTAACCTTAGGTTTTTCACGAAATCCTGTAGGTTAACGACTTGAAGACTTCATTGGGATTGTGAATCCAGACCCAACTATTTTCTCTGTAGTTGCGTGATCTGATCTTGCATCTTCTATCGTGTTTGAGTACTATCTTCTTTAAGATTGGCTTGAGATTTATTCTCCGATAGGCAAGATAGAAAAGTAGTCACAAACATCTTCGTTTCATCGTTTGTGATTCCACAATACTTGTTTCGCTAGTCGATTAAGATTATTGTGAGGTGATTGATATTTCTAGGTCTGTACAAATGTCCTTGATGGAATATAAGTACTTTTAAAAACACAATTATATCAATTGGTTCGGTTCACCTTGATTTATCAAAAGACGAAACAAAAACTCATAGGTATTTATATGGGACACCCAACAAGACGATTTATCTATTCTCTAGACTTACAAAGATTAATTTGATTTTGGATCTCGATTTGATAGTTTAGTGAATTACGAGTTAAAGATCTGATTTATTTATTAAAGTCTTCGGCTTTGGGTCTAAATTTGATCTTGGGTTTGATTTTTAGTGTTGATTCAACATGGTTTCTTTTTTATTTCGATTTTAAATTGAGCTCTTGATTTGTGATTCATTCTAAACCAAGCAAATGTAGTTTGTTGTACTATTGTGGTGGTGGTGGTGGTGGTGGTGATAAAAATATTTTGGTATTGTTGTTGTTGTGGTGGTGGTGGTGGTGGAAGGTGTTGCAACTCTTAGTTGTGGGTGAGATCAACTAAGGGAATCAAGTCAACTATTATTGTTGTGAGATCGGTGGTGGCGGCGACGAACTTGTGGTGGTGGCGGCTAACAGACTCAGTGGTGGTGGAGGACTAGTGGTGGTGTAATGGTGGCAAGTAAAGGAGTGGTGGTGGAATATTAGTGGTGGTGGTATCGGTGGTGGTGGAATGGTAGTTGAATGTTAGTGGTGGTGGTGAAGTGGTAGAGGAAGAAATTTGTTGTATTTTGAAATATAAAAAAATATTATATAGTTGAGGGTAGTAAGGTAATCTAATATTAAATGGATAAGGTTATAAAAAAGTAGGGACATATTTATTGTTGTATAAGGACATATTTATTGGGTGTCAAAAGTAGGGATACCCTAAGATTATTGTGAGGTGAGACGAATATAAGGAGCGCAACTGTACCTTGGATCGTGTGAGATTGATTTGGGTTCAGTACTACGTAAGGAGGTACCTTGGATCAGTGTGAGATTGATTGGGGTTCAACTACCGGTCGGACCGAAGTTAGTTTGTAGTAGGATAGTGCCTGTAGCGGCTTAATACGGTGTGTGTTCAATCTGGACTAGGTCCCGGGGTTTTTCTGCATTTGAGGTTTCCTCGTTAACAAAACTTTTGGTGTCTGTGTTATTTCTTTTCCGCATTATATTTTGTTATATAATTGAAATATCACAGGTTGTGTGTTGAATCGATCAATTAGTAAATCCAACCTTTGGTTGTTGATTGAAATTGATTGATCCTTGAACATTGGTCTTTGGTATTGTTCAAGTTAATTTCTCTTTTATTTAATCAGGCTCGCAGATTTCTATTTGTTTGAGTAAGAATTGAATCAAGAAATTGAGATATAACTCTTTGATATACTTTTTTTTTTTTAAGATTGAGTCTGACTGTCTAGTTGATTCTCTTAAAAGTATATTGGAGTTAGTCCATACAGATTGCTAAGCGAAATATTGGGTGAGGTTCTTGTACCCCCCACTTTTTCAGATAGCTCGAGAAATTCAGGGATACATTGCCTGAAAAGGAGTTTAACTATTCAGTGGTGCTGCTTCCATTGACAACCATGAAAGGTTGACGCTGATGACTTATAAGAAGAACTCGATAGAGATTGGCGTAGTTGAGCTTTGGTCGTTGCTACTGGCAGACGAGAATGGATTGATTACTGCTACTGATGGTAGCTGAGCTCGAGCCGTAATGGGAGATAGAAGAACGAAAAGTCAGTGATGGAGAAGATGAAACAGAGTTGGAGGAATCTATCTCTGCCAGTTCGAGATGGTATGAAGTAATGATAAATTAAGCATGTTGAGCATGGGAGAAACTGATGTTGTTGTCGGAAAGTGGACTGATATCGGTGTTGAAGATAAACTGTCAGTGGTGATAAGAGGATGATGGAATGAGCTCAGTTCGATGGAGGAAGCAGTGAGAGTTGTGTCGCTATTCTCGGAAAATGGAGAAGAAGCTAAGAAGGGGATTGACAGTGCTGATGATCCAGTGGAGTTGATGTTGTCGATAAAAAGAGTTGCATGGGATGGTCTCTGCCATTCACTGTAGTGTGATGATGATTGGTTGACGATGATGGTGCATGGAGTTCTGACGGATGTTGTTGTGGTTGATGTCTCGATGGAGTTTGATGTGGGTTTCGGATGAAGTAGGTGTTTGATTGGGAAAGAGTGTTGGTCGAGTTTAACAAACTCAGAAGAAATAAAAAGTCACAGAACAATGACTATCCGAGAAAATATATGGTTGAGTTTAAAAACTCAGGAGAAAATAATTATCACGGACAGAGAAGTGTCCGTGGAATGGCTGGGTCAAAAATCAAAACTCAGGGAAATTTATTTGTCACAGAGACTTATATATCCGAGGGAACTGACAATTGAGAAGAAAGATTACTCTGTCAGTTTTGACAAACTGACAGGCAAATAAGTTGAATGGGCTGGACTTTCAAGTCTTATCCGCGGCCCAAGAGCTGCTTCACAACTCTTTTGTGAGAGACAGATTCTGAGAGGAGACTATTTTTGAATTGTTACGAGTTTTGGCAACCTACTTCGACCGAAATTGAGCATGGGCACTTCTACAACTTGGAGACTATATAAGGAAGACTTCTTAATACCTAAAAAAGGGGAATATCTTCATATCTCATATTATAATTTTGTTCTTCATTCGTATTTTAGGACCCCTTTAGGGGGAAACCGGGTAATTGTGTAATCATGAGAAGCTAAACTTTCATTGATTAAGGATGAATTCAATGTTTAAGAGTGAAGCTTTATTATTATACAAGTTTTTTCATAGTTTTAATCATCTTATCGCTTGTCTTTACCATATTTAATGTATATGAGTGATTATTGGATTGATTTGGAGTGCACGCTAAATTGGTCTATTAATTTTTCTATTGCTAGTATTGGGTTAGGAGATAAGTAATCGTCGAATAATTCATACACAAGTAGAAATTGCTAGACCTTGCATAGGGATTCTGTGGAGCAATTGCGAGTGAAGATAACACCATCAAGTGGACCTTGAGCTAAGAGTTTAACTACTAGGATCAACCTAATTCACAAAGCCTAAAGCGTTCAATTGGATTACACCTTGAGTGAGCTACTATTTGGTGGTTCGGTTGGATAGAATCTGATATTAGAGAGCTTCCGTATCCGTGGTAGAAGGAGTTTTGGGGATAGCACTGAGCTATCTGATATTCTACGGTTGGTGATGAATGGTTCTAACGAAGATAGATAAGTATACTAATCCAGTTATCGCTTGGTAACGACGAAGGATTCCTTGATCATCTCTTTCTTTTATTTTTTATTCTCTTATTTACTTTAATCCAATCCCCCTTTGTGTTGTTTTGCTAATATAAATAACCTATCAATTACACAGCTCTCTGTGGGAACGATCCTTACTACCACTATATTACTTGTTAATTAGTGGGAAATATCTCGATTAATTTTTTGTGGTTACGACACGCATCAGTACACTATCATTCAAGATTGAATCAAATTTTCTTTAGAGTCTGAATGACAACGAATTTGAACCCAATATTTTGAAGATACGTTCCTCTTATTAAACTCTAGATTCCTACTAAAAATGAGCACAATTCGATGTACCAAACCTCACTATCTACCGATTCTAATTTCGACCGTTAATTTTCAACGGTTGATTTTCAAAGTGGTAGATGATAGTGCTATACATCTCGGATTATGCTCATTTTTGGTAGGAATCTAGAGTTTAATAAGAGGAACGTATCATCAAAATATTGGGTTCAAATTCATTGTCATTTGGACTTTAAGGAATAATTGGTTCAATCTTGGATATTGTACAAGATTGTCTACGAATCCTCCCTCATAATACGAATAGGAGACTTCTGGACTAGAATACAGCGACAGAGGCAAACAGGGCCATAGACCCCACTTGTTTTTCCATCTAAGAGCAGTTCCTATGGACTCAACAAAACAAGGATTTGCTGATTTTGATCCCACTATGGACTCAACACACATGAAAAATGGATGTTCAAACCAACAAATTTGTTGGTTTGTTGAGTGAGATGGAACATGTAGCACGCGCGATGGAAGGACGGGCGTTGATATTACAATCGCTTGCGTTTTTGCTAAAAACGTGCGGACCATCATCACACGCCCGCGAGTCTTCCTCAAACGCCCACGACCCTTCCACTCACGCCAAGTACAATTTGTGATTCCCAAAGCTTACTTTACTACTTTTTAATCATATTTTATCTCACTTCATCCTATTTTATCTCACATAAACATTAGATTTTATATTTTATCTTTATCCTACAAAACATTTTATATTAAAAAGAAATATTAGTGGGCCTGGAAAACCAAATTTGTTCATTTTGCTCTAGTTTTCCATAGTGGAAACAGTTTGTTCATCCACGTGGCTCAACAAAAAAAAAAAAAAAATTGTTGATTGCCATAGGAACTGCCCTAAGTGCTAAATAGTTTGTTTTTTTTCTTCAGAAATTTAAGTTTCTTGTGGGGAAAAATACGATGGTATAACTGGTATTTTTCTTTGTCATAAAATCATTAAACTTTAGGAAGGAACAACTTGTATTTGACCCCACCAAACATATTATTTGGCTCCGTCACTGCTAGTAAAATACGTCCTAATATAGCGCGTCTGTAATATAGTACGTCCTACTAGAGTAAGTCCCTAATGCTAAAACTTTTATCATGACCGAGAAACTGAGAAACTAGGTGTAACAAGGTGAAAACATACTGAGAAACTGATTCGCACAACAAAACTACTAAGTAAAGTGAGACCTATAAAAGATACATTGGTAAAAACATAAAGATGCATCATTGAAAATGTGGATGCAACATAACTTGCAACTACATCAATTGCTTGTTACGCAGCTTTCTCTGCTTGGTTGATGATCTCCATTTTCTTTAGATACTTGCTTAATATTGTTTGTTTTTGATGCTCAAGATACTCTCTTACTGCTTGATTTTGTAGATCAGCTGGCTCCCCTGCATAAGTACCGCCAGAAATTGACTCAAGACTCTCCACATAAGTTTCTATACTATATCGGCATCCTGAGATGCGATAGACCTCGGAAACTTCAGCAGGTTTTTGGTGCACTAATGGATCATATACAACAAAATAAGTATCACTGTCATAATTCGATATGGCTTTGAACAAAACTTTACCATTCTTGAGTTCCCATTGAAATGTCATACTGCACAACTCTTTTTTTCCAATTACTGGGAGTTGGGGAATGAAAAATTTAGTCCAGGAATCACTCACTTTGTGATCTTTCATAATCCATACTTCAAGATTGAAATAACCAGAAAAAACCACACAAAGGCACTCTCCTAAAACACTTAATGTCATCCTAGGATAGTTAGTACCAAATATTGAACTCGATGAACAATTTAGTTCATCAGTGAGTGGCCCAAGTGGAATTTCTCTGAAATTCTCTCCTCCGATATCAAAAGAAACAATTAACATAGATTGCCGAACAGTCGAATAAGGGCATGGAGTTGCTAACCAATGAAGAGCTCCATTAACAAATGCACGAGTACTGTAAGGAACGATGTTGGGTAATGGTTTCCATGAATCCGATCCTAGTGTATAAACTTAAACTTCAGTACCATAACAAAACCATCGATCTTTTGCACTCATATGATCATATTCATAACCATCGACAACAATCTTATAATCATATAATCATTGGTATTGCAATTATAACCAAGACCGTACGTGACTACAAGTTTCTTTTTCTTTGTAAAATCTTGATTGTCCACTGGTCCATACTTGAGTTCTTCTGAATCAAGTTCTATTATCTTAAACTGTTTTGTACTTGGGTTCCAAAGGCAAAGTTTAATATTCTCTCCCTTAATACGGGTTCTCATCAAAATCATACCATTACAAGAACCATGTGTGTTATTTTTTTTTTATTTTTTTTTTTTGAAGCATGAAATTTATAAAATTACTAACGGACTGTTACAAGAGGGTATACAATGCCCCAAGATTTATCAACTACAATTTGATTGTTAAGCCAAGAATCAACAGCAACATGATAAAGGAGAAGGATAGCAGTCTTCAGGCCGGGATTGCATCGAGGGTGAATGTTGGAGTCGAAGGTCGGAAGGCCTTCGGTCAATGCTTTCCGCAAGAAATCAGTATATATCTGGATACTTACGAGATAGAGAATTTAATGGAAAATCCAATAAATTAGTAGGCTTAACGTAGTCCTCTTTAAAAGTTGTTACATGTGACGATGATTTACTCATAAGCGTATAAAACCAATGCAGATCTTCTAGGACAAAACAATTATATTTTCTGCTTGTTGTAATATGGGTTTCCCTTTAATAAACTTAGGGTCTTTGAATAACTTATTGCACCAGTGTTTGCATACGCACCTGAATCTCAATATCGATTTTACGGGTAACCTTGGAAGAATATCGTCCACAATGATATCGTATGGGAGTATGAGGAGGCTTGACGTAATCTCTTCTTTTTGTTTTTCTTCATCCATTGGTGTTTGTAACTTAGTTTTCTCCATTCTTCAAACTCTGATAAGATGTACAGCTGCTGAAGATAAAACTTCAGGGTTTATAGTATATTGTTTGGGGAGCAGAAGAAATCACAACGAGATATCAGAGAGCCATGCGTGGTTTCCGCTTAGCATATACGGGTAGGGGTGAGCATTTTATCCGTAATCCGCGGATTTAACCGGGACCAACCGCATCTGTGTGGATGGATGCCCGGACCGTTCGCTAATAGGTTGGATGCGGATGGGATTTTTGAAATCCAACGGATTACGGATTGGACCCGGATGCAACCTTGAAAATCCGTTGGGCATCGATACCCGTTAAATTAAGTGCATTCATATAGTTTCTACAAATTATATGGATAGTTTTGGAATTTTTAAGGTGTTTGCTTGAAGTGTTGTCCATGACACTTATATACATATATAAAATGTGTAGGTTCTATAAGAAGTCATCTATATTGGTTTTTTTTGTTTTCATTATAAATTTTAACTAACACAAATCCATTGGATTATCCGCACCCAATCCGTTCACCCGTGCATCCATAGGATGCAAATCCGCTGGATGTTGGATTGGATGCGGATGCCAAGTTTGAAATCCGTAGTGGATTGGATTGGATGCAGATGAGGTGAAAACCGGTCCATACCGGCCCATGCTCACCCTAATACGGGAGTTACCGCGTGGTTTTGGGCCCAAATATGACATCCTGTCATATATGGGTTATATTTCCGTTTAGCATATACGGGAGTTTTTTCTTTTCTTGTATACAATACACGGTATTGCAATCTTTAGATCACGATATCTCACCAAATGACACAAGTAGGGAAATCACATTAAATCTAATCAAATCTTTGTGAAATTGAAAATTCGATGTTGTTGCAAAGAAAACAGTGGTTTCCTACTATAGTGCTATGGTCCGTTTCAATATTGAGATTGTTTTCTAATTGGAGTAGAAAAGAGTTTAGGAAAGATATTGATGAGAAGCGGAAGCTTACAATGAAAATAAATTGAAATTGATAACTTGAAATGGATAAATAATCAACCAATTTAGTTTCTTCTACCCTTTTGAATTTGAATAAAGGAAGAACCTAATAATGGAGATTCTTCTCAAATAACTTACAATTTCTACCCAATAAAATTGGAAACTATAAGATTATGAGAGGCATCTAGTTGATACTCTAGAATTAGATGATCTAATTCCCCCTAGAGATAACAATTAGGTTTGAAAGAAGAGAACTTCTCATTCTTCACACAATATTATAAAACCCCAAAAAACTCTCTCCTTTAGCCTTATGTCTTCTAATTTATACTAGCACCAAGGGCATACTTGGCATATTCAAAGTAATTCTATGATGGACTATAAATGGTGCTTCAATATCGATATGGGACATCCACAATACATCATCCTCCCCTTCTTTGAACAAATTCGTCCTCGAATTCTTCAAAGCATATTCTCCATTAGTGCTTTAACTTATTCCTTGTTTGAAGAAAATTCTACCTCTACACCTTCCATTATAATTACTCACCAAATGTAGCACTTTGTAGTCATAGTTGAGAGCATCCCCAAGTAGTAATGACACACCAAGTATTTCTTCGTTTGTAAATACATCATCCTCCCCTTGTTTGAACAAATTCGTCCACGAATTCTCCAAAGCATATTCTCCATTAGTGCTTGAACTTCTTCCTTGTTTGAAGACAATTCTACCTCTACACCTTCCATTGTAGTTACTCACAAAATATAGCGTCTTGTGGTCATTGTTAAGAGCATCCCCAAGTAGTAAAGAAACACCAAGCATTTCTCTCAACCTTGCAGGAAGACTACAACCATGAAACTTATCTTCAATGAAAGCCCAAATTGGATTCATATATATTGCCTCCCCATTTTGTTGTAGCTTGAGTGAAGGCTTGCTTCCGGTAGTCAGTTCACATACTTGAAAGTGTTCTCGAGATGCTTCTAACATAGCATTTTCCAATTCAATATAATACCTTGGTGCACCAAAATCTTTTACTTCATTACCATTAAATACCTCATCAAAAATTGAACACAAAGGATTGTATTCTTCTTTCTCTTGATTCTTACATGATAGCACTTGGTCCGTGATAGAAAAATAATCAAATATTTGATCCACATTCATGCCATCTTGATAGATTGGAAGAACACCCACTATTTCATTTTCCTCATGACTCAAATAACTATCAAATTTTGGTGGAGACATTTTATCAAATACCTTGTGGGCACTTTGTTTATCCTCACATCCACCAACCAAAATTGATACATCTAGTTCACTTACATCATCACAATCGTTAGGTAGAATGCTTACTTGGTTATGGAGACTTACAAGTTTCCAATAATATTCTTCACAAATTTCTTCCATTCTTAGATACATATCATCAAACACTTCATGTACAATATTCATTAGCACATCCTTTGAATGAATCCTACCCAAATTAACTTCTCTTTTATAAACCATAGTGAAATCAATATAAGATTCAAAAACCCAATTTGAAAAAACACTATCAAAGAACATAATAATCAACCCAAAAATACTTGAGAAAGAGATTAGTAGTGTTCACCTCAAAAACAAATATCTTCACCAATCACACCTTTTCCCCTTGAGAATCAAACCAAAGCTCTTGATACCAAATGATGAGAAGCGGAAGCTTACAATGAAAATAAATTGAAATTGATAACTTGAAATGGATAAATAATCAACCAATTTAGTTTCTTCTACCCTTTGAATAAAGGAAGAACCTAATAATGGAGATTCTTCTCAAATAACTTACAATTTCTACCCAATTAAATTGGAAACTATAAGATTATGAGAGACATCTAGTTGATACTCTAGAATTAAATGATCGAATTCCGAATTCCCCCTGGAGATAACAATTAGGTTTAAAAGAAGAGAACCTCTCATTCTTCACACAATATTATAAAACCCCAAAAAACTCTCTCCTTTAGCCTTATGTCTTTTAATTTATACTAGCACCAAGGGCATACTTGGCATATTCAAAGTAATTTTATGATGGACTATAAATGGTGCTTCAATATCGATATGGGACATCCACAATACATCAGATGTATATACACTTGGTGACCAAATTTATGGTCTCTGTATAAAGAATTAGAATCGGAGGTATATCCAACCTAGAAGACTGTTAAATACTTGTGCCGAAGGTTTTTGGTCTATTTCGTGGGGAGGGTCGAGTGCTACGGTAAAGGTTAATATCAACGTGAGAAAAAAGAAAAAACTGGCTTTCATTAATAGGAAAAAAAAAAAAAAAAGGGAAACATGGGAATCGATATAAGAGTGAAAATACAGCTAAAATACTGGTTAATATTAGTACAATCAGCTTCCGTTAAAAAACAAAGGGAACTATATTCAGCAATCAGCATTATTAACTGCTGAAAAATATATTTATTTTTCTACGTGATTATTTCAAAGGAAAGGCCGCCCTTGTCATCCAATTTACTTTATTTTGTTCTTGAATCTCCCTTTGTTGTTTTTTTTCTGACTGTTTTTGTTTCACTGACGACCCAGTTTCTGAACAAGGCGATCTTCAATTTCAGTTCTTTTCTTCATCAACAAGGTGTATTTAGGAAGTAGTTGTGGATCTCCAGCAGGCATCAAAAGCTTGCAGCTAAGAGCTGTTTTCTCTAACTTATTTTCATACATGCATGAGATTGGTACAAACTTGCCCTTATTGTTGCAAAGCCACCCATGCGCTGCCCTAAGGGCAGCTCCTAGAGAAGCAGAATCTGTCAACGACAACAAAAGATCTTACATGCTAGTAAAAATCACATATAAAAGTTGTTACTTGGCTCAACATGCTTAAATAGTTGTACGAAGTGAAACAAAAGTCAATTCTTAGATGACTTGAGAAAAATGTTAACATTCAGAGAAACGACCGAGGATCCGGAAAGCTAAATTGGCAGCTGATAAAGATTTAAGAACCCTTACCAGGTCTTTGGACTGTATATATATCACAACCAAAAATTGCCGCTATTGACTTAAGAATGCTCTGATTGGCTGATGCCCCGCCAGTTGCTATTATTCTTTTGGGTGGATTTGGCATTCCAAACCTTTCAGAATGAGCTCGCATAGATAGAAACTGACCTTCAATTACCGCCCGTACCTGTCATTATAAGCAGTTCAGGCATGAAAAAAAAAAAATCAAAACAACAATCATACATGAATAGGTCATCTGAGTTGCACACCTCTGATGCTCCATCAAACTCTTCTGCTTCATGCTCCTTTAACCCCTCTATTGAGTCACCCGTGAAGTTATCAAGAACATAACGATGGAAGCCAACTGCAGCAACGGAACATCCAAAACAGATCTTTCTTAGAGAACGAGGAATATATATATTCCCAGAAAGGTCTCAACATTTTACAGGCCACGTGAACGTGTTTCATGGACTGATTTAATATGACGAGATGAACAACTATCCTATATGTTTACAATAGCAATACAGTTCAACAACTTTTCGATTTAGTTTCGTTTTCTTTTTGAAATGGTTTCAACCAGAAGTTGTTTGAATATAAGTCCGGTTTTTGCTACCAATTAAGGAGTGTGCTAGCTTCCACTGAAATATTTGTTTCATTCTTATCTATCAAGTTTTTCCTGAGGAACGTTAGACGAATGGTAACTAATCATCAATTAACATCACCGAATAAGATCGTACGGTTCGAAAATAGAGATTAGAAATGTACTTAGACTGCCAAGTTATGCAAAAGGTATACAACAAGGACTTCATATTGATATTTAATTCGTAAATTATCTTATGTAAAGCATTAGACAAGATCTCTACTACGATGAGCATAGTATATGGATACCGTCCAGTAAGAAAAATGACTGACCTGGTAGAGGAGGAAGAATTTCATGGTCTTTATAGTAGAATCCTAGCTTTCCACCTTTTGCAGAAAATTGCACAACGTCAAAACCGTAGCATTTCATGCATCTTTTCCATGAAATTAAACTAGAAGTAGAATCACAAACCATTTAGTGGTGATGTTTTTTCTAGATAGTTGTTGAAAGTATCCCATGATTGTTCCGCATACTTGTTTCTTATATCTAACACCATAAATAAAATGCAATGTAAATCGAAGGAACGAATAAGGTTGCTTAACTGAAACCTCAACTTCTCTTTTGAAAAGCAATCCAATCTATTCATTAGGGAGATGGAATTACCTTCACGTGTCAGAGACCCATTCTTATAGCAAAGCATTACCATGTAGCTCTTTGGATCAACGGGATTAGGAAAAACATGTCCTTCTAATCGAGGACGAGGTTCACTAGCAATCCCAAATACCTGAAATTATTAGGAAAACGCTACTATAAGTAAATTAGTCAAAATTCTTATTCTGGCAGTACAATGTTACTGATTAGCTTACAGTATCACTGGTTCCAAGACTTATAGCCAGGTCCCCAGGAGTATTGAGAGTCAAACCTGTAAACATAAACAACATTTAGAACAATTTTTAATTCTTTGGATTACTTTTTAATGAACATTTCTAAAGAGATTTATCTATCCCAAAAGGGAAGGAGGCATAAACAAATGAAATTCCCATCTGTATCTTTATCACTCCACGACTCGCTCTATGGACAAAAGTAAAACAATACCCATAAGCTAGGCAAATTTCAGATGATAAAGATACTTGGAACTTATAACTACAGAAATTACCGGCAGAAACTATAAGAACCCTGGGATATATATGTATAACTACAAACCTGCCAAGCTGTTCGGATTGTCTCCAGACCATTGAACAACTACACAATTCTTGTCAAAGTGATATCTGGAAACAGTTCAATGCAAACTCCAAATTCAGCCACGAAGTAGAAACATAATACGTAAGTGCTTGCTCAATAAAACAAGGATATAATATATCAAACGGTCAAAAGAACAAAAAAAGAAATTAATTCAATGTTCTGGGATTTATTTTCTTCTGTTAACACATTTGCTGGTGATAACAAAAAAAAAAAAAAAATCTAAGTCGGGATCTGACAATGTTGAAACAAACCAAAACAAAGGGAGTTATTCAAGAAAAAGTAAACCACATACTTTTCGACAAAATAAGGAGCAACTAAACCAGCAACAGCATGGGCAGGTGCTAAATTCCCAAGCTTCTCTTCTAACCCAGGCGATGTAGCCTAAAATAATCCACATAAAGTCTCCATCAGTGAATAATAAAACGACAAGATAACTCAAGTCGAAAAAAATATACAAAATGTTACAGAAAACCACCTCCAACACAATCTTAGACCAAACACGTTCTTTGATATCCATCAAGTTCATCCCAGCACCATCAGTTTCATCAATGCTTGCATAAGACCCAGTTAAAAGACATGCCATGAAAGAGCTAACAAGGGAAATCCTCTCAGTATCAGCATACACATCCGGCTGTGTCTGGAATATCTTTCTGATTTGTGGACCTGTGAACCTTTCATAACCACGTGATCCAGTCAATCGAGACAATTCCAATGCACCTCCTACTGCATTCTCTATCTCTCTGCATTGAGCAGTAGTGCTACTATCCATCCATACAGGCGACTCGTTTGTCGAAAATGCATCATTAAGTTGAACCTTCAATAATTTCGATGCATCCAACTTCCCCAACTTCGCCAAACTGCCTTTCTTCCAGTAAACACTACCATGTTGCTGTCCACTACCAGAAACAGCAACAATCTTTCCAAAATCCAGTCCTGATTTGTTTAACTTTTCCAGTAAAAGTTCTAAAGCTTCTATCCACATTAATGTTGGGGATACAATTCTACCATCACCAGATGGGTCTCTATAAACTCCATCTTTAGTTTTATAATGAGGCAATTCAGAATCAAAATGAACAACATCTGAAGTTACTATGTTAAGATTGGAGTCCAGTACTGTTGCCTTACATGACCTAAAAATTATCAAATTCAAACATTTAATTCAAATCAATGTCTACAAACCCAGAATCAGGATCAGAATTGCATAATTAAAACCCTAAAGTAATTTTTAAGATTCTAGTATCACAAATAAGGTAATGTAAGAGAGAAATAATAAACTTACTGTGTAGAGCTATCAAATCCAAGAAACAGAGAATCTTTAGGGAGAGAATAATCCTCCATTGATGTATCCAAATGATTCACTATGTACCAAATCCGATCCTTTAAATTATTCCTATTTCAGTGCTTGTTGAGAATTTCGTATAAATTATCTGTTTGTATTTTTCTAGGTTTAGATCATAGCTTTTATACGAAGAAGAATGGAAATTAGGATAATTTTTTATTTGGATAATTAGATAAAGATTAAGGAAGAGATTAGAGTGGATAATGACTCAGTTAGGGGCTTGTATGTTATTCCAATTTCAAATTTATTAGGATTTTGTTTTATCCCCCGCCATTGAAGGGAAAAGATAAGGCCAAGGAGAAATTATAGTTTCGCTATTTTACCCCTATTGAAAAACTCAATTGACCAGTTGAACTATGTAAATCCGAAAGGACTTAACCGTTGATAATTCTTCCTTGTATAACGTCTTGATGGCCAGTATGACATGCCTCGACAATGGCACACAATTATAAAGCGTTACTGAAGTTGTAGCCAGGCAGATGGAGCTGCGCAGTCCGACGATGTAGCGTCAACATGGCTGAGATAAGAAAGGCTATTTAGTACATGCAATACTATGCGATAGTGTTGCATATCCTTATTCAAGTTAGCCCAGCTCAAGGAAAGAGTAAAGGATAAAATGCAAAGTCATGAGATGACTTTGGCATCGTTCCAAGCATTGGCCAAGGCTTGGGCAATGCATATGCAATAGTGGCGTTGCCAAATGCGCCATTGATGATTATTGCTCGCCAAAAAGGATGCAAGGGATGCATATGAAGTATGAAGTTGAACTAAGCAAGTCAAGACTCAATTGGCATGATATTTGGGTGTTGGCATCCAAATAAGCTAAGTGCATGATCGGGATGAATGAAACGCAACCATTGCCGGATACTTGGTAGAAGTGCAAGTTGAACGAAGTGCAACCATTGCCGGACACTTGGCATAGGCCAAGAGTGAGTAAAGCACAATCATTGTCGAACATTGACACGAGCCAAAGTTAGTGCAGCATAATGATTGTCGGATTTGAGTTCAAGCTGTCAGTTACGAGTGTGTGTGCATCAAACACATGCCAAAGTGAAAGACCAAGTTAGAGGCGGTTATAAAGTGGTTTTATAACCGAGTTTAGCATAGCCTAACCGTTAGGTACAAGTGTGGCGCTATTATACAAGACAACACTAAAGTTAGCAGTTAAAAAGGAACTTTGGCAGTTAGGGAATTGCTTATGGACAGATGAATGTTCATAGGGCGTGCAACAGAATTGCATACAGATTGACCCTGGTTCTTGGCATTATAAATAGCCAGAGAACCTTTGCACATGTAAATCTTCAAGTGCTAAGGAACCACATTGCAGTAGAGAGAGTTTTTGTGTTAGGCTTAGAGAATAAGCTTGTAAGTCCATTGGTTGGACTGATTTTGTAATCTTCCCCTTAAGCTAATAAAAGTGAGTTTGTTTGCTTATATTTTTCCCTTAGTATTTTGTTGATTCGAAATTACTCCCCCAATTCTGTGAAGCATAAACATGGCAGGTACCTCTTTGTAGTATGGGCTACATTGCTGGTAGAGAAAATCTAAGGTAAGTCTTCTGTTGCATAACTCACTGAAGTTGGATGTTTGCATAGGTGCAAACTTATAAAGCTGAAATACGAGTGGGTGATAAGAGATCACTGAACCACTATATTTCTGGGTTACACTTTCGCGTAAAATTGCTTGGGGCATTTGAAGGTGTGATAATTTGGGTATCAGAGCACAAATTGCTTTGTTTTGGCTTTGTATTTGGAAGATTTTCTCTGTTTTGCTCGAGTTTAGTTGCTGAAATTGTTAGATCGTAATGGCTGGTAAGAGGAGTACGATGGATGCCTTAATTGATAGGGTAGCAGACTTGGAAGACAGGATTGGTGATGAGGTGCGCCATCCTAATAATGCTAATTATGATGCTACGGTGATGGCTCGCATTCAAGCATTGGACACTTATGATGCTGATATGCTTGAGGCAAGCCAAAATGCAACTAAGAAGCACGCTTATTTGAAAGGCCAAATCGCTTCTGTTAAGACCATGTTCACAGATTCCTTGAAAGAGCTAACTGATGAGTTAGGCGTCTTAAGGAGAATGGTGAGTATGATTGCTTCGAATCAAGCTATTGTGGGTGGTAGTGGCAGTGACTTTACGAAGATTAAAGTCCCAAAACCTAAGGCGTTTTCTGGCGCAAGAGATGCGAAGGCATTGGAGAATTTCATATGGGACATAGACCAATACTTCAAGGCCGCCAGAACCCAGGAAGAGAAAAAGGTCACTCTTGTTAGCATGTACCTGGAAGGTGATGCGAAATTGTGGTGGAGGACTAGAACTGATGATGACCTTACTGCTGGTCGTCCAGGCATCGTGACATGGGATGTCATGAAAGAAGAATTGAAGGGTCAATTATTACCAAGCAATGCGGCTTGGCTAGACAGAGAGAAATTGTGTAAGCTACGACATACCGGTATACCACGGGAATACGTGAAAGAGTTTTCATCTCTGATGCTAGATATTCGCAACATGTCCGAGGAAGATAAGTTGTTTAATTTTACATCTGGTTTGCAACCATGGGTTCGGGCCGAAGTAAGAAGGCAGCGTGCCAAAGACCTACCTTCGGCCATTGCAAATGACCTTGCTGATTTTAGGTCAGTCAATACCTCAACTGCTGCTAATAGGAACGGCAAGGATAAGAAAGGCCAAAAGAAGAAGGATGATGGAAGTAGGAAAAGTTCTGAGTCTAAGGAAAAGAACTGTTAAAGGGATGATAATCAGGCCGTGAAGAACAAAGCTGGTGGTTATTTCCTATGCAAGGGTCCTCACCTTGCGCGTGATTGTCCTAAGAGAGAGAAATTGTCTGCAATAGTCACTGTGGGCAGTGGCGAGAAAAAAGAAACTGATGAAGTAGAGCATGCCAATCCGAGTGGCACCGGCTTGGTTTATGTGAAGGTTGGCATTCACAATCATCGACTGGGCATGGCCGATATTGGTGCTTGCTTAATCGTTATGCAGCTTATCAATGAGCTTATCAATGGCGAGTGTACTTGGTTTTGGAAGTACATCTTTGCTATTTTTCATGTGATTATGTATCATGAAGACGGTGAATGATGTAGTCAAACCAATCAAGAGGATGGATGTGGCGAATGTCGAAGTTGGAGAGTGGCGTGGCCAAGTCAGTATAATGGTGATGCATCTTAATGATTTTGAGATGATCCTTTGGTAACAACTTTTTCAAGACAGCAGAGGCAACAATGATGCCTCACCTTGGCGGGATTTTCATATAAAGTTCAAGTGCACCTTGTTTCGTGAAAGATGTAAGGAATGTCAGTCCACATGACATGAGGTGCGACAAAGATAGGGAAAGTGAGCTTGCGCCTGTAAAGTCGTTTGAAGAAGCTTAGCTGAGATTCATGAGGAATTCGGATATCCTATGGATCTTAGCATCCCTTTCAAAGCAAGGATGAAGAATGAAGCAGGGGCCTTGAACGTTTTAGCAGGTTCTTTGGTATGGAGTTTTTTAAATGAATTTGTTTTTGTTTATGTTGTTTGAAGTTTAAGTTGGGTGTTCCGATCTTGTGGTCTTAGAAGATAGCACACTTTTGTTGGTGTATTTGCTTTGGTTGTTAGTTTGCATTCAGTAATTAAGGTCGTGTGTTTGCCAGTGGTGTAAATGGGAAGGAGTCCCTATGTCTCTTATGTAAGGCTAGTGTAATGAATGAAGGTGGTGTGTAAGCAAAAACCTTTGAAAAAGCGGGGGTACAACAACCACACCCAATATTTCGCTTAGCAATCTATATGGACAAACTCCATATACATTCTAGAGAATCAACTAGACAGTCAGACTCAATCTAGACAAAAAGTATATCAAAGATTTTATATCTCAGATCTCTCGATTTGATATATACTCAAGCAAATGAAATCTGCGAGTCTTTATCAAATACTAGAGAGATAACTTGGATGGTACCAAAGACCAATATCCAAGTCTCAATCAATTTAAATTAACAACCAAAAGGTCGGATATTCTAATTGATTGAACAACAGGGTAGAAGAGAACAGGGAAGCCCGAGCCGAGACAACTTTAGTTTGGTGGACTGATATATGCAAGAATCTACGGACATACTAGCCTACTCCAAATTTTTGCTTGACTGACAATGCGAGAGAAGGGGAGATGAGTTGAAGTACAACAAACTCAATCTCGAGATCCAAGGCACGATTATGCTCCTACGTCTCTGATCCCAGCGGGATGCTCGGAGACATATTTTCCACTTCGGGCTTGGTGGACCAACTTGATTCCCTTAGCATATAAATAGAAAATTCTTTTCTAAACCTAGATCTAGGGAGACTTCTACCATGATAGTCTCTTCTTTGATGAATATGATGATGATTTCCAAAAACACAAGTAACTAAGTTTTTATTATTGGTTGAAGATGTAGTTGGATTTAAGAGTACGGGTTACAATAACCCAAAGTCGAAGACTTTAATGAAAACAAATCCATATCTATAGCTATTTTAGGGTTTTTCATCGAGCGATAAAGATCTACATCCTCGTAATAGATAATTTCAATTGCCGAAACTTCTCCTAGGAAAATAGGTTACCTACGAGTTTTGTTATGGCTTTTGATGATAGCGTAGATTAAATACGAATTCTATTCATATATTCATAAACTTGTTTACAATTGAAGATGAAACCTTTACCCAATATTTTCACATCCTTGATTTGCGTGCTTTGTTTATTTGCTTTTTGTTTATTTTTATTTACACAATCAAATAGGAAACCATGACAATTTGACAACCTAGACCTCTCTGTGGGATCGATCCTTTCTTGCCCTTGCTATATTTATATTTTGAGTAGTAAGAAAGTGTAATTATATTTATGTGGAAGTACATCGCGAAGAAACGGACTGATGTAGTCAAACCAATCAAGAGGATGGATGTGGCGAATGTCGAAGTTGGAGATATGTCAAGATAATGGTGATGCATCTTAATGATTTTGAGATGATCCTTTTATGATTGGGATTTTCATATAAAGTTCAAGTGCACCTCCCAATAATCTTCAGTAAAGTCGTTTGAAGACATGAGATTCATGAGGAATTCGGATATCCTATGGAAATCGATCACGGATCGATGTATAAGGTATTTCGAAGAAGCACACAAACGAATTAATGAGGTGTAAATGGGAAGGAAGATGTTTGTGACTTCTTTTTATATGGACAAACTCCAATATACATTCTATCGGAGACAAAAAGAAAGAAATCTCAACCAATTATTACAATTGTAAAAACGATTTGAGAATCAGCAAGATCAGATCACACAACTCAAGAACAATCGATCTCACCCACAACTAAGAGTTTTAGATATAAATGTAAAAGTCAACTCAAGTTCAACTCAGGGTTCACTTAGTATTATCTGATTACCTCACAATAATCTTAAGTTCACTAATGAAGTCTTTAGTTCGTTAACTGTACGATAAAACAGAAGAAGATCAGATCACACAACTCGAAAGTAGTCGAGAAGAAAACCCAAGTTTAATGGATAATCGACTCTAGCTTATACAACTAGTATCACACTTAAGGTGTAGGGATTAGGTTTCCCAGATTGCTAGAGTTCTCCCTTATATAGTCTTTCAAATCATGGTTTGCAATCAATATTAGCTTGGTAACAAAGCCACTTTGATTCAAGCTAATATTTCTCAACCGTTAGATCGAAAACTTAGCTTGTTATCATGAAATGCACATTTCAAAGTACCCAAACATGTACATTTATTGGTTCAACAATAGTTAACCAAAAGGTTAGCCATATGAGCAATTTCATATCAACCATATTCTTCTTCACCATAACTAGTCCAAATGACTCAAATGAACTAGTTAGAGAGTTGTTCAATTGCTTAGATCTTTATGTAACTACACAAGACACAATCGCGGCAAAAACGATTTGATATATGTTGAAATTTATAGCCACGGTTTGCAAAAGCATTCTTTAGTTTATGTAAACATGAGTTCAAGAACAATCGTTTTTAGATATAACCAACTCAAGTTATCCTTCGCGGACTTAATGGTTATGAACTTAACTTGGCTCACGCCACCATTCCGGTTCTCTTGATCAACAAAGTTCAAACTTTGGTTCAAGGAATAAGGACTTATCATATATGTGTTCCCACAACAATGCTTATATCCTACCATGGTTATGTAATCTAAACTCATTTCAATTGAAAGATTCTCAGAGGACGTTATATAGTTGTTATTCACAAACCATTTTTCGTCAGAGCAATTTTCAAAGTGATTGAAACATAACATGACTTTCGTCACTAGGTAAAGATGAATTCGGCTAAAGCGAAAGCTTACCAACACATATTTCGAGAAATAGATAGGAGAGATAAACTCGGCTCGAAATACCAAATGTGTATAATCTTAGTCTATATACCAAAACGACTTTTGTCTCAAGATAGGAGATAAGTAGACTTTTGAGTGATAGATAAGTTCAAGTCTCCACATACCTTTTAGTCGATGAAGTTCCACCGGTTCCTTGAGTAGTCCTTCGTCTTGTATGATGATTGCCATGGAGTTCTTGAGCTCAACTACACTTTCTATCCTAATCCGAGACCTTAGCTATAGTAGAATAGAAATCAAGACTTATAGTTTTGATCACTAACATTGACAAACATGCTTGAGATAGCAACGCATGCGAGTTCGACCGAGCAATGCTCTAACAATCTCCCCCTTTGTCAATTTTAGTGACAAAACTATCAATACATATGGAATACAAAAAATAAATAAATTAACTTTTGTAGTTCCTATTCCACATGTCTAATCTTCAACATTACTCGAAATCTTCGTCACTTCCAAGTACTCCAATGATCCCAAAGGTTGTAAGTTTAGCATCATCGTTGTTGAAAATCCGTAGCTATAACAACAAGAAAACAAGAGTTCTCAATCATTGTTATACAGTGTCATAGTATCATTACACATCGTCAAAGTTGAATTGTATCACAACTTCAACAACAATACTATGGTGATATGTATCACTCCCCCTTAGTCAATACTCCATCTCACATGGAAACCACTCCCCCTTACATAATGATCCGAAAACCATATGTATTTGTAGTGTGAACTACATATTAATTCTCCCCCTTTTTGTCAATAAAATTGGCAAAGGCAAAAGAACGGGATCCTAATGAAATTTCCGAAAGAAACATTTCATGACCAAAAGAAAGAAAACACATATCATTTTATTTAGATGCAATCATAAAGCTGAAGCTAAATGCATTCATCAAGGAGTTTAAAGATACAAGATAACCCCTCAAATATTCCACATCCGCACTCCCCACAAAGATTTGGCAATTAAGCACAAGTTCAATTAAGAACTCTTCCCCATAATATGTCATTCCCGAAAGAACAACAAGAGCGACCTTAATTTTAAGAGAAAAGAAGGATTTATTTGGACATAACAAATCACATACAAGTGTGAATTTGAATCCAAAATACTCAATTAAATTAACCACAAGAGAACCCGTGATTAATTTAATCGGATATGCTCAACATAAGTGAACTTATGGAGACTCAAAAATACCCAATTAGATTAATCACAAGAGAAACCATAATTAATTTAATCGAAATACACAACCAAACTAATCACAAAAGTAATCAATTTAATTGGCCATACTCGACATAAGAGAATCTATGGAGCAATGACTAAGTTAATCATAAGAAAACAATCAACCCAGTCAAAAGTGCTCAAACATAAAAAAAAGTTACGGAGCCATAACTAAATAACCAAACAATATGATTAATTTAGTTGATCATGCTCGACATAAAGTATCTTACGGAACAACAACAAAGCTAATCATAAAAATAATCAACTTGGTCGTTTAGTGCTCAACATAAGACACATTACGGAGCCTCACAGTAATACATAAAATATGGATCAGGGAAGATCAATTATTGCGGAATACACAAGGATTCATTCTATTTTCCATCACTATTTGCATAACGACATACAATATACATAATCCTTGTAAACAAAAGTTTATCCTTTCTTTTTATCAAAACATGACATAAAAGGCTTTAACTTTTGTGATGTCAAAAGTTCATTCATTCTTTTATCAATATATGCATATCGACATACAAAGGACTTAACTTTCGACACGGTATGGGACAATCACAATTCACGGATGTAAACACACATATCCCATAACAAATTGCAATATATAAAACCATAAAGATTAATACTGCAAAAATCATCTTCCAAACAATTTTAGAAGTTAAACTAAAAACATGAAGATGAAAACGTTTGGCAATAGCTATGTTAAATCACAATAATTTCTATTCCAAACTCTAGTAATCCTTCTCAAAAACAAGAATAAATTCTTATAAGAAGTTTCCTAGCCATCAAGACAAACTCATAATGCACATATAAGATGATTTGTCCTTAGAGGGTAGAATCAATCTTTTTCTCCCGGATTTACACCAAGAATAGCTACCAAAGGCGTATAAAAAGATTTTCTTAACAAAGAAGAACATACAAAGTCATTAACGACCATGCACCATAGTTCACAAAGGATGATTGTGAACATTCAAGAATCTTATAACAATGCGTACTACTTCCCATTCTTGAACTTCCTTCTTTGTGATTCACCAACAACATTCTTGTTAAAGCTACAAATGAGCTTAGAAGTGTATTACTCCAAGAATCCAAGTGCCCAAGTCCAAGAGAAGTGGAACAAGTGCGACAAAACAGAGCAAAACACTCAAAAACAAGAGATAGGACAAATACCAATGTTAACTCATCCAAATTCAAGGTTTCTCATCTCCATTTTTAAGATAATTCAAATACAAAGAGAATGCAAAAAGAATGAGGTCAATCCGAGTTCGGACGAAGAAGTTACGGCCAAAACAAGTTTACCGAATATCGACGTCTACAGGCAAGTATGCACATGGGTTTGCAAACGAATTTTCATGACCTTGAGAAGTATGCAATGCGTTTGATTTTGAATGATGTTATGCATACGTGATAGGTGTACCATGAAGTCCAAACATCCCGAACTATTATTTTCAAACCTAAACGTTTAAGAACCTTAAACACAGATCAAGTTAGGTAGAAATGAACAATAAGAAAGGTACATAGATAATCATAAGACTTGCTCAATTTTAGAGACATACCTTTTTAGAAGAATCCGATCGAATTCTACAACGTTACCAAACATTCAAAATCATACCCAAGTCAATATGTGTTCCCCAGTTCTTGTGCTTCCCTCACCGCATACATAACAGGGCATTTCTTGGTGAGGATGCACTTACAACACAATCAAGTTGTGTTGGGGGGAACAATGTCTTGCTCACCACCAGTGACCTTTGGATTATCATGAAAGAGATCGCTTTTAGAACCTTTCTCATCCAATTCCATTTTTCCAAAAAACTTGTTAAGTTCCAACATCATGGATACTGCCTTCTCCATAGTCATGGAATATTCTAGAAGATCATTCCTTTTCACACTCAAAGCATCATTGGATTTCTTTGGTACCCAATTCTGAGTGCGCTTAGGAACAACCGGGACCTTCTTCCCATCACTCTCTTCTAGAATTCTCGGAATAGAAATGGATTGACTATTCTTTTGCAAGTTAGTCTTTCTCCAATTGGGAGCATCGAATCTTGTCTTCGTCTTTACGAAGTTATTCTTTTGATAACCATTACGATTGTGAAAAGGATTCGTATGACGTTTATAGGAAAAACTAGGATTATCAAAGCACTGATTCCTTTGCCTAAAGGTTGGACAGTTACAACCTGTAACGTTAAGGGGATTAGTCTTAACATATTATCTTGGTTTCACAACTTCTTGTGATGCCCAAACAAGAACATCATGAAGTTTCTCATTCCTTATACGGAAACGACATCTCTTTTCCAGGTGACCTTTATTTCCGCAATAGTGGAAAACATAAGGAATGTTCTTACTTCGATCCGTGTGTACTGACTTTGGAGGTTGATATACTTTTCTCTTTTGAACCTTAACTGCCGGTGAAGGTATTTCACTTTTGCCATCAGTGGAAACCTTTTGTTGAGAAGAATCACTAGCCTTGACAAATTTTACCTCTTTGCTAATACTTGGAGCATCTATTCCCTTATAGCCCAATCCTCGTGTATCAGGATGATTTTTACTTGCTCCTAGCATAGTGGTTAATTTGCTTGAACTAGTATTGAACTTTTTCAAGTCATCTTCCAACATCTTGATTTTATCAAGAGCATCAGCTAAATCAGCCTCAAGGCGTTTTTCTCGAGCGAGAAAAGCATTTTCTCTGTCATAAAAACTTGCTTGTTGAGAGTTAATCCTTCCTTCAGTTTCTGAAAGTTTCTCTTCCAACAAGAAGTATTTTTGATATACACGATCACATTCAAGTGACTTTCTACTCAGGTTTTCCTCAGTATCTCTGAGGACCGATTCGCAAGAGCGATTCCGACCATAAAGACCTCCGTAAATCCTTTTCAATTTCTTGTTTTCTCGACAGAGAGGAGTCAGAAGAGGTGTGACATGAGAAGTTGTGATTTTCTTCATTTTCCACGAATCCAAAAACTTAACATACTCTGAGACTTCCTCATCAACATCTCTATCAATATCTGAATCACCTTCATCAGAAAGTTCATCCAACTGTTCTTCTAGGAGTGTTTCCCAATCATGATTTTACATCAAGAGAATGTTTAGATATTGACTTAGATGTGACAGTTCCCTCATGTGAATCCAAGCTTTCAAAATCATCTGGTAATTTCTGTACTGGTGCGTTATTAGAGATAGACTCGTCTATAATCAGATCGCTACAAACACAGACTTATGAGGTCTTAAACGTGTTTGCCTGCTCTGATACCAATTGAAAAAGCGGGGGTACAACAACCACACCCAATATTTCGCTTAGCAATCTGTATGGACAAACTCCAATATACTTTCGATAGAATCAACTAGACAGCCAGACTCAATCTAGACAAAAAGTATATCAAAGAGTTTATATCTCAATCTCTCGATTTGATATATACTCAAGCAAATAGAAATCTGCGAGTCTTTATCAAATACTAGAGAGATAACTTGGATGGTACCAAAGACCAATATCCAAGTCTCAATCAATTTAAATCAACAACCAAAAGGTCGGATATTCTAATTGATTGAACAACGCACAACCTGTGATATTTCAATTATATAAACAAATATAATAAGGAAATAGAAATAACACAGACACCAGAATTTTGTTAAAGAGGAAACCGCAAATTCAGAAAAACCCCGGGACCTAGTCCAGATTGAACACACACTGTATTAAGTCGCTACAGATACTAGCCTACTCCAAATTAACTTCGGTCTGGACTGTAGTTGAACCCCAACCAATCTCACACTGATCCAAGGTACAGTTATGCTCATATGTCTCTGATCCCAGCAGGATGCTACGTACTTGATTCCCTTAGCTTATCTCACCCACAACTAAGAGTTGCTACGACCCAAAGTTGAAGACTTTAATAAAAAAATATGTATCACACAGAAAAGTCTACGATAATAGATAAATCCGTCTCCTACGAATATACCTACGAGTTTTGTTCCGTCTTTTGATAAATCAAGGCGAACAGGAACCAATCGATAACCTGGACTTATATTCCCAAAGAACAGCCTAGTATTATCGATCACCTCATAATAATCTTAATCGACGCAGCGAAAAAGATATTACGGAATCACAAACGATGAGACGAAGACGTTTGTTACTTCTTTTTATCTTGCATATCGGAGATAGAAATCTCGAGCCAATTATTACAATTGTACTTGTATGATAGAAACAACAAGATCAGATCACACAACTACGAGAAAGTAGTATCGGTCTGGCTTCACAATCCCAATGAAGTCTTTAAGTCGTTAACCTGGTTTAGAGAAGAAAACCCAAGGTTAAAGGAGAATCGACTCTAGCTTATACAACTAGTATCACACGTAAGGTATGGGGATTAGGTTTCCCAGTTGCTAGAGTTCTCCCTTATATAGTCTTTCAAATCATGGTTTGCAATCAATGTTAGCTTGGTAACAAAGCATTCAATATTCACCGTTAGATGAAAACCTAATTAGATTCAAGCTAATATTTCTCAAACGTTAGATCGAAAACTTAGCTTGTTATACACACATGAAATGCACGTTTCTAGGCTTGTGTAACCGTACCCAAACACGTACATTTGTTGGTTCAACATTAGTTAACCAAAAGGTTATACCATATGAGCAATTTCATATCAACCATATTCTTCTTCACCATAACTAGTCCAAATGACTCAAATGAACTAGTTAGAGAGTTGTTCAATTGCTTAGATCTTTATGTAACTACACAAGACACAATCGAAGCAAAAACAATTTGATTCACTCGAATCGGTTCATGAACTTTATAGCCACGGTTTGCAAAAGCATTCCTTAATTTATTTAAACATGAGTTCAAGAACAATCGTTTTTAGATATAACCAACTCAAGTTCGCGGACTGGGTTCAATCGCAGTACTCACATGGAAGGTAGAACCGAAACTTATTTTGGTAGAACCGTTAAACCTATGATTGTGATTGAATGTTTGTTTGATCAATCTCATAGTTCTTGAAAGTCCGATGAACCAATTCTAAACTTGTTTGGAAGTGTGGCAAATCGATTTCAAGGTTGTAAGTGTGAAAGAGAACTTACAAAGTAAGGATGTCGACATACTTTGAACATGTGATGTGAATGTTTATTTCTTTAATTGTTCAAAGATATTCCTTAATAGCTATGGGAAGAGAATCCTAATATCGAAACATAATTACGTTAAGAATCTTTTAATTAAGGTTATTAATTTCATTTTGTAGGGAAATATAAGAATTAGTAATGTGCATTTACTAATTAGATTTTCCGAGAGATTTCGATCATTATTTTTGAAGGTGTTGAGATTGAGCATTTCCGGGAATTATGAAAACCAAATTTGTGCTTTAATGAATATATTGAGAATATTTTCGGTTTTGGAAATTCCTTGGTATCCAAACTTCCTTGTCTATAAATACTTGAAGTTTGCCTTTCTAGTTCAAAAACTAATCCTTCGAGAACAATTATGAGTATTAGGTTTTTGAAGTTAAGAACTTTTAATTAAGGTTATTAATTCCTATTTTGTTGTTAGATTTTCCCCGAGAGATTTCAATTTGGGAAGTGATCATTATTTTTGAGCCGCATGAAGAGCATTTGTATGGAATTATGAAAACCAAATTTGTGCTATTTCAAAGGACGAATGTGCTTTAATGAATATATTGAGAATATTTTCGGTGGCACATGTTTGGAAATTCCTTGGTATATCCAAACTTCCTTGTCTATACCCGCTTGGGGGTGAAATACTTGAAGTAATCCCTAATTAGCTCAACCAGTATTCCTAGTATATTTTGCGAAATCTCTTACGTGTTACTCTATAAGAGTAACACTCGGTCATCATGCTACAACGATAATGAGTAACCTACACTTATAAATGGCTTTATCTTTTACAAGATGAATGATCGGTTTTTTCTTTGAACGAAAATCCACCATCAACAAAGAATTAGTAATGTGCATTTACTAATTAGCGAGAGATTTTCGGTTTAAAGTCTTCTTTGGGATTGAGAAGCTCTAGCGTGTACCGTTGGTGGAAAACTAGATAATTGCGGTTTATCTTTTGTTTTCGATTGATTTGATTGACTAACGGTGGTTGAAATCTGATTGCACCTAGTTTGTTTATGCTTGAGAATCTTCTCTTCTGATATAAGATTCACTCAAACTAGTTCAGAGTTTCGACAAGGATCTTTAAACTGTTGTTAGTTCTAAAGATGATCTTGTGATAATCCATTGTTAACAGACTCCGTTCTGTGCGTGATTGATCACAAGAGATTCAAGTGATTGTGTGCAGATTTTTATTGAAGATTTAAGAAGATTTGAAGACAAAGAAGATATTGAAGATCTGACTTGGGTTTTATAATCTTTGGTGTTCACAATACTTGTTTTGGTAAAAGAGGATCCAATTAATAATCGGTTTATCCTTGTGGTAGATTGGATTGATTAATTGAGTAGATCGGCATCAACACAATTCTTTGGATTAAGAGTGTTGTTGGCTTAATCTTAAACGATTACTTCGGTAGAACATAAGATAGATCTAAAGACCTGACGAAGGAGTTTATGTTAAGATAAACGGAAGAGCCTTTGTTTGACTCATATCACTTGGTTGAAGAGAGTTGATACCAAATAGATTTATTATTCCTTTACTGTTTGGAATACGAACCAAAGGAATTGTTCCAAGTACGTGACTTATTTATAAGTTGGAGGCGTGGGAATATAGACGGAACTAGGTGAAATATAGGTTTAGTTGCTTGATCTCAACTATACAAAGTTAGGTATAATTTTGTGTAGCGGCTTAATCCTGAGAGTATTCAATTCTGGACAAGGTCCCGGGGTTTTTCTGCAAAACTGAAAGACCATTCCTTAGTAGAAAGACAGATCATACTACTACCTGATAAGATCAACTCAAAAGAATCAAAGGAAAGAGTTCATAATCGCTTCTGGAAAAAGGTTCCTCCTCACCCATATCGAAACAATTCTTGTTTTGATGAAGAACAACTCCAGAAGAGAGGGAAAGAAAGAATCTCTGCCAAAAGAAACAATTAGGAATTTCCGATAATTGTTTCAGATAATCATGCTGCTGTGCACCATAAGGAAATCCTTAGAATGAGAAAATCTTATGAAAATCTCATTAATAGAATTAAGAGATATTTATCCATCTCTAAAAATTCACACATCAGTACATCTTCTCCACATGATCATATCACAAGAGTTAGAAAAAATCATTATTCTGGGAGAAAATATTTTGGGCAGAAATTCCCAAGGAGAAACATGAACTATGGTTCTGATACTCACTGTAATATAGAAAAATCTTACCCTGATAGCACTCTCATCCCTTTCCGTGCTCTTAATTATGGATGAGAAAAGCACAATAAAAAGAAGAGCACATCCTCGTGTGATTGTTTATCAGAAAAATCTGTGACACTTTATGGATGACTGCTGATCCATGACTGTGTAAAAAGTGTTCATGTTTATCATGATCTTCCAAAAATAGGTTATATTTAGAATTTTCGAATTTTAATAAACCTTCCAGCATGAGAAGTTCGGACAAAGGAAATAGAATATATTCTTGTAGTATTTTCGGTATTTCCTGATATTTTTGGTCCAAAAGTTGTCTATTCTTAAAGAGAAACTATCTCTTTCTTGTATTCTGAAACCCTGATCAATCCCTATTTAAATAACCGAGCATGCCTCCAATAACTCGCATTGTCACAAAGGCTAATAAGGAGGAAGCTCAAAAGGTTAAGGATTGTCAAGGAATCAATACAGAAAGGAAAAACAAAATCATATCAAAAATCATGTCTGATTATGATTCCGATAGTTCTGTTGGATCACAAGATGAGTCATGTCTGTTGGCTTACAATTTACAAGATCCAACCAAAACCAAGTGGATTCGTTCTGATAGTATGATTGACTATATCCAAGGTTTTGAAGAACTAAGAACCAACCTGGTAATGACGGTTCGAAATCAAGATTGGCTCAAAGATAAAATTGAGGGGACAAAAGCTGATCTTGCTGATATGAAGGTTCAAGTTGAAAAACTTGAGAAACAAGAAGTGGTTGTAGACAAGTCTCTTGAGACATGCTTCAAAAGTTTGAACACTGAAGAAACCTCAGTGAACAACAAGAGCACCCCTAGAGATTAAGTTATATGCTGTAATACTTAATCCAGGAAAGTAGACATCAATTTTTGATTTCTTTCAATAATTGTATTAGGTCTATTATGAATAAAACTATCTTATTTATGAATAAAATTATTGGTTTATAATTTTTCTTGTGATAGTTTTTGATTTACATAGCCTGTGCTTGAATGCTTTATCATATTGCTATGTATGTTTATGGGATGTTTGATTTCGGTTTTCATGACCTTAATATTCAATCTCATATGATGTGAACTTTAGGTTTGAGTGACTTTTTGGTTTAGCAGGATTAAGTTCTAGCCCATGTTGTAGGATTTATCAAAGGATCATGAGAGATTCTGATTGAAACAATATGTGAAAAAGTCACAATATGTTGAATCGTTTGGTTTAGCATAAAAGTATATGTGTTTCGGGGTTTCAACTTTTGCATTGCATAAGTTAAAACCGGTTTTCAACCTTTCTCTGGTAAAGGTTGGTTGTTGTTGTTCTTTTGTCTTGCAAGAGGATGATAACATAGTGATATTTCGGTATCAATTCTCCCTGGAAAGAAGATACAAACATTATTGGATAAGAGGATGCAAAATTTGAGGTAACGACTTTGTTAGTTAATCGTTTTCCTGTTTAAGAAAAGCCTGATTTTATTGCGTATATTTATTGCTTTTGCTTAACAAAATTTCGGTACAATTGATGTTTTATTCCATTATTTGTGTATGGATGTGTGTGTGATTCAATTGTTTCCGGTTAAGAAAAACTATTGTTATCTTTCTTTATTGTTTGGTATCAATCGTTTAGGCTTACAAAATTTCGGTGCTTTAATGTCTATGTTGTTTCAATTGCTTCCGGTTGAGGTAAATAATTATGCAATTTGGTTTGTATGAATTGTTTATGGCTTAAGAAAAATAAAGGTTTTTGGGATAAATTGTTTAGTCCAATTTGATTCCGAATAAGAGAAACTAAGTTAATTCCGATCTTAGTTAGACTTATCAAAGTGGAGGTTTCGGTTATTTAAGTCTAATCGAATGCGTTAACAAGAAATACTAGTTAACTAACCTAGTACTTGTCTTGTTTAAAAGTGAAAGGTCTAAGTTAAATGGATAATTAGAACCCGATGAGAAAAATAGAGTTATCTTTATTTTGGTCTTATCGAACAAGCGATTGTATTTGTACAATCGGTTTAGCAAAGGAACTAAGGTTCTTAGTCGATTTTTGGTTTGCTAAACTATTTGGGAAAATTGCTACGGGCAATTGTTTCCTTGGTAACATATCAAAATAAAATTACTTTGTAGTTTCGGTTTTGATATTGGTTATCAAAAATGGTGTGTGGAACCCTCGTGCTTAACTCTTATAGGTTGCAAGTCTTGTGAGATTTGTAAGATCCTTTCGGTTTGTCTTTTATTTGCTCGTACCTTTGTCATTTTGTGACAAAAAGGGGGAGAAATATATGGAGTAAACAAGTGATATTGGTATTGATTTATATTGATTGGTATCACTAATGGAAAGAACATTGGTGCTTAAACGTTTTATCTAACGAAAGAGTAAAGCATAGACTAAGGGGGAGTAACATATTAGATTGATAAGGGAATAACAAAGACGTGAGGATTGAAAATCTACCTATCTTACCTTTAGGGGGAGTATTAGCTTTGTTATTATAATGTCAACAACGGCATTTATGGATTGAATGTATACAAGTTATTGTGTTGTTGAATTTGGGAATCAAGCGTATGTGTAATGAATTCTTGTAATTTGTTTATCCATATGATGTAAGAGTTTTGTCACTAAAATTGACAAAGGGGGAGATTGTTAGAGCATAGCTCGGCTGAACCCAACAAAATTTGGTATGTCAAGTTTGGTTGTCATATTTTAGTGAACCAAAACTCATTTAAAGAGTCGCTTGATTATGTACTAGAGTCAACTTCGTATAGGTTAACTTGAAAGTATTAGGATATGAGACATTACAAGTATTACGTGAAGAATTGAAGAATGTGAAGAAGTACGGAGCTACAACGACGACATCATCCTTCCACTTGAGGTTAGTAATATTTGACTTGAACTGTTTCATTCCCTAACGTATCTTTCAAGTTGTACATATTGAAAACATAACTGCGAAGCTATAAATGATTATACTCTAGTTAGACGTAGTATTAAGGAATACAATACGAAGTATAACGCTTATCTTTTGAACTTCGTATATAAGACATCGACATAATTGTTTTTTGAATGCTATTGTGATTATGTATGGGTATGAGGTGAATATTTCATCATAGGAAACAATGTTTTACATTCGTTTAAAGGAAGTAAATTCATGAACTTGTTTTGTGAATCGAAAGGGAAATCGCTAGGCTTATTGGTATTGTTATTCATTGCATATCTTTTGAACTACCAATATGTGTGATTAGTATAACCGCTGATGACTTGTTTATGTTCTTGGTAAAACTATTCACAAGGCCTGACTTTTGTATTGGTATGACTTTTATTAGTGAAACCGATCTTAAGTAATCACATGAGATGGTATGATCGATTTAGTGTTATTGGTATGACTAACTCTAGGCAAAGGGGAACCGATCCTAGTAAGAGGTGCAACCGATCCTATGGACATGTGCAACAAATACAAGTTAGATACCATATATATGTGGGAACCGATCCTAGTACCTAGTTAACCAACTTTTGGTAACTAGCGTGACTAATTCTAGTACCCACATGGAGGTAAAACCGAAACTTGTTTTGGTAGAATCGTGAAACCCATGTTTGGTGATTTGATAGGATAATCAATCACATAGTTCTTAGAAGTCAGATGAACCAATTCTAAACTTGTTTGGAAGTGTGGCAAATCGATTCCAAGATAGTAAATATGAAAGATGATTTACTAAGTTAAGATGTCGACATCCTTTGAACATGTTCAGTAGCGCTTATCTTTTATTGTTCAAAGATATTCCTTAATATCTATAGGAGAATCCCGGATCGAAAATAAATTGAGAATCTTTTAATTAAGGTTTTTAATTTTATATTTGGAAAATAAAAATTAGTAATGTGCATTTACTAGTTGGAGATTTTCTAAGAGATTTCGATCAATATTTGGACAAAGCATTTTCAGGAATTATGGAAACCGAATTTGGAAATATATTGCATATATTGAGAATATTTTCGGTTTTGGAAATTCCTTGGTGTCCAAACTTCCTTGGTATATAAATATCAAAGTTTGCATTTCGAGCAAACTAATCCTCAGAGCCAGCAAAACTACCTAGTTGTGTTGTTACTGGTGGAACCGCCTATTCGGAGAGGAAAGTAACCTAATTAGGCGAAATCTCTTACGACCGCTCGGTTTAAAGACTTCTTTGGGATTGAGAAGCTCTATTAGTACTGTTGGTGGGAAACTAGATAATTGCGGTTTATTATTAGTTTTCGATTGATTTGATTGACTAACGATTGTTGAACTTTGATTGCACCTAGTTTGTTTATGCTTGAGAATCTTCTCTTCTGATATAATAAGATTCACTCAAACTAGATCGAAGCTTCGACGGGGATCTTTATACTATTTGTAGATCTAAAGACGTCTTGGGATAATCCATTGTTAACAGACTTCGTTCTATGTGTGATTGATCACAAGAGATTCAAGTTGATTGTGTGCAGGTGTTTATTGAAGATCTAAGAAGATTTGAAGACGAAGAAGATTTCTGATTTGGGTTCATAATCTTTGGTGTGCACAATACTTGTTTCGGTTAAAGAGGATCGAACTATAATCGGTTTATCCTTGTGGTAGATTGGATTGATTAGTTGAGTAGATCGGCATCAATACAATTCTTTGTGATTAAAAGTATTGATTGCAAAATCTTGACAATTACTTTGGTAGTTGTTATTAGATAGATCTAAGGACCTGACAAAGGAGTTTATTGGGATAAACGGAAGAGCCTTTTGTTGAACTCATATCACTTGGTTGAAAATAGTTGTTACCGAACAGATTTGTTGTTCCTTTCCTGTTTGCAATACGAACCAAAGGAATTGTTCCAAGTGCGTGACTTATTAACAAGTTGGAGGTGCTAGGATACAGACGGAACTAGGTGAACTATAGGTTTAGTTACTTGGTCTCAACTATACGAAGTTGGTTTGATTTTGTATAGCGGCTTAATCCTGAGAGTATTCAATACTGGATAAGGTCCCGGGATTTTTCTGCATTTGCGGTTTCCTCGTTAACAAAATCTTGTTGTGTCTTTTACTTTTCTATTTCCGCAATTATAATTATTTTTATTATAAGTAGAAGTAAAATACACAAACTTTAATTCCTATTTACTTGATAGTAATCCTATTGTGTTTGGTTAAATCCGAACCATTTATCAAGTAAACATACTTCGTTGTTGTATTGTCTCGATCTTGTATCCATAGTCAATCACACAAGTTATCTTGTTGTCGTATTGTCTCGATCTCGTATCCATAGACGATCACACGAAGTGTGAACCGATTAGTTTTATTGTCTCGACTCAGTCCATAGACAATCAAATTCTTATAGGCGGAAAAGTTTTAGATTGAGGTATATTTGGGTACCCTCGTCTTTTCACTTTTCCTTCCAATCATAGTTTTGAAGCACAATTTCTTAAGATCAACATCATGAATGTTTGCATAAAATACTTTTGTGAGTAAATCAAATCCATTCTCAAAGCCACTAAAGATGTTTCCTAGTTCATATTTATCAAAATAAACTAGATCTTCACTTTTAACATACCCTTCCTCTAATTTTATTTCTAAATTAATTTCTCTAAAAGCAATTCTCTTTTCGGTTTCATGACAATCCTTATTAAAAAATCTCACCCTAGGTTCATCTTGAATAAAGGGTTCAAGGATCTCATCAGGCTTGGGTTTCTTACTAACTCCTTTGGTTCTTCTCATAATTGTTTATTAAACATAAAAGGAAGAAATTTGATCTTACTTGAAAAGCTCATTTTGAAGATTATTGCTTGATTTGCTCCTTCTTGATACACTTCCTTGCAATTAAAAAGGAACAAAAATTGTGAACAACAACTCAAATCATGAAGATATCACACCGGTTCAGAAACCCTAATCTCCACTTCTAATCCCATTTGTAAACTCTCGGAAGAAGAAGAAGGAGTAGGGGAGTTCGCGTACTCTTTTAATAAAGCCTTAATGGGCTTGGCCGGGTTCGGGTGCGGAAACTTCGAAACCATTTTAATTAAAAAATATTCCGTTATGAGTACACAATCATACCCGGTTTTTTATTTCCGGGTCAATCCAAAAATTGATAAAACTATCAATTTAATAATATGATTAACCTTATTCTCAGCTCAATGGAAAAATTCCAGAGCACAAGATGACAAATTGACATTCACGGAGAGAGAAGACCTGTAATTCATATTGATCTTATGACATCGTGATATTGGAGCCAGCTCAATAATGCGTGATGTTGTGATCATAATTTATTACAAGATTCTTCCTTAACCATGGAAGAATTTCAAACACTTGATAGATATATTGTGGAACATAAAATACAACCAGTAAAAAAATTAAAACTATTTTCCCCATCTCAAATAAATACATGATGGGTGATGCCAGAATCTTGTTAACAAGAGGTTAGATGAGCAAAACGCTCACAACCCAATCTGGAGAGATAGTCTTTCGGTTTAGTTTCTTCATCCTCATGGTGATCAAGAGATGATATTTCGAAAATATCTGGAGTAATCAAAATAGTAGCAGATGTGTACATTTTTCTAACGTGCCCAGGTTTCCCACATTGATAACAGGTTTCAGCAACTGGAACCCGAATGGGCGCCTCCTTACTCAAGACCGCTGCAACGTATTCCAAGAACTTAAACATTTTTTCAAAAGATAAAAGACATCTTCGTCTAGAACCTATTCTATTGCATTCCTTAAAGAGATTGTTTAACAATCTTTTAAGACATTGTAGCTTTTTACTCTTTACATGATGTTTCTTGTGTTTAACCTTTGCAGAGGATTCTTTATTTTTTTCTTTTTGATTCTTCACCATCAATCAAGGTATCGGGGATTTTGATTGAATCGAGAGCATCCTGTGAGTCAGTGTGTCTTAAGGAAGATATTCTCCGAAGAATCATCAAGGGATTCTGGTGTGCATCCTTAGAGATTTCGTCCTTGTCCATATGGTTAGACTGCTTCAAACACATACTTATTAGGTCTTATTGTGTTTGTCTGCTCTGATACCAATTGAAAACACTGGGGGTACCAAAATACACCACCAAATTTTTTATAGGCAATCTGAATGGACAAACTCAACACAACTCCGAGAGTTAAAACTCAATCAAGGAAAGGGTCTAGAGTTATTGCAATTAGAGCGTTTACAAAATTGAATCCATGAACCTAATCACAAAGAGAGTTCTTGGACGGTACCAAAGACCAATGTCCAATGATCAATCATTGTTAAAGAGGAAACCGCAAATGCAGAAAAACCCCGGGACCTAGTCCAGATTGAACACCAAACTGTATTAAGCCGCTACAGACACTAGCCTACTACCAATTAACTTCGGTCTAGAATCTAGTTGATCCCGAACTCAGTCTCTTACTGATTCGGGTACAATCACGCTCCTTACGCCCCTTGAATCTCAACAGGACTCAGCGCAATCGATTCCCTTATATAACGTCACACCAACTAAGAATTGCTTCAACTCAATTGAAGACTTTAAACCAAATTTGCCTCCCACAGATTAAGCATATTAATTGATTTCTTGATTTACGATCGAAAAGGATGATCAAATCAAACGTAGGATCAAGGTGATGGAAATCGATAGCAATTTGACAGGATTCTAGCTATCTTCAAAATCTGGACTTATGCCACCCAAAGTGCAGCCTAGATTATTATTCACCTCACAAGGATAAAACTTGTGGAATCAAAAAGTTGAGACGAAGAGAACTTTGTGATTTGTATCTATCTTGTTCAAGTGATAAATCAACAATCGAATAAGATCAGGATACACAAGTTATCAGGATAAAAGATAACTGGATCTGGTTTCACGAAGCCCAATGAATTCTTTGATAGTCGCTAAACCCTAAAAGGGTTTTTGGAGAGGAAGACTCTAGATACAACTAGGAAACATCAAAAAGTAGTGTCAGGATTCAAAGATCCCAGTTTCCAAGAGTTCCCCTTATATAGACATTCAAAGCATATGTTGCTTTAGGTTTAAGCTAAGATAGCTTTGGAACAGTGCAAAAAATATTCACGGTTAGATGAAAACTTTGAATCTTATTCACATAAACAAGATATACACTTTGGTTAGGTAAACCGTAATCGAACCATGTACAAAGACTATGCCCAACATGGTTAGTCGAAACTAGCCGGTACGAATTTAAAAGTTTGACACTCATTTTCATGAACACAAAGACATTAATCTTGAGTCACAATTATGTGATCAAATGAGTCTAGTGTTTTAATAGAGAATTGATCAAATGCATATCATCTCATAGAAATAATTTAATTGCAATTGAATCATAATCGATATAGTTGGAAAATACACAAAGTACAAATACATGAGTCGTTCGTGAATCGGTTGAGTCATGGTACGCGGAACGGTTTGCAAACTTATGAGCAAAGCCGAGTTCCGGAGTTGACAGAACTTTTTCAGTTCACGTACCGGTTTGCAAACTTAGATGCAAAACTGAGTCCCAGAGTTGACAAAACCTTTTCAGTTTGCAAACTGGTTTGGAAACCTTAAGACTTTACCGGTTCTGGAGTTCACATAACCTTTTCAGTTTACGTACCGGTTTGGGTACTAAACTGGTTCAGTAACATAGAACCGTATTGGTTCACATACCTGTTTAAATACTTAAACCCGGTTCCCTTACCACAGTTCCAAAATGGTTTGTATACGAATATACATACCTATCTGGATTACGAAACAAACAGATTTTCCCATGATGTGCATACGAATATGCGTATCACACAAATATGTAAGTCGATATATATCTACTCCGCTACGTGTACGAGTACATGTAATACGACTTCAGACTTATACTAGTTTTCTCAGTTTGTAAGACTAATAACACTGACTTTTATTCCAAATATAGTAGTTCTATATTTCTTTATATCAATTCAATACATTCCTGAATAACATCAATGATACATATCACTGTTTCATGCTATTTTGGAATGATAGACTTGAATCATGATTTGGTTCCGAATAATAAATTTTCTCCACCGAAATTGATCAAGTATGAACAAATGTTTATTAATCTTAGTCATTATATTTCGAGAAATTCGTAAACTAGATAATTAGTTCTCGACTCGAAATTATTGTTTATGCAAACTAGTTTAATTAGTTATGCGACAACTGTCTCAAGGATAAAAAAGTGAATATAACTTGAGAAATAGGTGGTTCAGTCTTCACTTACCTTTTGTTGATGAAGTTCTCCAAAAACTTCAGTTGATCTTCGCCTTCAAACGGTAGAACGCAAATGATGACTGGTTCGTTTCTCAACTACCTCCATCCTAGACCAAGACTTAACTAATTGTAGACTAGAAATCAAGATACAAGTTTTGACAACAATCTTGAGATAGCAACACTTGTGAGTTCGACCGAGCAATGCTCTAACACTACCAACTTCGTATGGTTGAGATCAAGTAATCTACCCCTAGTTACCTACTTTCCTCAGTATCCCTGCGCCTAAAACCAATCTGGCCAACACACATGAATCCTAAGATAGAGCTCACGATCTTAATTTGCCTCACCAGCCGTGAAGACTTGGTCAATTCCTTCAGATCGTATTCTGAAACAGTAAATGACTAAACTATATTCGGTAACTGCTCTCTCAATCTCAAGATTCAAATCAGAGATTTATGTTGAGTCAAACAAAGGCTCTTCCTTTTAATATAATAAACTCTTTTGTTTAGTTTGATCAACCAATATCAAGATTATCAAGATAACCATATTTAGGTCTACAAACCATCATATTCGGATACTGAAAAATATCACCAAATGATAGTTTATCGATCTAATACGACTTGAAATAAGATGTCTATCAAAAGATAAACAATGCTAAGTCTGATCTCAGACGATCAAGAATGTGCACGAAGTAAATTGCACAGATAGGTAACCGATAAGAAATCTTCTTGTCTTCAAATCTTCAATGTCTTCAATGTATATCTATGCTTCAAGATTGTCAACTAGAGATTATCCAAGGATATTCCTTGTTTGCTTTTAAAATTAATTAAAAGTTCACGAAGGAATTGTCTATTAGATTTCGAAACGCAAAAGGTTGTGGTGTGATGGGTACCCTCCCCTTTTCAAAATTTTATCGTTAACTGAAGATTGCCTCAAGGTTCGTGTGAGGATGAAAAACGAGTTAATAGTAAATTAACGTTGTTATTATTTATAATTATAATTATTATTTTATTTTTTGAAAATTCAATTAGTTAATGATAATCAATTCACGATTTAGGTACCAAACTCCTCCCTAGAAGAATGTTGGTCCAAGGGTATGTTCTTGACAAAATCAAGGTACCAAACTACAAAAAAAAAAAAAAAAAATCCAATTTTTCTTTGATAATATCAAAGCTGGATTCATATAAGAGAGTAAACGGTGTCGATATTAAACTTTGTTGGTGCAAGAAGAATGGGAAATAAAAAAAAAGTCAAAATCTAAACCAAGATCAATTCATATTTTTATGTCAGATTTAGTTTTCAGTCATATCGATTATGACATGAATAGTAGTTCAAGTCTAAAACTATAAACATTGGCACGGATAGTTATGTTATTTTTTCCACTACATATTTTGGTTGTTCGTAGTAGTGGGACCACGACAAGCGGTGTTTGTTTTAAGCACTTTCTTTATTTAGACAGTGGGTAATTACTATCTCAATAGTGAAAATAAAAAAGTATTTTATTTCCGTTTTCTCCTTAATACTATTAATTTCTCGTATAAAAAGTCTTGTTTCTTCTTTTACAGATATACAACTTCCTTGTTTCTTGTCCCTTATAAAAACTTTCGAGTTCTATGGTCGTCTTCCTCATTAAAAACAAGCCTTAAATCTCAATTAAAATAATTGCTTCATCCAAATTTTGATGGATTAATCTCTTATTTTCTGAAAACTCTGTAATAACATTAATTTTTTTTCTAGCCATGAAAATCAAATCAGATAAACACAAAAACTAGATTTTTCTATTTCCTCTTGATTGCTTCTCGTTGATACGCATCACAAAGTATTTTTGATCTAAATGGATTACCAGGTTCGGTAATTTTTGTTCAATTATGAGAAAGTGATCTTGATTTCAAATAATTAATGTACTTGATGTTTTGGTCTTTCCAATATAATAATCTTTATTAGTATAATAATTTTTCCATTAGTTGTAGCATCAAACTAATAGTGGGGATTTTAATGCAGGAACTGCTCAACTACCACGATCTTAGAATTGACACAACCTCTAGGAATAATCACGGTTCTAGTGGAGAAAAACGAGGCATGCTTATGGCGGTCAGAACAATAACAAATATACAATAGATAAAAATCCGCTTAGAGTCGACTCACAAAACCTAGTCAATTTATCACCAGCCGGATTGAAAGAACAACTGTATTTGCGACATCAGAGACATACTACAGTCGATTCTGATCGTACAATCCACCGCATCGATAGAGAGGCCAACTAATCGGATACACTAGCAAATCTAACTTTAGACGAAAGCCAAAAAGGATCTTTTGAAACAACTTTTTGGGAATACATAGTACGTGCTCTTTAAGATAATATGTGATTGATGACTCCATGAGCGTAACATACTGACGCGTAAAAAATGTGACGGTCTTCTGTTAGTGGAATTCATCAGATTTTGAATGAATTTACGTTCTTACATAAAAGTGTACGAAAGTAGAGTAATGGCGAAAATATTGGAAAATAGCATCCGTGATCACAAAGCAAACGGCTTTGGATAACAGCTAAAAGATATGACTACAACAAGAACAATGGTTGACCATTATGTAAGAGACCTATGGCAAAGAAAAACAAACAAGCTGTAAGAATAATTAAACTTTTAAATTATAGGAGGCAACAACCGAACTGGCCTAGTCCATAAGACGGCTATGAACTCACCACCAAGCGAATAAGTGATGCCATTCGCAGTACAACTCGTTAATATCTTGAAATAACTTTTGACAAAAAAAAACTTTCGAAAACTCATTCTGGCTTCAACAAATCTTTTTGAGGTGAGTTTGTTTCTTTCTTCTCGAGTACTTGATACTGGTCAGCCCTTGTGATTTCCTGCTGAAAGCGTACAGAAGTAGCTAGTTAAGAGTTTGATGAAATGATAATTTTAAATCTCCAAAAGGACAGTATGAATCGACGATAAATTCATTATCAGTTTTATTCAGGAATCAATTCCATGTGATTACTTTCATTCACGTGCCCCTTATCCCACAATCGCGTGTCCCTCATTAGTATTCCTGACCTAACATCACTAATCCCTCATACTACTGTTTCAAGAATTTTGTCTTTAGTTTAAATGCAGTTTTGTAAAATCTGCAATCATGACCTCCATCAGAATTATTATAACTTTGATCAAATAAAATCTCAAGTAAAGAATAGTAGTTAGCTGGCGTTGTAACTCCAAGCCCCATCTATTACCTGCCCCTATATCTATTACCTGCCCCATGTAATCTCACTACAGCGATCAACCTCCATCTACTATTTCTAAAAAAATTGATGAAGCAAGCTTGGGTAGAGAGTAGAGACTGATCCAAATAAACGATTTCCAAGAGACATAGTGCCACAAGAAATACATGGTAAGTTGCATTGTGAACAAAACAAAATGAAAAGAAATAAATTTGCAAATTGAATCCAACTAGAAAATAGGAACCAACTCCTAAAAATCCTCCGAGGATTTGATTATACTGTCCTTGATAAACATCCAACAGCTCGTCTGAAGCAATGATAATAATAAATGTTACATCCTTATGAAATATGGCTCCTACGGGCGTATATACCAAATGTCTAACATGGCCCAATACAGCACAATTACAAAATTCATGAACATGTTTAGAGCATCTCCCATGGTGTGCAAGACACTACAAAAATACGGCAGATACATTACCAGAATACCTAAAAACATACAATTTTATTATGTTCTTAATCACAACGGTCTTAAATCATACATAAAACTGTATGTTTTTTCAACTGAAAAGTTGGAAAGAGTAGATTTTTAGAGACTCAGGGTTTAAATTTTATTTTTAAAACTTTCTTATTATAATACCATTTTGAGAGATCACACAAGAAAATGAAATTCCTTCCAGATTATTTAAGATATTTTCTTATTTGTCATCTATATTTTGGGGCTTCTACATTCCATAAGAGATGATCTTGGAGTTAGGGCAACAACTATTGTAATTGTGACTCACTGATTTGGCCATAGCCAATCAACAGAACGCCACTTCGAACTCACGTGAACAATGCAATATAAGCAGTTACATTTTCTATTCTTATTTTTCTCTCCAACGGTTTTAAGGCTTCTAGAGATATCAATATGTAATATGGCTCCACTAACTAAGAATATGCCTACTTTAGGTAACCTAGAGAAGGCCTATATTAATCTACAACAGTATACCCGAATATAACAAAAGTAGATATACGAAAGATTCCTAATCCTTCGGTAAAATTCAGGTCCTCAAATTACCACAAGATCGACCTAATGCACCTGCTTAGATGTATATAATGGTGTCATGTACAGTAAGAAGGTCCGCATGCATCTCAGGTACTACTAGCATGTATGAGTGGAATGGCAAAGCAAAAGATGTACAATCAACTAGAACAGAATCAACAGATAGGTTAAAGATTCCAAGTCCAAAGACTAATACTGCTTAATTATTCATCCATCGAAAATTAGAAAAGAACAGTATAAATTCACGGTGATGATACATGTGGAAAATTATTCCAGTACCACTGATGAAAAACTTATCTCCCAATATCAAAATTGTCAAATGACCCTAATAAGATTGAGTTTAATATTCATGAACTGCTGATTGGATCGGTGGATCAATGCAACTTGCAATTGGAAGTATAAATATTGAATTTGCGGAATCATACAAGTTATAGGATCATATTTTAAGTTACAGCAATACTGACCATTCTTTAAGATACCCTACCAACAAAATCCTCCGAACAGATAGCTGTTTCATTCAAATTAGGTAGTTCAAAGAATATAAAGTTACTTTATCTTTTGAAAACAAACCTGGATATGTACATCTTTGAAGCCATCAAACATCATCATGGAAAGTGAGACTATCTGTCATACAAAATGCATTGAAGACAAACAAATCAAGGATAATGCACGTATTACACTATCTAGCAAAAACCAAACTGACGCAGACTAAAAGTTAAGCTTCGAAAAAGAACACAACAACAAACATAACACAGACACTAGATATCTGAAATCAACAATGTGTCAAAACTTGTCACAAAAAACACAACAGACACTTGTTCTACAGTTCATAACTCTGGTTACTGTGTTACAACCTACATACTCTGGTGGAAATCCGGTGTTCAGCCCTAAACAGCCAGTAAGGTTCCCGTTCAAACTTTACAAGGCAAATTTAGTAATAAACTGTTTCAGTAGTGGTCTGCTTTTATTGAACTAGATTAATACTTCCGAAAGAAGCGTGAAGGTTCAGTGTCATAGGCTGGTGCTCATACCAACAATTAGGCTTGGATTTGTGTCATTGCAAAGCAACATATATCTTCCATAAATATGGGACTGTTAACATCAACAAAGAGCACCTACCAGTTACCTAATACCCTAAGTTTAGCTGTCGAGTGGAAGCAATTGGGAATATATATATTCCTGTGGATCCTGAATTGGAGCTGAATTAGGATTAGTCAATGTTGAGCGCCCTTATGAAGACGTAATAATTTTATTGTAGGATCTCCAATGTGTGTTCCCCGTAATATCACACACAGTATCCTAACAAATGTCGACCTTCAAACTGTGTCGTGTGGCCAGTCATATATGTTACTATGTTAACACTTTTATGTAGCTCAAACAATTGCATCACCAGTATCTTTTATCTGTCAAAAATAGATCATAGAATATCATATGAACTTCCTCACAGATAATCTTCCTAACCGAGAAATGTATCAACCTTTTCACAATAAAAATACTAATAAGATCAAAGAGTAGATAATAAAAGCTTGCATAATTCATTAAATAATAGTTTTCGTTCTGACACCTAAATTTACTACATGTGGCCTAATTAACTTGTGTTGAAGTCTGGAAACACTATGATCTCTGGCAAGCATAACTTTTTTGGGTAAAACTACAAAGTGCTACTTTCAGATATACATAGATTTGAACCCTTTCTACAGTTCTCATTCATTGATACATGAGATATAACTAACTTTGAAAATGCCTTCAATTGGAAGTGTATAGCATGGTTCGCATGAACAATCTTGTGTACCTGCAGAAGATTGATATCTCCCCCTTGAAAGCTTCAAGTGAGTTTGAGGATGGTCCCAAAACTACAACTTCAAAATTCTCTCACTCCAGGCCGCTTGATCTCCAGCAGACGTTTATAGTTTCTAGCAACAAAGATGAGACACCCGCTATTAAATTATTATTTTTCTTATACCCGATAGTATATACTCAACAGGAAGAATTAGCTGGACCAGCACTAAACACCCACAAAAAACACGATCGCTTTTGACCAGGAAAAATTTAATATTTCAGAAAGTTAGTCATCCTTACTTCTCAAAATAACCAACATATATTAAAGATGTGATAAACAATTCACTAGCTGAAAAAGACACAGCTGGATAGCTCAAGACTCAATCAGCTGAAGGATTCCTTGCGTACCCAGCACATAGGTACGAATCATGTGATTTTTTATAGAGTATGAGAGAGCTAATCATAGGAAGTGGAATGTCTTGATTTATAGGTTTAGAGTCTAGGTTTACCCAATATTAACCAATAGTGATTCCAGAACATTCCATACTAAAAGATAGACATGAATGTGAGTACCTTTCTGCCATGTACGATCAAGGTGAACCAGACCCGGCCATTACAAATGCCTGGAGAAGGCTTTGTGCAGCATGTGTTTGTTCAGGTGTTCCAGATAAGATAATTGCGGTGTCTGTGGCTCCAGGTCGGGAATCAGTAATGGTAATTTTTGCACCAGAAATCTGAATGTTGGCTTTTATTAATCAGCGGCACAATCATCAAAAAAAAAATAATAATAATAATTAAAAAAATATCTAGAGAAAAAACCTGGCGAATCTGTTTCAAAGAATATCCATTTTCTCCGTATATAGATGGAACAACAGCTCGGGGGACAGAAACTTCTACAGTCGTGCTTGTGATAAAAGCAGGCTGATTCCCACTGCATTAAAAAAAAAATCAATCAAATGCGCAACTGGTCACAATTAAGCTGCTTCAGAAGCTACAAAATAGTGACAGACTATAAAATAAAGGAACATACCCGCCAAACCCTGCATTTCTTCTATGGGGAGGAACTCCTGCGTAGTCTGGGATGCCCAAGGGACCAACACCGTCACGCATTCCCTAGAAGTCATTAACAGCAGTTAATGGGCAACTATTACTGTCATTGACTGATACTAAATGTTTGACTATCAAAAAAGGAGCGATAAGCAACTTGAACAATACACTGAAGAGGTTCCAATCAGTTCTTGCCACATGCTATGCAATAGGTCAAAGGCATCAAAACATGCATTTAAACTATTTAAGTTGTTTTGTACATCTAAATATCGCTATCTATATTAATTTCAAATGATCCAAATTATATTAGTTTCAGATTATCCAAATTAACAAAGGAAATAAATAGCATACCTGATGTTCCCATGGTGCTGGAGGTGGCAGTCTTCCGGAACCAAGATGGGGGTTACCCTGTACGTGACTGTTGTGTGCAAATCGCTCATCGTTGGGATGAACATGCCCATGAGGAGGAAAACCACCGACACTATCAAAATTATGAAATGGTGCCCCTAAATTGGAATACATTCCAGGAGGTGAACGGTCCCTCCTTCCCCCAAATGGAGGATATGGTGCTACTTGGTCAGCGAAAGGAGGATGCGGTGGATGGTTAACAGAGGGATACATGTCACGGAAGAAATGATGTTGCAGCCTGCCAGTTATCTGCACTAAAGCTTCTTGCACTGCCTCAAATTCCCCAGACATCTGTTAAAGGACTCAACTGTAAGATGCCTCCCAAGAGTAACACATTAAAAATAAATTGACCACTTCTAAGCAACAAATCTTATGTCGGTATTACTCTACAACTTCGAAATTAGACAGCTTAATGTAGAGCTAGAGTCAGCAGCCAAAGTTAAAGTGGGCCTACAGACAAAACTCCTGTGCAAGTGACTATATTCTCCTCTGATACAGGGTAACCCCAAATAATCACCACGGTCTTAAACTATAATTTCCAAGAAAGTAGGTTTACGCTGCCCAGATTTTGACGGGAATAGAAGGTTTAAAGATGTGACTTTCAATGAAAAAGATACACATGGTGAAGTAATCATCATCGTTCCAGTCTAAAATCATCGGCATCAAGCCCCACCAAAAACGTTGGGCAAATCTTGACTAGTCAATCGTATTTTTTCAACAATTTTAATACTCAAAGTAGAATTACATGCTCAACGGTTACCATAATAACAAAGAATCAAAACAAACAAACCTGCACAATTTCGTCAATATCAGAGGTCCATTTTGGCATCTGGTCTCTTGCAACTATACGAATGTAAGCCCCGGTAAATTTCCTTATTTCAGTAATTATTGAACCACCCTTCCCAAGTATGCAACCAATCTGATTGGACGACACAAGTATTCTAGCTAATACTTTTTCACCGTTATCAGATACCGCCCTTGCTATCCTATTCTGCACACGGAGAACTCCATCTTGTGCAGCAGAAAACCTATCATCTGGATGCTGCATCAGATTTGAGGTATTTCAAGAAAAAACTTCACATACAGAATCTTATTAATATAAGGATAAACATGCTGATTAGTTAAGCAAGAGAAACATGAAGACATCATATTCAACTCATCGAGTCAAAGCTTACCACTGGGCCAGTAATGAGAATAATACGATCCTCTGAATCTGGAATACTATCCAAGACTTTGATGTCACAGCCGGATTCATGCTGAAGTGCCTTGACTATGGTTCCGCCCTTCCCTATCACACCTCCAACACTCTCGTTGAAACACAATAGACGGAAGGTGATTGGCTGCACAGGTTCCATTCTGTTTGGTATGACATGTTCATGATACTTTTGTGGTGCATGCTCAAAATCCGCTCGTTCATGAGGTCCAGCAGCATAAGTTGCTCCTTGGCCAGAAAAATGATGATTTGGGGGTGGACGAACGTCAGGCTTGGGAACAGGAGGACCAAAAGAATTATTTGATGATCCAGTATGTTTGCTTGCAGGAAACGTGTCACGGTCACGAGGTGGATTATCCAGAAGTTGTTGAGATACAGATTGAAGAGCCTTCCTAACTGCATCTAATCCCCCCGTGAGCTGCACCAATAGAATATAAGCCATAAACATAATGGATTCATATACACCAATCATATTACCATAAAATATTTAAATGCACAAATAGCTGCTAGGATGGAAAAGTTCGATAACATATGACAGTTCGAGGAGTGATAATTCAAATCACGTGACAGGAAAATAGACGGAACACTACAAAAATGATAGAGCAAAACTGAACGCCGATCTCAAACTAATTCAACGTTAAGAAAAGTTATATTGTAACCCACAAATATACAGAAACAAATGGAAGCCGTGAATAAACCACACAATGAAATACCTGAACCAGTTCATCAGTTTGTGAAGCACAAAGAGGAAGTTTATCTCTTGGAAGAATCCTGATCTGTGCCCCACTATCAGCGGCCATTTGCTTGATTACGCTTCCCCCTTTTCCTAGGAGGCAACCAACTTGGGTGGACAGCACAAGTAATCTAACAACGGTTGAAGCTTTCTCTCCTTCATCTCCTTCGAGCTCTCCTTCAACCATCCTTTCAAAAACAAGGAAAAGAGCCCTCTGAACAGCAGAATTTCCTTTTTCGGCAAGTGAATCTTCAACAGGAGCAGTGCCCTTGTCCTCCTTAACTTCATTGAGTTCCGAATGTTCCTTAACATCCTCAACTCCCTTCTCCTTAACTTCATTGGATTCTGAATCTTCCTTAACATCCTCAACTACCTTCTCCTCCTCCTTAGGTTCCTCGGATTTCGAAGCTTCCTTATCATCCTCAACTCCCATTTCCTCCTTAACTTCCTTTGATTTAAAATCATCCTCAACTCCCTTTTCCTCCGTAACTTCCATTGATCGCAAACCTTCCTTGGATTCATTCTTCACTTCCATATCATCCTCGACTCCCAATTCCACCTTAACTTCCTTGGACTCCTCCTTCACTTCCACATCATCCTCCGCTCCCTTTTCCTCCTTAACTTCCATATGAACCATATCCGTGTTACTTTCAGTTTCTACCTCAACTCCATCCCCCTTATGGATCTCTTTCACATCACCACCCTCATTAACCCCATTATTATTATTCTCCCCATCCTCTTTAGTTTGTCCGCCATTCACTTCTACTACTTCTTTCTCAGGACCTACGATAACAATAACTCTCTCATCATCACCAGGAACAGGCTCTTCAACTCTAACTTTAGCACCAGTAACTTGTCGTATTTGTGAAACAATGGTACCACCTTTCCCAATTACACTACCCGATTTCGAAACAGGACATAACACACGGAAAACTATACTACCAGGTGAGATTTTCAATGGTTGTAATGGTGGATAATATCCTTGTGTCTTCTGCCACTTCCCTTTACCATTTGGCTCGTTCCGATCATGCGGTCTCTTTGACGGCGTCACGGAGAAAGACATAATAACTAAGAATTAATGTACCAAGTCCTACAATGTGATGATCAAAATACAGAATGTACGAATTAGGGTTTTAGGAATACGTAGATTTTCGCTAAAAAACTGAATGACGATTCAAAGTATAAAATATAGGTTTTAGAATGTGATGAAGTGATGAGTTAGAGGAAGTGAAACATACCTTTGCAGAAACAGAGAATTTGTGCTCTTCTTTTTGGGGGAAAATGGAAATCAGAGAGAGGGTTAGGGTTTTTAGGGAAAGCGTAGAAACATAAACAGGAGAAATTTGAAGGAGTCTAGTGGTAACGGTGTAATTTATATGAATGTTAGGGTCTAATAGTCTAGGATTTTAATCATGTTGGATTTCAGTATTAGCTGTCGGACACGTCTATCGTTTTTGATGATTTTCATGATTTTCGCTATATCTCATGTCAAGGATCCAACCGGTTAAAGCATCACAACATGGCAGAGAATTGATCAAAAAGGGGTTGGAGCCCAGCTTGTTGCTCGGCTACCGACAAGTTTCTTGTCCGATAAGGATGTATTCGATTTTTGTTTTAAAAAAGATATGACACACACAAAAAAAAAAAAGATAGACGGGAAGCGATGTTTGGAATGAGATAGTGGTGGTGGACTGGTGGTACTTAGGAAGTTGGTATAGTAAAAAAAAAAAAAAAAAGGCAGAGAATTCGGTTGTTCGGATGGTATGCGATGGGCTTTGGATTGTTGCATTCGCAAGCTTATCGACTCTCATTTGTTTTGTGAAAACTACCACTAGACCCAATTTTCAGATTTTTTTTATCGTGAAATTCACAGGCGGAAAACTTCACGCACGAACTATTTTTTGTGTTAAAATTTCCGTCATATCCAATGGAAGATTGCCGGCATGGTTTTCCAATGATGCCAGCATGGTCGATGGATTGCCGGCATTGAAAAACCGTGTCGGCAGCTACAGTAAAATATCACCTAATTAAAAAGAGTATCCCCCAATTAATTGTTTTTTTCTTCTTGTGACTTCCTTTTTCCTTCGTCTTCTCTTTCTTATGATTACCTTTTTTTGCCGAGAGAACATGGTGAAATTAATCGAGGATAATCATGTTGTCGTTAATTGATAAGAGTTTTAGAAGAAGATTCAAAGTGATTCCATTTTTAGGTTTTAAATTTGTGATGTTATTTCAATTTTCAATGAGTAATGATGATTCAATGGTTTTCTAGGTCTAATTCCATCTTTTTTGCGTGAAGTTATTATGATTTCGTTGCGTTTTGATTTGGTTTTCCTGAGGTTATTGAGAATAAACCCTATTTGTTTGATATTGTAAATAAGATTTGGAGAACTAGGATTTATGAGGAATTAAGGTTGGGTTTGAAGAAAGGTAATGGTCCTGGTGGGTGCATGGATGTATGTGTGGTGTCCTGATTTGTGATTTAAAGATGATGTTGTAATGGCCAAGAGGAGAGAAGAAGAAGAAGAAGAAGAAAATGATGTTGTTATGACTGCATAACCTGTCATGTAGTCGAGAAAATGTCTGCATAACATTTTATTCATTCGAGAAAATGGATGCATAACACATTATCTGACATCTTTTATTAGCTGTGAAATAGAAAATTGTTGTATAATCTTTTATGCATCGAGAAAATAGATGCATAACCTGATATGCATCCAAAAATATGGCTGCATAATGCATTATGCATCAAAAAAAAAAAATGTACGCACTAAAAACAACCAAACAATGGCTACATAACTGGTAGGAAATCGTTGCATAATTCGTTATGCGTCTGTTTGTTTTTTTTGTTGGATTCAGGCATATACAACGTTTTAGTGGCTGCATAACCAAAATAATAGATGCATGAACAAAAATATGGTTGCATAACGTGTTATGCATCATTTGTGGTGTATGCATACTGTGTTATGCATCTTTTTTGGAGGCTGCATAAGGAATATGCAGCCAGTTTTTTGAAATTTTTGCCTAAGATGATGATCACCTCCGATTTTTTCGTGAAAAACAAATTTTTGGTATTGTTGATTGTACTCTTTGTGTAGTCTCTTTAAAAGCTTTCCAATGAGATAAAACTTGTAAAATTCCAAGGCGCGGTTTTTTAGATATGTTATATTTAAGTTTGCATACCAATTATACCCCTGAAGAAATATGATGCATAACGAGTTACGTAGCGATTTTTAATAATTTTAGATAATTTTGGATGTCACGGAAATTAAAAAATATCTTGGGTCTGACAACAGGAATAATATATTTTTTGGATCTTAGCCTAATTTCCCCCTCTTAATTTACCATTGATCTTTGCAGGCAAAACGAAATACTTTAAAGGTTTGTGATGTTTTGTTTAAGAATATTTGTGCTTTGTCTCTTGTTTTTGAACAGGTGGTCTTCCAACATCACTACATGGAAGGAATTTCATAGCTCATATATTGTCTAAAAAAAACTGCTAATGAATGTATATCGAATGTATAGGTGCATAATCCCCTGATTTTTATACAAAATATTTTGCTTGGTGATATAACGGGGAGAGCCTTCCCTAGGTATGTAAGGTTCATTTTGTTTTCTGTTATAATATATATTGTTTCTTAACAACAACAACAACAACAACGACAAAAAAAAAAAAAAAGGTCAAAACATCTATAACAGTGGGTGCTAAAAAAATTACATGAAGAAATTATTTTCGCTTATAAATACTGGCTGGATTGGGTATAGGTAGGTGGATTAATGGGGGCTACAGAAATCTAAGTGGACCAAGAAGGTATGTTAGGGGAAGGTAAAACAATGTAAAATTTACCTTAATGTCATTGACCTAATTAGAATTAAAAGTAGCATTCATTTCCTAAAATCAGTTTAACCTAAATCAAATCATTTTAACCTAAAAATTAAAAAAAGCTTTCTCTTTTTGTCCACTCTTTCATCTTCTATCAATTCTCTCAAAATCATCATCGTTTAGTCTCCTCAAAAATAAATGATCTGCAACAAAATAATATGAAACCTGAAGCAACTACTAATCCCAAAATCGACAGGTCGACTGAAAAAGATAATCCAACAGTTGCAACCGATGAACTCGTTCAATAAATCACTGAAATTGTTGAAAAAAAACCATCAATGGCGAGAAAATGACGGAAAGTGATGATCTAAACTCAATCGCAGTGCTTTATTTTGTCATATGATTGGTATATTAAGTCAAAATATTGAAAATAATGATATTTCAGAGTTCTAGTCATAATAGTCAATTTTCACTCACCATGACGACATTTAATGTTTATTCTAAGTCGTCATGAAAGTTGGATGACGGTGTACAGAATCCTATACAATTAACAGATCAGAGAATGAAGAAGAAGAGTAATCGCTGCAATTGCAGCCTACAAATTAAGTTATCTGATTATTCATGAGAGAATAGATGTTCCTATTACACATTTAATACCCAATAACAAATCCGGACATTCTACCCACCGAGAACGTGCCATCTTGCAGACTACTAACTACTCAATATCTCTTCTCGTACACAGACAAAGAATTATAAAGCAGACAGAATTTAAGCTAAGGGCTACCAAAGTACAGGGCACCCCCTTTAAACCCAAAGACTAAAGACTACTCCAACACTAGTCCTTCATGATCAACCAGAGGAAGTTGAAGAGATGGAGTGTAAGAGAGGCCAATTTGTTTCTTCAGCTGAGAAACATAAAAACCTGGATGTATTCTGGTTCCAGCAGGTAACTGCAACTTGTAAGCCAATGTACCCACTTTCTGCAACACTTGGAATGGACCATAATACTTTGCAGACAACTTAAAATTCTTACGCGGAGTGATGAAGGTATGTCTACAAGGCTGAAGTTTAAGATGCACGCAGTCACCTACCTTGAAGACTATGTCACATCTCTTCTTGTCAGCAACACCTTTCATTCTCTCCCGAGCTTTGTCTAATGTGTCCTTCAAAATCTCCAGAACAGCTGCCTTTTGTTTCAAATAAGTCTCAACTGCCTCCACAAAAGTAGTAGCTTGCACTGGAAAATCCAAATGTGGTGGATGATAGCCATACAAAGCTAAGAATAGACTCATCTTACTACTAGAATGATAAGGTGTTATACCACCATTCAACTAAAGGTAGCCATTGAAACCATGTTTAGGATGAAACTCAGTCATGCATCTAAGATATTGCTATACACAAGCATTGACCCTCTCCGTATGGCCATATCTCTAAGGGTGATATGTTGTATTAAGCTTCAACTATGTAACCAGGGATTTGAAAAGGTCTTGCCAGAAGTTGCTAGTGAATACATGGTCCTTGTCTGAGTCTAAAGAAGAGGGTATACCATGAAGCTTGAAGACATTGCTGATGAGTGCTCTAGCATAGTAATAGCGGTATAAGGATAAGACAACCCAATAAAATGGTTGTACTTAGTTAATATGTCTACCACCACTAAGATAACAGAATTCCTGTCACTCTTTGGTAACCCTTCAATGAAATTCATTGAGATATGCTGCCAAGCCTGCTCAGGAACTGGGAGTGGTTGTAAAATATTAGGAGGATGAGTGTGTTCTCCATTGATCATTTGACAAATGTCACAAGAACTAACAAACCAAAAAATATTTTTTTTATATCAGGCCAGGAAAAAAAAACTTTAGCTCTTGTGTAAGTAGCATAAGTACCAGAATGACCCCCCACCCCCCAGATGAAGAATGGACTGAGGGCATGATAGTTTGTCTAATGTTTTTACCCTCTCCAATGTAAGACCTGTTTTTATATCTCTGTATGCCCTCAACAAGACCGTAATGTGGAACACCATTGGGAGTGACTAGAAGTTGAGGAATAAGTGTGTGCACCTTCTCATCTTCTTTGTAGCTTTCTAAAATATCCTGAATCCAAGTTGGTGAATTAACTGTCACAACATTTCAAGTAGCTTCATAATGAGGAAGTCTGGAAAGAGCATCAACCACCTTATTGTCTACCTCTTTTTTATAATAGATTTCATAATCAAAACCCAATAATTTCATCAACCATTTTTGCTGACACACGATACTGATTTTCTGTTACAAGAAAAATTTGATGCTTTACTGGTCAGTTTTGATGACAAAATGACGACATTGTAAGTAGTTTATCCATCTATTAGCAACTTGAACAATGGCCAAATATTCTTTCTCATAAGTAGAGAGTGCACTAGCTTTAGTCCCCAGAGGCATGTTGAAATAAACAATTGGTCTCCCTTCTTGCAGGACTTTACTGAGTTTGGTGGATGGTGAACCCAAACTTAGTCAGGGCACTTAGGTATGCGTACACGTTTGCATACTTGAGTGGGTTATGTTCTAAAATCGGTTTGTTCATGAACTAATACATTTATATAATAAAGAATGCAATCTTTTGAAAACCGTGGCTATAATGTTCATGAATTGATTCGAGTGAATCAAAATCGATTTTGCTTCAATTGTGTCTTGTATACTTCTATGAGAATATAAACAATTGAACAACTTCAGAACTAGTTTTATTTGAGTCATTTGAACTAGTTATGATTAAGATGAATAAGGTTGATATGAAAGTGTTCACATGGCTAACTTTGGTTAACTATTGTTGAGCCAACAAAGGTGCACATGTTTAGGAACGGTTACTCATATCTAAATGAAGTCACTTTTCATTTGTGTGTAACAAGCTAATTTCGATCTAACGGTTGAAAGATATTAACTTGACTTTAATCAGGTTTTCATCCAACGGTGAATATTAAATTCTTTGTTACCAAGGTAACATTGATTGCAAACCCTGATTTGAAGATTATATAAAGGTGTTAGACCACTGCTCGGTCGAACTCGCAAGTGTTGCTATGTCAAGCTTGTTGTCAAGTTTAGTTGCCAAAACTATAAGCATGATTTCTAATCTACTTATAGCTAAGTCTCAGATTAGGATAGAAAGTGTAGTTGAGCATTAGACTTCATGGCGTTCACCGATTGAAGACGAAGAACTACTAAGGGGATCTTGTGGAACTTCATCAACAAAAGGTATGCGGAGACTTGAACTCATCTATCACTCAAAAGTCTATCTACTCTATTTCCTATTTGAGACAAAAGTCGTATAGCTATATAGACTTCGATTATACACATTTGATATTTCGAGTTGAGTTTAACTCGCTTACAAATTTCTCGAAATATATGTTGGCCAGCTTTCACTTTAACAAAGTTCATCTTATATTCTTGACGAAAGTTAAAAGATGATCATGTAAAAATCGCCTGGTAACATCTTACATGATTTGTGTGAGACAGTCATTTGATGTAGACTCGGAATATTTCGTATTGATCATTCGATCACTTGAAAATTGCTTTGAAGCTAATAGTTTGTGTGAGACAGCTATTGTCGTCTTCCGAGAATGTTTCAATGGTTGAAATGAGAGTTTAAAACAATTGGATATAAGCACAGTATGCGTACATTTATATGTGTAATCCAAGTCCGGGAATCATGGTATGCATACACGTATGCGTACTGTTTGGTTTAGTCAAGGTTCGGAAACTCAGTACGCATACCGGTACACGTACTGGTGTGAGGCTCAAGTTTCGGGACTTCACTGAGTTTGTGGTATGCGTACAAGTTAGCGTACTAGTGAATCCAAACTTGGTCCGGGTACTTAGGTATGCGTACGCATTTGCATACTTGAGTGGGTTATGTTCTAAAATCGGTTTGTTCATGAACTAATACATTTATATATTAAGGAATGCAATCTTTTGAAAACCGTGATATAATGTTCATGACTTTATTCGAGTGAATCAAAATCGATTTTGCTTCAATTGTGTCTTGTATACTTCTTGAGAATATAAACAATTGAACAACTCTAGAACTAATTTCATTTGAGACATTTCAACTAGTTATGGTTAAGATGAATATGGTTGATATGAAAGTGTTCATATGGCTAACTTCGGTTCAGTATTGTTGAGCCAACAAAGGTGCACACGTTTAGGTACGGTTACTCATATCTAAATGAAGTCACTTTTTATTTAAGTGTAACAAGCGAAGTTCAATCTAACGTTTGAAAGATATTAGCTTGAGTCAAATCAGGTATTCATCTAACGGTGAATATTGAATGCTTTGTTACCAAGGTAACATTGATTGCAAACCCTGATTTGAAGACTATATAAAGGAGAACTCTAGAAACTGGGAAACCTAATCCCCACACCTCATGTGTGATACTAGTTGCGACTAGAGTCGATTATACTTTAACCTTAGGTTTTTCTAAAACTCTATTGGTTAACGACTTGAAGACTTCATTAGGATTGTGAAGCCAGACCCAACTATTTTATATGTAGTTGCGTGTTCTGATCTTGTTGTTTTCTATCGTGATTGAGTACTATCTTCTCTAAGATTTGCTCGAGATTTGATCTCCGATAGGCAAGATAAAAAGTAGTCACAAACATCTTTGTCTCATCGTTAGTGGAATAACTCCACAAAAATTCCAGTCTGAAGCTAACTTGGAGTAGGCTAGTGTCTGTAGCGGCTTAATACAATGTGAAAAAGTGCACAGTGTCTATATGCAACACAGGGCAAGCACAGGTCGATCCACAGGGACTTGGTGGGTGTAAAGTTGAAGTTGAAGTTAAAGGAAAACTAAACTGATTTATATCACAATGTAACAAAAGGGGTTTGTTGTGTCGATACGACAAGAAATTGATGATTATACTAGAGCAATAAGATTAAAAAGCAATAAAGGGTAAACTAGGGCTTTGAATCCACCACCTAAATGCATAGAAATTCCTGATTTGAAAACCTGTTCTCTCTTTAATCAAGGAACTATAGAGGTACTAGCCTCAAGCACCCTTGAAGATGTGATAAATCACTACCAAAATGTATGACTTAACATCAACTAATATGTCAATTCCTAGCATTATCTATCTTTTTAGGGCATAGATAATCACAAATTAAACTAAATCCATTTATATAGGCTTGAATATCTAATATAGAATTAACCTAACTACCAAGGATGCATCACATACAAGGTGAGAGTAATCCATAGAAATTCAGATGTTAAGACATGTTCAACAATAAAATTCCATGAAGAACAAATAAACCAAACCAAGAAATTTCTAATTATCAAAGGGTTTCATCTCTGCACTAGCAGAGATTTTTAGAACATAAGAAGATTGAAATTAAAACCTAAATATTACTACTACAGCTTGCACCGGCTACTCCGGGCTTGCTTTCAACATACATCTGCCTCCCCCTTTTTATACCAAATTTTCCCCAATTCTCATCAATCCCATCCAAATATAAAATACAAATTGGTACTAGACCACTAGATACAACTCACCATGATAGATTGAGAAAACCTTGTCTTCGATTGTCTGATCTTGTTGCAAATATGGTGGTGTCTGCGCCGCCTGAATTTGTCTTCATGTCTCAACAGACTGATTTAGACTTTCATACGCATACTTTTGAACAGTAGACACAATAGGGACGGGAAGCTGCCGAGTTGAATAACAAGGGAAGAGGTTTTCGATATTGGAAATGGGAAATGGTGGAGAGAGATAGAGAGTGGTCGGTTTTGAATCTGTTGATTACTGAAGCTTACATGGAGGTGAAGCTGGTTGTCGTGAAATAAGGAGATAGGTTCTGACCTTGTTGGGACTTGAAATAGTAGTGGGTCCACTTTGGTGCTAAGCACTTATACCTAGCTTAGGTATTATAAAATTAAACTTGTAGTTTGGCCCATTAATTTTCCTTCCACTTCTTTTACCCACAAAGTTCTAGATACTCAAATTCCATGAAAGTGATACATTTGATTTTAGCTCACAACAATTGGATATGTCAATCTAGCTTTCAAAGGAACAATCACAAACTCATGTGATGGTAAATGAGCTCCATTTTTTTTTTACAGTTTTTTTTCATTTTTCTATAACAAAAAGAAATGGAGTTCAAGACTTTTCAATTATAACATGCTAAAGAGAAACATTCAATGAGTCATATGGTTTGAAACAAAAGACAATAACAATTCATTTTTTCAATTTATTTCCCCAAACCTAAACTAAACATTGTCCTCGATGTTTCACAAGATAATGGTTGCTTTTATGAATTATAACAACAGAACCATAATTGATTCAATGATTGGAGCCTACTTAACCTATGAAACAGAGAAAAGGAAGGCAAATTTTCTATATCACAAGATTGTTAGAATCGTGGTGCCTCGTCATCTAGACTAAGAATCGGCATCCACAAATCGTAAAAGCTCCATTTTTTTTTTTTTTTTTTTCAATTTTTTTTGTTCATTTTTCAATTATAACACTCGATTATTCATGGCTAGAATACCATAAGGATCAAAGTAGAGAAAAGGAGAACTCATCGATTAAGTCACATCACATTTGGATTAGCACACATATATACATGAAAAGAAAAATAAGACTCAACTGACTCAAGGTAGAAAAATTATAGCCTTACCTACTGGATTATATACAAGAAAAAGCCATCATATATATACAACCTAAAGAGTTGAGGATCAACCCAATAGATTATATGCAGAAATATCAACAGTCTCAAGCATATATAACATGAGAGGGTAAGTAAGACTGCAGATATAACTGAGCTACCCCCCAAACCTGAAATTTTCTACAGATATGCTTTTGGACACAAAATCTCGCAACTTCAAGGGTTCATCATGCACAAGGTCTAATTCTAAATGGACTTGTTCAGGGATGGATGGAGATACATGAGTAAACTCCAACTGTGGATCCTCAAAAATATTATATATAGTATCAAAATAGTCCAAAAGGATTTGAGAAGCACGCAGTTCCAATCCTAGACTAGGTACTCTCATAATAGTTGGTTTAAAATTTTTGCGACAAACCAAACCTAGGTTGGGTACAAGAGTCTCAGTCTGTGACCTAGGCAGGAAATTCAGCACATCTATGTTGCTCACAAGTATGAAATCAAAAGTACCATTATTACCAGTCACATCAACATCCCCTAAGTCACCTACAAGTGTCGCAGCATGATCACATTCATATCACAAATCAACAAGCCCAGTTTAGAATCATGATTATCCAAATTTTTCATCTCATGCATAGGAATATCAGAACAAACATCACATTCTGACATAGGTAGTGAATCAGATACATCAAATATATTTGCATGCATAAAATCATTAGTGTCAGCAGACAATTCAACATTTCCTAAGTCAGGCATAAGTTGTGTGTCATGCTCTCTTTCACGGTTCAATTGCACAGTAGCCACATCATCAAACAATTCAGCGTTACGAATAAAAAAATCAGAAGAAACAACAATAGATTCTAATGTCTCATACACACACGATTCTATAAGAACATTTTCAGAAAAAAAAACATGCTCTTCTAAGATTAAATCATCATCATCATCATAATCGTAACAAGGATGCAATTCCCTATTCAGAACCATAGCGTCTCTAGTCCACTCGTTTACCTCTAAATTAGGTTCATATTCAATGTCAATCGCATGAGTAGGTCTAGACACACAATTTTCAAAATTTAGCTCAATATCAACATCATTGTAACAAGGATTTATGCATCCTAGATTGCAAGTCAGTGAGTAGGTATTTTGTGTTTCATAGAAAGCATTAACTGGTCTCACTCTAGACTGCTTCGTGGCATGCAAATCAAGGAATTTATCAATTATGTGACATGTGTTATCACAAGAGATACAAACATGGAATTCAGTTTGGGCACATGATATAAGTGCAACAAAATTTTCAGCAAAGTTTTCATTTGTACACCTCTCTAGAGCTTCAATTCTCCTAGTTATACATGCCAAGTTTGTATCTGAGTCAAAATCTAACTCTATCTCACGAAGACAACCTGTATCATGTGATACTGTCCTAGTTTCTCTAATGGATTCCCATTGATGGGTTTTCTCTGCAGTTTCAGCTAGAAAGGACCATGCATCGTCCATAGTTTTATCAATGAACTCACCATTACACAAAGACTCAACCATGGCTCGATAATTAAAGTCTAATCCTTCGTAAAGAATTGCGACCAACCTCCACTTCTCAAAGCCATGGTGAGGACACTCAAGCAACAAATCATTAAACCTTTCAAAATAATGGAAAAGTGTCTCTCCATCTAACTGGACAAAAAAGTTTATACTTTGATGAATGCTGATGGTCCTATGATATGGAAAGAACTTTTTGAAAAATATTGTTGTGAGTTGGTCCCAAGTGGTGATTGACTGTGGTCTCATTTGTAAAACCATGATTTAGCCCTTTCTTTTAAAGAAAATGTAAACAAACGCAACTTTAGAGAGTCCTCGGACATATTTTCAAATTGCATAGTCCGACAGATTTGCTCAAACTCTCTTACGTGATGATAGGGGTTTTCAGCTTCAACCCCTCGATATATGGGAAGCATTTGTATCATATCTGCACTCAATTCAAATGGGCCATCAGTCTGGGGCAAGACAATACATGAGAACTGACTTGTTCTCGTGGGATGCATATGCTCATGGAGAGTACGGGGTCGATTCATAACATCACCCATTGTCTCAACTTGGACAGGTATATCAACATCTGGAAACAGAATGTGTCAAATAGGCTATCTCGGTTAATCCTAACAAGTTGATCAGTTGGGTCACGAGAATACTATCACAGCCTAGACATGTTAATCAAATTCTTCGACATTAATGCCCAACTCAAAGAATTGTATGCTAAATGATGATGACAATGACAATCAATCAAGGCAAAGAGGTGTCAACATATTTTAGCACGCATCCACAAGCACATTACTTTACAAGCCAATGATCACATGCAAATAAATATATCATTCCAGTTGTTGTTTTAGATAACCGTACCTTTTCTGTGCGACCAAGGGTAGGCACCACTAACCTGAATTTTTCTTCCTCTTCTTCGGCTTTGACACCCGTTTGTTGAGCACATGATAAGCTCAAGAAGGAAATTAGTACCCAGAAATGTAAAGCAATAAGAAAAATGAAAAATCTAACACAAATAAGACTAACAAGTTAGACCTAGTAGACTACCGAGTAGCTATGACCTCCACTAACAGAAGTATAAAGCTTACCATAAACTTTTAATTATTATGCCTCTCTTTTTTTTTTTTACTAAAACAATGAACTACAACTAAGTTACAATACTAAATAAAATGACAAGGTGTAATTATGTACAAAAAAGACTAAATGAAATCTATTTGTCGAAATGGGCTAAGCTAAGCTAAGAATAGTGAAATTACAAAATATAAGCAAGGTTACAATCTAAACTGAAACAGCAAATCAGTATTAACATTTTTTTTTATTTTTTTTTATCAAAATGTAAAAACAAAGATATACATACTGATCCCAAGTAAATCAACTAGGTAAATCCACAACAAGCACCAAATTCGAAAACCAAAAATCTATGGAAAAATCTAAAAGCTACATGCTACGGGACAAAGAAAAATAAAACGAAAATTAACACCTAAACATAGTCTACCTGAAATGCAAAAGCCCACAGTATAAACAATAGTTAAACTAAAATATAAATTTCAAAATCTATGTAAACAGCTAAACACTAATCCAAAAACTAAAGTGTTATGTACAGACAGTTTCAAATTGAAAAAGAAAACAAATAAGATGCAGAATGCTTGGATTGATATGTCACAGGGGGGTGAGAACTTGTAAACTAGTAATTGACTAGATGATTACAATTACTTACTCCAATGCTTAACTTACATATGCAAGTTTCATGAAAAGCTACAAAATCTAAGTTACACTAAAATATTCACAACTATTGAAACAATAAAAGGGAAAGGGATGCTACAGATTCAAAACGTGTTTAGATGCAACTGATGAAAACTACAAAGGGTAACATCCTAAAAGCTAAAAAAGTTAAAAAAAAATTTGAAAATTTAACATATATATATACAAACTAGGTCACAGCATGCAACTAGATACTGACTCAACTGGATTCGACGCACAAGGATGGTATGATACAAGACAATAATGCAAAGTTTGACTAACTGACGTAAATGGGATAACTGAAATTAAAAGCTACATTTAATGTAACAAAGCTAAGATGCAGATGATGACTACTAGATTATGCGTGAAGAAGCTGCAGATTCTCTAACCTAAATCTAACTTATGCTAACACAGTACATAAAACAAATTTTTAAACTAAAACAACAACTATGTAACACCTACTGTTAATGAACAGCTAAACATTTCAATCCTACAGAATCCTATATGATTAAAGATGGATATTTTACAGATGGTAAAAATACTATAAAAAAAAAAAAAAAAAAACTTAACAGATTCACAATCCAAACTACAGGGTGCTACCAACTATGGATGAAATTGATGACATCTAGATCTAAATAACAAAAAAGAGATGTGACAGGAAAGTGTTACAAAAACTACAAAAAAAAAAAAAACTGAAAGCTACAGGATTATAATGATCGAAAGCTTTTAACTAGAACAAGATGCAGAACATACAATGATGCATGCTATATAACATATGGATTAACTTCTAAGTTATACTATAACGACACGAAAGAATACAACAGAAGACAAACAGACTACACTAACAACATGAAAAAGAAAAATCTAAACATATATATACAGGGTTATGCCAAAAATCAACGAGGTAAGGACAAAAACTTCAGCTACACCGTTACCGAGTCCCCGGCAGCGGCGCCAAAAACTTGGTAGGCTAAGGAAAGATGCCTACAATATTACTAAACTGCAAGTGCATATTGTCGATATAAAACACAGGGCAAGCACAGGTTGATCCACAGGGACTTGGTGAGTGTAGAGTTGAAGCTAAAGGAAAACTAAACTAATTTATATCACAATGTAACAAAAGGGGTTTGTTGTGTCGATACGACAAGAAATTGATGATTATACTAGAGCAATAAGATTAAAAAGCAATAAAGGGTAAACTAGGGCTTTGAATCCACCACATAATGCATATAAATTCCTGATTTGAAAACCTGTTCTCTCTTTAATCAAGGAACTATAAGAGTACTAGCCTCAAGCACCCTTGAAGATGTGATAAATCACTACCAAAATGTATGACTTAACATCATCTAATATGTCAATTCCTAGCATTATCTATCTTTATAGGGCATAGATAATCACAAGTTGAACTAAATCCATTTATATAGGCTTGAATATCTAATATAAAATTAACCTAACTACCAAGGATGCATCACATACAAGGTGAGAGTAATCTATAGAAATTCAGATGTTAAGACATGTTCAACAATAAAATTCCATGAAGAACAAATAAACCAAACCAAGAAATTTCTAATTATCAAAGGGTTTCATCTCTGCCCTAACAGAGATTTTTAGAACATAAGAAGATTGAAATTAAAACCTAAATATTACTACTACAGCTTGCACCGGCTACTCCGGGGTTGCTTTCAACATACATCTGCCTCCCCCTTTTTATACCAAATTTTCCCCAATTCTCATCAATCCCATCCAAAGATAAAATACAAATTGGTACTAGACCACTAGATACAACTCACCATGATTGATTGAGAAAACCATGTCTTCGATTGTCTGATCTTGTTGCAAATATGGTGGTGTCTGCGCCGCCTGAATTTGTCTTCATGTCTCAACAGACTGATTTAGACTTTCATACCCATACTTTTTAACAGTAGACACAATAGGGACGGGAAGCCGTCGAGTTGAATAACAAGGGAAGAGGTTTTCGATATTGGAAATGGGAAATGGTGGAGAGAGATAGAGAGTGGTCGGTTTTGAATCTGTTGATTACTGAAGCTTACAGGGAGGTGAAGCTGGTTGTCGTGAAATAAGGAGATAGGTTCTGACCTTGTTGGGACTTGAAAGAGTAGTGGGTCCACTTTGGTGCTAAGCACTTATACTTAGCTTAGGTATTATAAAATTAAACTTGTAGTTTGGCCCATTAATTTTCCTTCCACTTCTTTGTCACTATTGTTTGCTCCATCGACTCCGCCAATCCACCGGATACTGCTGTCTGCACTTCTGCTCACAGATTTTGTGCTTCATGATGTACCATTCTACTCTCCGCAATGCCAATCAGACTCTCTTTATTCTCCTACGAATGCAAACAACACTAAATTATCAATATTTACAACAAAAAGGATTATTGATATCTCGAGACGCAAAATGCACAATTTGACATAAAAATAGGATATTAAAGCATTTGAGATGTGACAAAAGACAACAAAATGATCTGAAATATGCATTATTAGGCACTGATCACACCCCCAAACTCGAATTTTGCTCGTCCACGAGTAAACAAAAACTAAGAAAAATCCTACATGTACCACTGTCGCTGGTCTCTTGATTGCATTTAGAGAATGCAATAAGCCTTTTAAACCACTAAGTGTCCCTAGTGGACGAGTTGAAGTCTTGTGAGGGTTTGCTTAGAACATACCCACAAAGTTCTAGGACAAATATAAGCTCAGATTCTATGAAAGTGATACCTGCATTTCAGTTTTAGCTCACAACAATTGGATATGTCAATCTAGCTTTCAAAGGCACAATTCTAGCACTGGAACAACTAAAGACATGTGATAAGAGTGTAAAGTGCATCTAACTTAGACATGCATAGAGAATGATTTACTGTAGGAAGTTCTGACTGCCAATTACTAAGAGATAGTTTTTAGGCTAAGAACTGAATTCAAAGCCAAGCTAGCGATTTACGAGAATTGTGAATGTTCACCATAAGAGTTGGTGATATTTCAGTTTACCCGCGTTGTACATCGATGGATACACCCTCCCTTGCTTTATTACAAGACTATTTACAACATATGTACAAAAAGAAACATTGACTGCATATTTACATTCATAACTAAAGAGAAACTAATTCAATGAGAAGCTGACTCAATGGTTTGAAACAAAAGACAATAACAATTCATTTCAATTTTTTTTTTTTTTTTCTGAATTCTTTTCTCAATTGATTTTGGAATAACACAGATACAAACATAAGATGACACAACAACTTTACAAAAACAGAAAAATACATGACACTTTTAGCAAGAGGTAGCCCTTTTCGATGCACCCGGTCAAATTCAATGGTTGCTTTTCTTAATGTATCTGATCTCACCCATAACTAAGAGTTGCTACGACCCAAAGTCAAAGACTTTAATAAACAAATTTGTCTCACACAGAAAAGTCTATAGGAATAGATAAGTATGTCTCGCACAGAAATACCTACGAGTTTTTGTTCCGTCTTTTGATAAATCAAGGTGAACAGGAACCAATTGATATACCGGACTTATATTCCCGAAGAACAGCCTAGAAATATCAATCACCTCACAATAATCTTAATCGACTAGCGAAACAAGATATTGTGGAATCACAAACGATGAGACGAAGATGTTTGTGACTACTTTTCTATCTTGCCTATCGGAGAAATTAATCTCAAGACAATCTTACGATTGTACTCAATCACGATAGAAACAACAAGATCAGATCACACAACTATAGAGAAAATAGTTTGGCATGGCTTCACAATCCCAATGAAGTCTTTAAGTCGTTAACCTACATGTTAAAGGAGAATCAACTCTAGATTATACAACTAGTATCACACAGGAGGTGTGGGGATTAGGTTTCCCAGTTGCTAGAGTTCTCCTTTATATAGTCTTCAAATCAGGGTTTACAATCTAAGTTACCTTGGTAACAAAGCATTCAATATTCACCGTTAGATAAAAAACTGATTAGATTCAAGATATCTTTCAAATTTTAGATCGAACTTAGCTTGTTATACACACATGAAATGTAACTTCATTTAGGTTTGAGTAACCATACCTAAACGTGTACAAGTCGTTGGTTAAACAGTAGTTAACCAATGGTTAGCCATATGAGGACTTTCATATCAACCTTATTCATCTTCACCATAACTAGTTCAAATGACTCAAAAGAACTAGTTAGAGAGTCGTTCAATTGCTTAGATCTCATAGAAGTATACAAGACACAACGAAGCAAAAAAACTTTTGATTCACTCGAATCGATTCATGAACATTATAGCCACAGTTTGCAAAGATTGCATTCCTTAATTTATAAATTTTTTAGTTCACGCATAAACTGTTTTTAGAAAATGACCCACTTGCATACCAGTACGCATACTTAAGTACCCGGACTGAGCTTATTTTCAGTTCACAAACTTCGACAAAAATTCACGGGATGTGAACTTCCGACTGTATGCGTACAGGTACGCGGCCTTAGCTCCGGTCATCCTAAACCAGTAAAGTACGCATACTTTGGTTCAAGGATTTTGGACTTACACAAGTATGAGTTCACATACAATGTTTATATCCAAACATGGTTATATATTCTAAACTCTCATTTCAATCATTGAAACATTCTTAGAGGATGTTATATAGTTGTTATTCACAAACTATTTTTCATCAAAGCGATTTTCAAGTTATTGAAATAATCAACATGACTTTCGTCATTTGTAAAGATGAACTTGGCCAAAACGAAAGCTTACCAACACATATTTTGAGAAATAGATAAGCGAGATAAACTCGGCTCGAAATAGCAAATGTGTATAATCGAAGTCTATATAGCAATACGACTTTTGTCTCAAGATAGGAGTTAGAGTAGATAGACTTTTGAGTGATAGATAAGTTCAAGTCTCCACGTACCTTTTTGTCGATGAAGTTCCACCAGTTCCTTGAGTAGTTCTTCGTCTTTATGAACGTCGTGGAGTCTACTACACTTACTATCCTAGTCCGAGACTTATCTATAAGTAGATTAGAGATCAAGACTTATAGTTTTGGCAACTAAACCTGACAAACAAGCTTGAGATAGCAACGCTTGCGAGTTCGACCGAGCAGTGCTCTAACAATCTCCCCCTTTGTCAATTTTAGTGACAAAACTATCAATGCATATGGAATACAAAATAAATAAACTTTGCAGCTTCTCCTCCACATGCTTGATCTTCTTGGTTCTTCAACATTACTTGAAATCTTCGTCACTTCCAAGTACTCCAATGATTCCAAGATATTCAATGCAGCATCATCGTTGTTGAAGATTCGTAGCCATAACAATGAGAAAACAATATCTCTCAATCATTGTTATACAGTGTCATGGAATTATTACACATCATCAAAGTTCAATTTATCACAACTTCGACAACAATACTATGGTGATATGTATCACTCCCCCTTAGTCAATAGTTCATCTCACATGAAAACCACTCCCCCTTACATAATGATCCGAAAACCATATGTGTTTGTAATCTGAACTACACATTAATTCTCCGCCTTTTTGTCAATAAAATTGGCAAAGGTATGAAAACTAGTGGGATCCTAATGAAATTTCCATAGAGATATTTCATGACCAAACGAAAGTACATATATCAACTTTTTTAGATGCAATCATATAGTCGAAACTAAATGCATTCATCATGGAGTTTATAAAGATACAAGATAACCCCTATAATATTCCACACCGCACTCCCCACAAAGATTTGGAAATTAAGCACAAGTTCAATTAAGAACTCTCCCCATAAAATGTCATTCCCGAGAGAACAACAAGAGCGACCTTACTTTCACAAGAAAAGAAGGATTTTTTTGGACATTAACAAATCACATGAAACATGAATTTGTATCCAAAAATCTCAATTAAATTAACCACAAGAGAACCTATGATTAATTTAATCGGAAATGCCCACATAAGAGAACTTACGGAGCCGCACAGTATTTACATAAAAATATGGATCAGGGAAGATCAATACTGCGGAATAAACAAAGATTCATTCTATTCTTTATCACCATTTACACAATGACATATAATAGACTTTTTGTAAACAAAAGCTCATCCTATATTCCATCAATATTTTCATAATGACATAATAGGCTTATCTTTTGTTTGTCAAAAGCCCATTCAATCTTTATCCATACATGCATATCGACATATGAGAGACTTAACTTTTGACCATGTATGGGACACACATAGTTCACAGACACAAACACACATATCCCATAACAAGTTGCAATATATGAAATCATAAAGATTAATCCTGCAAAATCATCTTCCAAATAAACTTTAGAATTTAAACAAATAAATCTAAAAACACTGAGATGAAAATCGTTGGACATAGCTATGTGTACTCATAATAATGTCTATTCCAAACCCTAGTTACCATTCTTAAAAACACAAGAATAAAATTCTCATAAGAAGTTTTCCTAGACATTGAGACCTCTGAAAAATTCTTTATCGTCCCTGAACTCCTTGTTGTCAACAACCATAGGAACATATGGTTCGTGAAGAAGGGAGTCAATTCCAATAAACCTTCTAGGATGATGATGTCGAACCAGGGCCTTCAGAATTTCAAGAGTTCTCATAAAACAAGCCTTTATTTGTTGAATCTCCTTTTCTTGTTTCCTTCAACTCTTCAAGAACATCAGAAAACTTCTGAGAATTTGAAGGAACAACTCTTGGCTTCCTCACAGTCCTTCTTTTTCTTTTCAAAGTTGGAGGTAATGGAGATCTTTCTTTTTCCTTCATGATTGATGGCTTAACACATTTTAACATCTTTTCCATCAGAATACATGATGCTTGGGGTATCCATATGCGTGCGGGTTTGTGAGAGGAAATCACAAAATAAGCTCAACAAGCAGTCTTAGGTTAAAAAGAGTTTCCGGGAGGAAAAAGGTATGTAGGGTTACGAAACCTTTAAACACATAAGTTCGTGTACACACAACTCTTAACCCTATAAAAGGCAGAATTATCTATTTTAACCCTCTTTTATTAAAAAACAGAGAATACTTTTCCAATATCAATAAGATATGAAAAGCGGCACGAATTCCCGATTTTACAATGCTCAAAGAGCAAAAACATAAAAAAAGAAAATCAAAACAATCTAGAAAACTTTTCTTTTTCTAAAGCTCGAGGTGTGCAAAATCTTATCTCTTTTGATCAGGCACATGAGACAAGATACACTAACCAACACAATTTAAGTTGTGCTGGGGTGAACAATATTTTGTCCACCATATCCTTTTTGATCGGAATTCATAGAACCATGCTTCTCATAGTGTTTAGACCATAAACTTCTTTCTAATGGTCTTGTCTTATCCTTGGAAACTAACTTCTTTGACGAAGATAAAATCTTACATACCTCAGCGGTCTTTTGAGCAAGTTTAAGCTTGTTTGTTAATCGATTTGCTCTTCGTTGAAGTTTGTTGACATGTCTCAATTTGTATTTGTACTTGAAACACTTTGATAGTTCATGACCTTTGAGTGAACAATACGAGCATGTCATCCTGGAATATAATTCAGATGCCTGAGATGTGCAAGCTGCTAGACACATGGTGGAAACCGAAGACAGAGAGTTTCTAACGGAAAGGTCAATTTTTTCTTCTAGATTGGTTGAGTTCTCTTCTGAAAGAATATCAAGATTGGTGTGTATAATGCTACAGTTATCAAAATCAATATTTTCACAGAGAAGCGCAATACTTGACGCAGTATTTCGAAACCGTTGCGAGATTATTTCCTTCAACGATGGCATGCTTCTTAGAATCGTATACGGATGGCAAAGAGATACGAGAACCTTCATCATAATGTCCTTTTCGGGAATAGTCTTGCAACTGAAAGGATGCATTAACAATTTCTGACACTTTGTGATTAAACTCATCAAATAATTCTTCATCTTCCATACGAAGGTTTTCAAAATCAGAATTTAGGTTTTGAAGCCAAGCTTATTTTTCACATGTATTTCCTTCACATACGGTTTCTAAGATATCTCAGGCATCTTTAGACTTCGTGCACGTAGTCACATGATGCTGAAAATCTGGGGTAATGGCATGTATGATAGCATTTAAGTAAGCGTAATTTTGCCTCGCGAACAAGGATTTCTTGGACTATATCTACCAATATCCTTAGGTATAGACACGCCTTCTATATCCTTGGAGGAGTATAGCCATTAACAACACGTACCCATGTTTGAAAATCACGAGTGAGCCATCGAAGACTGGTGGTAATTTTATGGAGATAGAATTTATGTCCATAAAGTCAGATCGCTACAAACACAGACTTATAAGGTCTTTAAACGTGTTTGCCTGCTCTGATAACAATTGAAAAAGTGGGGGTACAACAACCTCACCCAATATTTCGCTTAGCAATATGTATGGACTAACTCCAATATACTTTCAAGAGAATCAACTAGACAGTCAGACTCAATCTTAAGAAAAGTATATCAAAGAGTTATATCTCAATCTCTCAATTCAATCCGCAATCAGACAAATAATAATTTACGAGCCCGATTGAATATAAGAGTAATAAACTTAAACGGTACCAAAGACCAATGTTCAAGGATCAATCAATTTCAATCATCAACCAAAGGTTGGATTTACCAATTAATCGATTCAACGCACAACCTGTGATATTTAAATTATACAACAAAATATAATGCGGAAAAGAAATAACACAGACACCGAAAGTTTTGTTAAACAGGAAACCGAAAATGTAGAAAAACCCTGGGACCTAGTTCAGATTGAACACACACTGTATTAAGCCGCTACAGACACTAGCCTACTACAAACTAACTTCGGACTGGACTGTAGTTGAACCCCAATCAATCTCACACTGATCCAAGGTACAGTTGCGCTCCTTACGTCTCTGATCCTAGCAGGATACTACGCACTTGATTCCCTTAGCTAATCTCACCCACAACTAAGAGTTGCTACGACCCAAAGTCGAAGACTTTAATAAACAAATCTGTCTCACACAAAAAAGTCTATAGGAATAGATAAATCTGTCTCGCACATAAATACCTATGAGTTTTTGTTCCGTCTTTTGATAAATCAAGGTGAACATGAACCAATGATATACCAGACTTATATTTCCGAAGAACAACCTAGAAATATCAATCACCTCACAATAATCTTAATCGACTAGCGAAACAAGATATTGTGGAATCACAAACGATGAGACGGAGATGTTTGTGACTACTTTTCTATCTTGCCTATCGGAGAAATTAATCTCAAGACAATCTTAAGATTGTACTCAATCACGATAGAAACAACAAGATCAGATCACGCAACTACAGAGAAAATAGTTGGGACTGGCTTCACAATCCCAATGAAGTCTTTAAGTCGTTAACCTACAGGGTCTCGATAAAAACTTAAGGTTAAAGGAGAATCGACTCTAGCTTATACAACTATTATCACACATGAGGTGTGGGGATTAGGTTTCCCAGTTGCTAGATTTCTCCTTTATATAGTCTTCAAATCAAGGTTTGTAATCTAAGTTACCTTAGTAACAAAGCATTCAATATTCACCGTTAGATAAAAACCTGATTAGATTCAAGCTAATATCTTTCAACCGTTAGATCGAACTTAGCTTGTTATACACACATGAAATGTAACTTCATTTAGGTTTGAGTAACGTACCTAAATGTGTACAAGTCGTTGGTTAAATATTTGTTAACCAATGGTTAGCCATATGAGCACTTTCATATCAACCCTATTCATCTTCACCATAACTAGTTCAAATGACTCAAAAGAACTAGTTAGAGAGTTTTTCAATTGCTTAGATCTCATAGAAGTATACAAGACACAATCGAAGCAAAAACAGTTTTGATTCACTCGAATCGATTCATGAACATTATAGCCATGGTTTGAAAAGCTTGCATTCCTTAATTTATAAATGTCTTAGTTCACGGATAAACTGTTTTTAGAAAATAACCCACTTAATTACACATACCCGTACGCATACTTAAGTACCCGGACTGAGATTGTTTTCAGTTCACAAACTCCAGCAGAAATTCACGGGATGTGAACTTCCGACGGTATGCGTACAGGTCGCAGACTTAGCTCCGGTCATCATAAACTAGTATCGTACGCATACTTTGGTTCAAGGATTTTGGACTTACACAAGTATGAGTTCACATACAATGTTTATATCCAAACATGGTTATATATTCTAAACTCTCATTTCAATCATTGAAATATTCTTAGAGGATGTTATTTAGTTATTATTCACTAACTATTTTTCATCAAAGCGATTTTCAAGTTAATGAAATAATCAACATGACTTTCGTTACTAGTAAAGATGTACTTGGAGAAAGCGAAAGCTTACCAACACATATTTCGAGAAATAGATAAGCGAGATAAACTCGGCTTGAAATAGCAAATGTGTATAATCGAAGTTTATATAGCAATACGACTTTTGTCTCAAGATAGGAGATAGAGTAGATAGACTTTTCACTGATAGATAAGTTCAAGTCTCCACATACCTTTTTGTCGATGAAGCTCCACCAGTTCCTTAAGTAGTTCTTCGTCTTTACATGATGAACGTCGTGGAGTCTAGAGCTCAACTACACTTACTATCCTAGTCCGAAGCTTAGCTATAAGTAGGCTAGAGATCAAGACTTATAGTTTTGGTAACTAAACTTGATCAACAAGCTTAAGATAGCAACGCTGGCGAGTTCGACCAAGCAGTGCTCTAACACAGTGTGGTGTTCAAATCTGGACTAGGTCCCGGGGTTTTTCTGCATTTGCGGTTTCCTCGTTAACAAAACTTCTGGTGTCTATGTTATTTCTTTTCCGCATTATATTAGTTTATATAATTGAAATATCACAGGTTGTGCATAAGTTCAATCAATTGTGAATCCGACCTTTGGTTGTTGATTAAATTGATTTACACTTGGATATTGGGTTTTGATACCGTCCAAGTTATTTATTATATTCAATCGGGCTCGCAAATTCCTATTTGTTTTATTGTGGATTGAATTGAGAAATTGAGATATAACTCTTTTATATACTTTTCTTAAAATTGAGTCTGACTGTGTAGTTGATTCTCTTGAAAGTATATTGGAGTTAGTCCATACAGATTGCTAGGCGAAATATTGGGGGTGGTTGTTAGACCCCCGCTTTATCAAAAGGAGAACTCTAGCAACTGGGAAACCTAATCCCGACACCTCATGTGTGATACTAGTTGCGACTAGAGTCGATTCTCCTTTAACCTTAGGCTTTTTTTTAAAGCCCTGTAGGTTAACAACTTGAAGACTTCATTGGGATTGTGAAGCCAGACCCAACTAGTTTCTCTGTAGCTGCGTGTTTGGATCTTGTTGTTTTTTATCGTGATTGAGTACTATCTTCTCTAAGATTTGCTCGAGATTTAATCTTCGATAGGCAAGATAAAAAGTAGTCACAAACTTCTTCGTCTCATCGTTTGTGATTCCACAATATCTTGTTTTGCTACCGTACGATTAAGATTATTGTGAGGTGATTGGTATTTCTAGGTTGTTCTTCGGGAATATATGTCCGGTATATCAATTCGTTCCTGTTCACCTTGATTTATCAAAAGACGGAAAAAAACTCATAGGAATATCTGTGGGAGACAGATTTATCTATTCAATAGACTTTTCTGTGTGAGACAGATTGGTTTATCAAGTCTCCGACTTTGGGTCGTAGCAACTCTTAGTTGTGGGTGAGATCAACTAAGGGAATCAAGTGCGTAGAGTCCTGCTGGGATTCAGAGACGTAAGGAGCGCAACTGTACCTTAATCAGTGTGAGATTGGTAAGGGCTCAACAATATTCCAGTCCGAAGTTAACTTGGAGTAGGCTAGTGTCTGTAGCGGCTTAATATAGTATGGTGTCCAAATCTGGACTAGGTCCCGGGGTGTTTCTTCATTTGCGGTTTCCTCGTTAACAAAACTTCTGATGTCTGTGTTATTTCTTTTCTACATTATATTTGTTTATATAATTGAAATATCACAGGTTGTGTGTAAGTTCAATCAATTGTGGATCCAACCTTTGGTTGTTGATTAAATTGATTGACACTTGGATATTGTTTTTTTATACCTTCCAAGTTGTTTCTTATATTAATCAGGCTCATGGATTGCTATCTGTTTGATTTGATGATTACATTAAGAAACAAAGTATAACTCTTTGATATACTTTTCTTAAGATTAAGTCTGAATGTCTAGTTGATTCTCTTGAAAGTATATCGGAGTTAGTCCATACAGATTGTTAAGCGAAATATTGGGTGTGGTTGTTAGACCCCCGCTTTTTCAATTGGTATCAGAGCATGCAAACACTATAAACCTAATATGTTTGTGTTTGACTGATCCCTAAAGTCTGCTCCTATGGGAAATTTCTTTGGGAAACTTGCTATTGGCATCTATAACACACGTCAGAATTCCTTAAAGATTGTTTTAGAGCTTATAATCCATTAGACCTCTGGTCTCTCATGATAATCTCGTTTCATCTAAGACTTTGGAAAACTTAGATGATGAGAAATAGTCTAAAGAAAAATTAAAAGTTCTTCTAAGAAAAATTGTTTGAGAAAACGTGGTCAACGCTTAAAGATATGGAATCTCACTAGATTAACTCTTAATCTTTTGGAGAAATACTATCTTGATGGATCAATTGACAAAGATTTATTGAGAGCTTTTGAAAGCGTTTTTAAATTCTTAGAAAAGCTTAATTCGATTGAGAAAAGAATCGTTCTTATAAATGTTCTGTACCTGTCAAATCATGTATACGTGATGTACCTGTCAAATCATGTATACGTGATGTACGAACCATGCCTAGTACCAACTCATGTGATAAAAAAATGTCTGGTGAGTTCGGTGTAGGTTCTAATTGTCGGAAAAAGTCTTCTCATAGTCACAAGAAAAAGGATTCACAAAATTCTATTAACCCTGAGTATCATCATTACTATGATTATACTTCTGGTACATTTCATAAATATCAACCAGAAAAGTTGCATGAGGATCTCTCTGCACATCCGGCCTCTTGGTAACAAGCTTGGGTCTACCACATTTGTATATAACTTGAGATGGGGCAAGTAACGGTTTGATTTTTTTTGTGTGTGATTTGGTTAATTTATTTTTTGTCACTGAAAAAAATTCCTTGACATGTCTTTTTCTCTACCCAAGGTTAATTAAAGTGATGTAGTTTGTTTTCTACTATCCGTTTACTACACTATACTGATTCTTTGTATGAGGATCTTCCGCACATCCTGCTTGGTAACAAGCTTGGGTCTCACATTTGTATATAACTTGAGATGGGGCAAGTAATGCTTTGATTTTTTTGTGTGTGATTTTGGTTAATTTATTTTGTCACGAAAAAAAATTCTCGATATGTCTTTTTTCTACCCAAGGTTAATTAAAGTGATGTAGTTTGTTTTCTACTATCCGTTTACTACACTATACTGATTCTTTCAGTGCGCGAACCTTGGTTGTTGAACGCCTTAACAAATCCCGGTTTCCTTTTGTGGGTCACGGTTCATGAACGGGTCCAAGCCCATTTTTGGGTATATAAGAAGTATGGTACGCATACTCTTCTTTGTTAGAGCATTGCTCGGTTGAACCCACTAGCATTGGTATGTCAAGTTAGTTGTCAATTTTAGTTGCCAAAATGCATTCTTGATTTAGTATACTAAAGATAGTTTCAGACTAGATTAAGTCTAAGAAGTAGAATCGAAGCTATCCTTGACAGATGAAGTTTGAAGACTACAAGAAGACATCAACAAGGACTTCATCAACAAAGGTACGTGGTAATTGATTTCATTTGGATTCTTGTTCAATTCTACCTTTTTAATCTATCGAAACATATGCTCACTCTATGGAACAATTCCTATGACGGTAAATGTACACTTATGTATATATACTTGAGGTTATTTGAGCCACGACTTTTGTGACAATAAACTTTATCCCTGGAAAGGTTCTCATGTTATAGTGAATGAGCTTACGAATTCAACGAGCCAAGAATCAATCAATTACGAGTTATAACAATGAAGTTATGAGTGATTTATTAAAGTAACAGTTACAAATATTGTTGTACGGTTCGTTAGTAGGAAACAATCCATGGACTGCTTGTAACGGTTCGCGGACTTGGGCCCAATTACGTGACTAAAAGGCATTTTTGGTCAAGTTGGCGATGTTTCCTTATCTAGGCAAGATGGCTATTAATCCAAACATATTTGATTACCATATTAAAGTGTTTGTAATAACTTTTGATTCATGCCTAAGTTAAAATGTGATTTATTCACATAAATACAATATTTGCTAATTAATTATGTATATAATTATTTTGGCAAGAGTTGTAACTTAGGAAAAACTCTCATAATTAGGAGAGTCTTGAAAAAGGAAAATAGCCTAAACCCTAGCGTAGCTTGCAAGCTAACCTATTCACTATAAATATAGAGTTCGTGAATGCTACACGTTTTTATCCCCTTTGGAAAATTGGTGTAAGCTTCATAGGTTGTTTTCCATGTCTTTTGTTCTTCGTGAACAAGAGTGAGATAAAGGTATTTGTATTGGGGATCACAAAGCCGAGTTGGATTTAATCTTCGTGATTGATTATACAACTTGTAATCTAGGTTTTTCACCTCTTGTCTATTCTAAGGTTTTCTCTTCTGATATAAAACCATTCAATAGTTGTTGATCATAAACCCTAGGTTTTGATAGATTTCAGTTTTTGATCGTATACCAACACTTGTTAGTCGAAATCGGAAGCTAGAAAGAAAACTTCGATTATGGTATCTCGTAAAAATCCTTAAGAAGTTTTTAACAAGATAACTCTAGATTTATTCTAGTTGTTCTTGTTGTAGAATAATTAGGTTTCTCTTCCTTTTCTTGAAGAGTATAATAAACCCTAATATACAAGTTTGTTTTGATAATACTTTTACCTAGTAATTGTTTTTATCAAAATAAACACAAGATTTCCAAAACCTTGATTCACATCTAAATGGAAATCAAACCGGTGTTTTGTGCAAACAAAATATCGAATCGTATCAATCGTGTTGTTGTATCTTCTAAAGAGTGCCTTGGGTTCTGCTAGAAGATTTACGAGAAGAATTCCTAAAGACAATCGGTGTTGTGCTAGGAGTTCTATAAGTGCTTGAATACAGCTGAAGCAAGTATTACATCTAGTCCGAATAGGTAGTAGGAAATTGGTGTAATAGCTTATAATCAGTGTGTGTTTATTCTGGACTAGGTCCCGGGGTTTTTCTGCATTTGCGGTTTCCTCGTTAACAAAATTTAATTATCTGTGTTATTTCTTTTCCGCATTATATTTTATTTATATAATTGAAATAATACAGGTTGTACGTTAATCAATCATAGTTGTTAAATCCGACCTTGTTTGTTGGATAAGACTTGATTGATCTTGAACACTTGATGTTTTTATTTTCACATTGTTAGACCAGTCCGGACTAACCCTGTTTCAAGTGGACACCGTGTTGAAAATATTCCTTTAGTGATTGTTGCTTAAATAGGTTTATACACGGTGGATATTGAATAGGTTGTGATTAACACAAAAGATTTTGGTTCAAGAACTTGACACTAAAATCAGGTTTACGGACTTGCTTCTGGTTAACCATTGATTGTGTTGAGTAAGAGATAAACTCGTTAGTATTATTCTTTGATTGAGTTTTCACTCTCGGAATATTATTGAGGTTTAGTCTATACAAATTGCTAAGAGAAATATTGGGTGTGGTTGTTAGACCCCCGCTTTTTCATTCTTCTTCCCTCTCTAGTCCGCGTACGTGAACTATTCTAGGGTTCATGTATCATCTCCATTAAAATTCATCTTTGGAGATTCAAAAGTGACTAAGGGTTTTCCTCATCTTCAAGGAGCATATCAAGTAAGTTTTTCCTTCTCCTTGTACTCTCAATTTCTAGGTCTCATGGGAAATTTAAAGGTTTCAAAGAAGGTTTCAAAAAACTTGGATTCATCATCTTCTAGCATGACTATACCTCAAAATCAAGATTCTATTAGAATTAGATTTATCAATGATTCTAGTAGTAGGATCTTTGAAAGGATTTCCTCTAGTGGTTTCTTCCTAGAAATGAAATTGAATATGGTTAGTGGTCATAAAGAAGATTTGGTTTGTTTTAAAAAATTTGATCTTGGAAACATCTTTAATGATCTTCTCACAAGAATCTTGTATGATAACATCCATGATGTTGATCTTGTTGACATGTAATTCAAGACCATGATAAATAGATAAAGGATTCTTGTTAATAGAGAGTTGATTTCAAGAATTACCAAAATTCCTTTGGGTAATTTTCACCTTCCTAGACCAAGGGAAGAAAGACCATCTTATGAAACCATTTCTAATGGTCTTTGTGACAAGAGTGTTGATTGGAGGGAAATTTCCTACTATTTATCTTAGTCTTGCCTTGATGTCTTTCAGAAAACTTGGTATATCTAATCTTTGTCCCTCAACAATTGAGAATTTTCGGTGGAGTCATGAGTTTGCGGAGTTAGTCTATTTCCTTGAATTGGGTTCTCAAAGTATTGATATTTGTGGATTTATCATTCTCTAAATGCTCTCAATGACGTCATCCAACAAGAAGTTAGGCTTTCCTTTCTTAACTAAGCAAATTTGTCGAGCATATTCTATTGCTCTTATTGGAAACTCCATTGGAACTCCCAAACTTGTTCGTCCTTGTACTTTCAAACGTATGAAGGAAAATGCTTGTAAAAGGCAAAGATGTGATTCTTTCTTGTGATCCTACCACCTTGGGTATTCTTCATCAAATTCACAAGGGTGTGTGTAAGATAAATACCAAGGTAAAATACGTGCAAGAACAATTACGTGTGATTGCCACTAAGTTTCCAAAGATCAAGGAAGATATGGATAGGATTCAAGCCTCTTGGTTGGTTTATGATGGTGAAGATGATGAGTAAATTCGCTATTATTTATTTTGTCTAGGAAACTTCTTATTAGAATTTATTCTTGTGTTTTAAGAAGGATAACTAGGGTTTGGAATAACAATTATTGTGAGTACACATAGATATTGCCAACGATTTTTATCTTGGAATATTTTTAGATTTATTTATTTAAATTCTAAAGTTTATTTGGAAGATGATTTTGCAGTATTAATCTTTATGGTTTTATATATTGCAACTTGTTATGGGATATGTGTGTTTGCGTCCGTGAACTATGATTGTCCCATATAAGCTCAAAAGTTAAGTCTATCATATGTCTTTTTGCAAATATTGATAAAAGATAAAATGAATTTTTGACAACAAAAGTTAAGCCTATTATGTCATTATGCAAATATTGATGGAAGATAGGATAAACTTTTGTTTTCAAAAAATAAGTCTATTACATGTCTCTATGCAAATACTGATGAAAAATAGAAAGAATCTTTGAATATTCAACAATATTGGTCTTTCTCTGATTCACTTCTATGTGAAAGTACAGCGTGTGGCTCCATAAGTTCTCTTATGTTGAGCATTTCCTATTAAATTAATCATGGGTTCTCTTGTGGTTTATTTAATTGAGTAGTTTGGATACAAATTCATGTTTCATGTGATTTGTTAATATCCAAAGAAATCCTTCTTTTCTTGTGAAAGTAAGGTCGCTCTTGTTGTTCTTTCGGGAATGACATTTTATGAGGTAGAGTTCTTAATTGAACTTGTGCTTAATTCCCAAATCATTGTGGGGAGTGCGGCTGTGGAATATTGTAGGAGTTTTCTTGTATCTTTATTAACTCCTTGATGAATGCACTTAGTTTCGGCTATATGATTGCATCTAAACAACGTTGATATATTCTCTTTTAGTCATGAAGTATCTCTATGAGAATTTCATTATGATCCCACTAGTTTTCGTACCTTTGCCAATTTATATTGACAAAAAGGGGGAGAATTAATGTGTAGTTCACACTACAAAAAGATATGGTTTACGAATCATTATGTAAGGGGGAGTAGTTTTCATGTGAGATGAAGTATTGACTAAGGGGGAGTGATACATGTCACCATAGTATTGTTGTCAAAGTTGTGATACAATTTGACTTTGATGTTGTGTAATAATACTATAACACTGTATGACAATGATTGAGAGCTACCGTTTTCTCATTGTTATAGCTATGAATCTTCAACAACTATGATGCTGAGTTGAACACATTCAGAATCACTGGATTACTTGGAAGTAACGAAGATTTCGAGTAATGTTGATGAACCAAGGAAATCAAGCATTTGGATTGAGAGCTACAAAGTTTATTTACTTTGTATTCCATATGTATTGATAGTTTTGTCACTAAAATTGACAAAGTGGGAGATTATGAGAGCACTTCTCGGTCGAACTCGCAAGCGTTGCTATCTCAAACTTGTTGACAAGTTTAGTTTCCAAAACTAGAAGTCTTGATTTCTAGTCTACTTATAGCCAAGTGTCAAATTAGGATAGAAAGTGTAGTTAAGCATTAGACTTCACGGCGTTCATCGATTCAAGATGAAGAACTACTAAGGGGAGCTTATGGAACTTCATCAACGAAAGGTATTGTAAGGACTCACAAGCACGTCAACCCTATTTGACCGGTCAAGAGGCGATTCAGCCGTTAATGACTCGATTAATCAAATTTTAACATTAATTATAATAAATAATGTAATAATAATTTGAACATAAAATTAGTACCAATAGATAGATCTCGAAAAGTTATGCGAAACGGACTACTTGAACGCGTAAATTGGACACCGGATGAGAAAGATACCGCACTCGAAAATTTAGATGTAGAAGTTTGACTAAAGTCCACCGGTGTTGACTCGACCGTTGACCGTCTAATCTTGCCGTTGACTTTATCTTAACCATATTTGACCGGATCTCTAAATTAATTGACCCTCTCTTTAGCAATGGTTATCCCTTAGCATGGGTGCAAGGTTAGCATTAGGGAAACCCGTATGTTTGAATTTTAGGGAAAACATATCCTTAGTTCTCATCCTGTTTCACCTAGTTAGCTGTAGATAATAAGATAAGAAGAAGATGAGAGTTCGACAGAGAGGTGTAGAGAGAGTATTTAGTAAGGAAGAGAAGAATAAGTTGAAATGAAAAGGAGAATAAGAGCTATATGATTCTTATGAGAGACCATATAAGATAATTAGTTGATAATTATGATGAGAAATATGATGATGATCATAATGGTGATGAGTCATGAAGATTATGATAGAACCTTCTCTAATAATCAAGGTAACTCTTCTAATGTTTTATATTAAGTTAGTTATGATTTGGGTACTTCTTAGATGCCAAAATAGAGTAGAATTAATCAAGTTCTTATAGTTTAGATGTGATTATCATGATTTTATGTGTTTATCTTCTTAACATAAATCCTGATTTTTAGACATCATAGAAGATGATTTAGATCCTTAATTCTTCTTATGAAATATTATATATTGAATTATAAAACTATAGAAACCAAGTTTGTTTAATTTGGAGTTCATATGAATGAGATATAACCATTTTAGGGTTGGTTATAGAATCTGGGTAAAACTTGTCATTTCGGTAAGTGAGCAACTTCTTGGCAATAATTAGCTTAGATAGAGGCCGAACTATATCCGGATCAAAACTACAAAGTTGTAGTGTTCAATGCCATGTTTCGATAGAGCCAACAACTACTTAATTTGAATAAGTAACGAATGAATTAGAGATCCCCAAAGTTAGGCCCTCGTGTTGTTTACAAGGGTGCTAGAGGTTGATGATCAAATGAGTTGAGCAAGTTGACTCAGCGAGTCAAACGGTGTTGACTGGGTTGACTCATCGAATCAGATGAGTTAGATTAACTGACTCGTCTTCAGACCGAGTAAGATAGTCTGGGTTATTGGGCCGGTTCGGTAGGCCGTGTTGGGTCGGGCCCATGGGCTTGTGTTTAGGGCCAAAAACCTTATTTTGTATTTTTAGACCACTTATTGTCCAAATTAGCTTTTGGTTCCTTCTGCAAAGTTGTAGAGTTTTTCGAGGGATTTCCGATGACACCTAATTTGACCCCATTCGGGTAAGTAGGTATTAAGTTATGCCTAAAACATTGAGTACCAGGTTGTGAAACCATTAATGAAACTAGAACCCTTAGTTATTTGACTTAGCCCATAACTAGAAACTTGTATGATATTCTGTTATGAACATCGTATGAGCCTGTTGGCTGAATTCTTAGAGTGCTTGTGTGATTAACATTTACTCTTTATTAACAACGATCGATTCAAAGGATGAACCATTGGATTGAGGTTCTCGAGGTAGGCGTGGCTTGTCATCAAATCAGGTGGGAACTCTGTAAACTTCTTGTAATCTCTGAGCATTCTTTTTATCTGCGAGCATGATGAGTCCTTACTTTATGTTAGCATGTTGTTTGTGATTGAATGGGTATGTTGTGTGATATGCGTTGGGTGGTTCCCCGCGAAGATTGTCTGTGATTCCCCATAGCTCTTTGCTAAGTTTAGTAGGGAAATGCTACGTTATTTGAATATTAGTAGCCCGGCTTGACCCCGGATAAATAGTATTACATTTTATTGTCTTAATATAGTAGTCCAGCTTTACCCCGGTTGATTATTACCTAGTAGTCCGGCTTTACCCCGGTTGATTATTATATATACTACATTTTATTTGGGGAAGTCACTCTGTGCATATCATACTTGATTGTTCAGTCTTAGTAGTATGATTGGGTTACTATGACCTTGACTTGGGAAGAAATTCTAGGTTCATGACTGGATATGATCATTATTTGGAGACTTCGGCCTACAAATAATGATTGGGCCTTTGTGAACCTGTTGTGCGGGGTCAGATCATAGTAATCAAAACCTTATTATATTCTAGACTTAGATGGTGGCATTGGGTTTATGAGGTGTACTCATTCCACGATAATATCTTTCGGTACCTGGATTCATGCTATCATTTGAGACTGGAGTCATTCCTAGAATCTTCTTCTCCATTGAGTGAGGCGAGGTTGGGATAACATATGTTTAGGTTGTTTGATTTCGTTTCTCGTAGATCCATCCGATGGTGTATCTTTCACGAATATTGCCACTATGGACGCAATATCTGGGGATGCGAGATGAAGCAATCTTCTGCTCTATGTTGTGTGTAGATATGTTTACCGTATTTTCTTTACTAGAACTGTGATGCATGTTGGTGATTACATGAGAGTTATATGTTTCCATTGAGCACCCCTTTGGGATGATGTGCTTACTCGTTCCCACTACAGTTTCAGATTTCAGAAGTGATGGTGCGCATGGAGATTTTCGTTTCGTAGTTCGAAGTTTTAGCAAATTAAGAACGTTTAGGTACCTTTATATTTAAGTATTCTTGTTTATTTGTAAACATCACATTAATATATTCATATCATTTGAGAGTAATTCATCTATGAAGTAATTAGAGTGTTCGGGTATTAGTTTTGTTTTACTTTATGAATTTACGTTTCTTTGTAGTTAGGAGATCTAGATTCTGTTACTGCAGGTTTAGGTTATTTTATTATTAGCTAAGCAGGTTTTAGAGTTGGGGCGTGATAGGTATGTAGAGACTTGAACCCATCTATCACTTAAAAGTCTATCTACTCTATCTCCCATTAGAGACAAAATTCGTATAGCTATATAGACTTCGATACACATTTGATATTTCGAGCTGAGTTTAACTCGCTTACATATTTCTCGAAATATATGTTGGTAAGATTTCGCTTTAGCCAAGTTCATCTTATATTCTTGACGAAAGTCAAAAGATGATCATTTGAAAATCACCTGGTAACATCTTACATGATTTGTGTGAGAGAGTCATTTGATGTAGACTCGGAATATTTCGTATTGATCATTCGATCACTTGAAAATTGCTTTGAAGCTAATAATTTGTATGAGACAGCTATTGTCGTCTTCCGAAAATGTTTCAATGATTGAAATGGGAGTTTAGAACAAATAACCATGATTGGATATAACATAGTATGCGTACTTGTATCCTAACTGTTGCAATTTATTCCAAGTCCGGGAACCATGGTATGCTTACCCGTATGCGTACTGATTGGTTTAGTAGAGGTCCGAGAACTAAGTTCGCATACCAGTACGCGTACTGGCGTGAGGTTCAAGTTCCAGGACTTTACTGAGTTTGGTGGTATGCGTACACGTTCGCGTACTCGCGAACCCAAACTTAGTTCGGACACTTAGGTATGCGTACACGTTTGCATACTTGAGTGGGTTATGTTCTAAAATCTGTTTGTTCATGAACTAATACATTTATATAATAAGGAATGCAATCTTTTGCAAATCGTGGCTATAATGTTCATGAATTGATCCGAGTGAATCAAAATCGATTTTGCTTCAATTGTGTCTTGTATACTTCTATGAGAATATAAACAATTGAACAACTCTAGAACTAGTTTCATTTTAGTCATCTGAACTAGTTATGGTTAAGATGAATAAGGTTGATATGAAAGTGTTCATATGGCTTACTTCGGTTAACTATTGTTGAGCCAACAAAGGTGCACACATTTAGGTACGATTACTCATATCTAAATGAAGGCACTTTTCATTTGTGTGTAACAAGCTAAGTTCGATCTAACGGTTGAAAGATATTACCTTGAGTCTAATCGGGTTTTCATACAACGATGAATATTGAATGCTTTGTTACCAACGTAACATTGATTGCAACCCTGATTTGAAGACTATATAAAGGATAGCTCTAGCAACTGGGAAACCTAATCCCCACACCTCTTGTGTGATACTAGTTGCGACTAGAGTCGATTCTCCTTTAACCTTAGGTTTTTCTAAAACCCTGTAGGTTAACGACTTGAAGACATCATTGTGATTATGAATCCAGACCCAACTATTTTCTCTGTAGTTGCGTGTTCTGATATTGTTGTTTCCTATCGTAATTGAGTACTATCTTTTCTAAGATTTTCTCGAGATTTAATCTCCGATAGGCAAGATAAAAAGTAGTCACAAACTTTTTCGTCTCATCGATTGTGATTCCACAATATCTTGTTTCGCTACCATACGATTAAGATTATTGTGAGGTGATTGATATTTATAGGATGTTCTTCGGGAATATAAGTCTGGTATATCAATTGGTTCATGTTCACCTTGATTTATAAAAAGATGGAACAAAACTCATAGGTATATCTGAGGGAGACAGATTTATCTATTCAATAGATTTTTCTGTATGAGACAAATTGGTTTATCAAGTCTTCGACTTTGGGTCGTAGCAACTCTTAGTTGTGGGTGAGATCAGCTAAGGGAATCAAGTGCGTTGAGTTCTGCTGGGATTCAGAGACATAAGGAGCGCAACTATACCTTGATCAGTGTGAGATTAGTTAGGGCTCAACTATATCCCAGTCCGAAGTTAACTTGGAGTAGGCTAGTGTCTGTAAGCGCTTAATCTGGTGTGGTGTTCAAACTGGACCAGTCAGGGTTTTTTCTGTATTTGCGGTTTCCTCGTTAACAAAACTTGTGGTGTCTGTGTTATTTCTTTTCCGTATTATATTTGTGTATATAATTGAAATATCATAGGTTGTGCATAAGTTCAGTCAATTGTGAATCCAACCTTTGGTTGTAAACTGAATTGATTGACACTTGGATATTTTGTTTTGATACCGTCCAAGTTTTTTCTCATATTAATCAGGCTCACGGATTTCTATCTGTTTGATTTGCTGATTACATTAAGAAATAGAGATATAACTCTTGATATACTTTTCTTAAGATTGAGTCTGACTGTGTAGTTGATTCTCTTGAAAGTATATTGGAGTTAGTCCATACAGATTGCTAAACGAAATATTGGGTGTGGTTGTTAGACCCACGCTTTTTCAGATATGTCCAAGGTACTCCAATTCTGGTTTAGCAAAACTACACTTGGAAAGATTGACATAAATCTAGTGCTGTCTAAGGAGTTATAGAGTAAGTTCCAGGTGTTGCACATGTTCCTCTAGGCTGGGTCTATACACCAATATACCATCAGAAAACACTAGGATGAATTTTATTAGATGAGGATGAAAGATGTAATTCATTGGTGCCTGAAATGTAGCAAGTGCATTAGTGAGGCTAGGTGGCATCACTTTAAACTCATAATGGCCATGATGAGTTCTAAAGGCAGTTTTGCAAATGTCAGAGAGATGCACTCTAATCTGATAATATCAAGATTTAAGGTCAATCTTAGTGAAAATAATGGCCTTGTTTAACTCATCCAATAACTCATCTATCACATGGATCGATAGGAAACTTATCTTTGATAGTTATGTCATTGAGTTTTCTATAATCAACACAGAACCTCTATGTGTTATATTTCTTCTTAACCAAAAAAATAGGAGAATCAAAGGGACTATGGCTTGGTTATATGACACCATAAGACAACATTTATTGCACTAAGTTTTCAACAATAGATTTCTGGATATAAGGACATTTATAGGGTCTCATATTGGGTGGTGATCAATGAGGTTTAAGAGGGATTGTATGATCCAATGATCTGTGAGGTGGCAAGGTGGATGGTGTATTGACACATCGGAGTAAAAATGAAGAAGGTCAAAGATAACCTTAGGAATGTCAGTAGATGGAGGGGTAACAGAAACTAAGAATAAGTGACCAACAATTTCTTAAGAAGCTTTCTTAACCACTGCAACACAACTACTCATCATCATAAGAGAGGCTATTTTCTTAGTCCCAACTAGAGTGATCTTTTTGCCATCACGTTTGAAGGTGATGCTTAATTTGGACAAATTTAATAAGACATCCCCAAGCCTTTTTAACCAATCAACACCCAAAACCATGTGACATCCACCCAAAGGCAATAATCTAAGATCTCCAGAAAAATCATGCCCCTGCATCGGCCATTGTAAAGCAGCGCATGACCCAGAACTGACTGTCTTATCACCATTGGAAACAGTAACAAGTAGACTAGCAGTTGGTTGAACAACCAATTTTAAAGACATGGCCAAGTCATTAAAGACCTAGCCAAGTCAAAATCCAAAAAACTATGGGTACTACCAATGTAAATAAGTATAGAAATAGCATGTTTATGAAGAAAATCGGAAATTATAATTACATCACCAGTCAGAGCATGTAATGAAATCTCCATTGGAGAAGCAAGTACTTCATTATTGGATACCTCCGCTTCTTCTTGAACTACTTCTTTTGTCTTAATTTTCACCAACTATCTAAAATAATTATTGAGTTTGCATATATGGCCGTGCTTATAAACTTCACCACAATTATGACACAACCCTTTGTCTTTTCTAACCTTCATCTGTTCACGAGTAAGGCGTTTAATGGAACGGAGGGTGGGACTGGTAGTGGGAGAAGAATGAGGTGGATATTTCTGATCCAGGGGTGGTACTAATAGTGGTTTTGTAGGGAACTGTGGTTGGTTTAATTGCCTGGCAGAAGCAAATGATTGTGAAAAAGGTTTTCGAGTTGGTTTAGTACTATTTTTTTGGTTGACCAAAGTGTGCTCTTGCACTCCGGCAATAGAAACGCTTGCATAAGAGTAGTAGGTTTGAGCATGAGAACAAAATGTTATATCTCTTCCTTCAACCCCCAAATAAAACTCATAACAAAGTAATGCTCAGTGAAGAATGAGTACTGACTGACCAGGAAGGCCTTCAGATCTTCAAATTTCTCAAAGTAATAATTAACGGTAGTTATTTGAGATAATTTGTTAAAAATTCCTAGAATATTATCATGAGTAGGATTTTCAAATGTAATACATGCTTGTTTAGACAATTCAAACCAACAAGTAAATGATCTAGATGATTGTAGGTTAGATAGACATTTATCATACTTACCATCCAGATGCATAATGCCATGATTACCTTCTGAGATTCATCTCTGATATTTTTGAGGTGGAAGTATCGATCGCACTTTTGAATCCTTGTCAAGATGCCAGCGCCAGCAACTTCCTCGCTTGTTTGCGCCAACAACTTCCTCGCTTGTCCGTGCCCACAACTCTTGTATGTGTCTACATCAGCATCATCCCTCGCTTGCTTGTCAACGCTATTCTCTCCAGTACATGGATATGGCCTGCCAGCGTCGTTGCCTACTAAGCTGGTAGTGCTAGCAGCATCACCTTGCCCGTATTTGGCCGCTACGCTATAATGTGCTAGCTTCAATAGCTCCCGTCTGCCAGCTCTGGCAACATCCTCTCTAGCGATACCCCTCGGAACCACCTTTTTTCCCGAGTGTAAGTGATTGAAGTACCTATGACGTTCCTTCAGCACTAATACGTGTTGTCACAACTGCAAAAGTCACGACTACGGCATTAAGGGGAATTAGTTGGCAATATCTTGGCCGTGACACCAAATGGGCCAGCGCTAACGTTGGCTAAGCCATGGCTACGAAACTAGCATGTGATAGTAACGCCTCCGCCATGTTTATGACACCTATTGTGATGTATTGGTGCTAGCACAACTTGCATGTTGCAAACATGACACAAATATGCTAAAAATATACCATGGCCATGAACCTATTGGTAATGCTATCCTACGACAAACTTCTTATTACTCATACAAACTTTGAATATGAGTTGAGCATGAATCTTGAACATCACTATGACGAGATATGGACAACCTATTGAGAGATGGACACTCACTCAAAGCACATCATGGCTATAACTTATTCAAGAAAAGAGGTAGTCCATGACTCCACTAATTCCTACGAGAAATCAAAACATGTTACATAAGGGATTCTTCATGGGGTATTGGTCTGGTAGTTTATAGTAGCATGTGGCGTGGCAGCACCCCATGATGAGAAAGTGACGAAAAATGGTGACAGTTAAAAACAGTTGAAGAGATGATGGAGTAATGGTCTAGAAGTTTTGAAACTTCCCTAGCATAACAAGTATGGCTTTACCATTACCCCCACTGTCTCAATATCTTCACGACCTCCACTACTTACGAGGAAACGTTACGTGTCCCCTACAAATATAAATAGTTTCCTTTTTCTATTCATCAGGACATAATAAGCTTACCACTCAGATCTTTGATTCTTCACAGTTATCGACAACCTAACACACACAATCCGTTACCACTGTGATTCCTCATATTTTTATGCTTTTCCTCCCCTAAGATCAACCCATCTTCTCTCCTTATAACCGTAGCAGGACGTGAACAACCATTATCTTGGTTTAGGCTCGTCCTGTACGATTTTGTTCTCCAAACCTAAATAAAGTACTTCGACAGTACATTGTTTAACCTAGGACCAAATTTTAGGTACAAACAATCGTCTATAATAACTTTTGGTTTCATTCTTTTTGTGGCGAGTGTAAACTTCTTTTTGGAATATATAGTACAACACTTCATAATTTTATGAGTTTTAAAAGTATTCTAATAATAATTCTTTATGCCGATAAAGAATCCAGATTTTTTTGATAGTTTTATTTTTATCAAGTTTATCCTATTTTAAAAATATGATCCAATGATTTGTAGACCTTAACGTAATCTATTTGTTATCTTTCTAGAATGACAAATCTTATTCAATTCTGAGTTGTTTATGATTTGATATGAATTTTTTAAAACACACAGTCATAAACCCCATTTGAGCAATCAATTAAACGTTTGACCTTAGTCTTATGTCATTTTTCATAATCAATAAATTTTTGAAAGATAGTTTTTAAGGATTAAGGAATTTACTAAATTTTTAAAAGTTAGTTTTAAGGAATTTACTGTAAGATTTTCAAATATGTAATGATGATAAAATTTATAGTTCATATGAAGACCGTAAAATTATAAGAGTACACCTTGATTTGTTTCGGTTTTAAATCAATGTTGAATATTTTATTTTTGGAGTGGAGAGATGATCATTGATGGTGGATCTAAATTTTCTTAATAATCTACAATGTCTTAGTGTTTCGTTGATTTTGAAATTTCAATTACTATATAATTATTTTTTCTAAATAGTTTTGTAATGATGATAAAGTTTAAGAGTTTACACAAAAACCGTAATACTATAAGAATACACTTTAATCGGTTGTTTTAAGTCAGCGTCGAAAACTTTATTTTCTGAAATGAATTATTGATTTTTGATGGTGGATTTATTTTTTTGTTAGTATTCTACAATGTCTTACGGTTCAAGTGGTTTTAAAATTTCAATGCGTAGATGTTGGATTTTTCTAACTAATTCTATAATATCCATTGCGGCAGAACTATATTAACACAAAACATGAATAATTTTGCTCCAATAAATTGGTTAATGAGTTTGGGCTTATTTAGCGGACTTCGATTATGATATTTACATACCACTTCGAGTTTTGGATTCAAATCGAAATTCCGATCCGAAATTTGGGGTATTACAATTATGGGAGAATGTTTAGGTTGTGTTTGATAGAAGTTAATTCCACGGAATTAGCCTTCTATCCATAGAAATAACGTATTTTCAGTTGTTAATTAAAAATATGTTTTGATGGAATTATAAAAAAAAACGTGGTCTAAAGTATGTTTTAAACCTAATTCCATGGAAAGTATTTCCTTGCCTTTACCAGGAAACTGATTCCATGGAATCACTTTCTGTGTGGAATTGTTTTCTTTCCCTGTTATCAAACACATCCTTAGTTTCTTTTTTCAACTTATTGATGGTGGTTTTAAGTATAGGGCGAAAACTGTAAAAGTCCATCTACCTGACCCAACATCAGAAGTAGTAGACCTTGATATGTCGATATTCCGCAAGGAATTTGAAGAATGTATCAAAATCCGATGAATGCCTATGTCTCTCTTCATATTATCTTGAAACTCAAGCTCTTAGATGAATTGTTCACTAGTATAGAGCCTAATGAGTATATAAGCTACTAGCTGCATTACTCACTACTGCCGGATCCTTCCGAGTATTTTTTCTATGTTATGTTCCCCGGCTGAACTATTAATATCGTTATGACATGACAATTAGTGCTCACTCGCCGCTGAGTAGCATGAATTTCCCGAAGTATCAAGATTAAGGTCTGCATGAAAGTACTCAATCAGAAGATGCACTAACTGCTCTCTGAGGATAAAATTAAAGAATTTTGTGTAAACACACAGAATTTATCAAATTTGTTCGATTTTGTGATAGCTCACAAGATTCAAATTTTGGCATAGTTAAAAATTAGGTTTTTGCGCCCTGCGCAATATCCCGAACCCTATTGGTCGAGACCAAACCTAGGTAAGCTAGTAAACTAATCCTCCATGGAGCTAGTAGGAGCAAAGTCCTACCAGAAAACCAGAAATAAAGAGAAACTGCGGCAAATAGAAGCAACAACAAAAGGAGGCGCGGCCACGCCACTTGGCCGGACGATCCGCTCCAACAAGCGTCGCCTGTGTCCGGCTGGCCACGCTCCATGTTGCTTCTTGCCGGCCCCCTTTTCCCATCGACCAATCAGATCCCTTTAAACGCGCCACACACAATTTTAAATAAAGTTGGAAGTTGGTTGGTCGACGCGCCTAATTCCTTAAGGAATTTAATATAGGATGCCCATGTCAGTCTCAAAACGATCACGGCCGTACGTTTTGGCCACTCGATTTATCAAGATTAGCCTCTCCCTAACGTGACCGTACAAGCATCACCATACACACCGGCGGCCCCACTAATGCCTTGGCCAATCGAAATCCTTTAACTCGCAAGCAGAGCCACCAAACGTTTATCCAAAGTAGGTTGGCTGCGCGAGTTATAAATCCCTAAATTAGGTTAGCAGCAGCATATTGCTGCCACAAAACGATCTTGGCCGCCCAACTTCGCCAGCCGAATTGACCGGCCTAGATTCAATCTCAATCAATGAGCAAGGTGCGGATACGCTCACTAGAGACCCAGCTATTGTGCTGGCCAGACGAACAATTCCCAACACGGCGCCAACACCAAAAATGTTGGCCCTAAAATAGGTTGGCCACACGACTTTTTAAAACCTAAATTAAATCAACGACAACCATTAACTGCCTCAAAAATCGTCTAGGCCGCCCAACTTCGCTAGATGAATTGGCCGACCTAACTCCTATTCTAGGTAGCCAACAAGATGTGGCCATGATCAACGGCCACTCCTGAAAAGACGAGGGTACCCAAATATACCTCAATCTAAAACTTTTCCACCTATAAGTCATTTCTCCGAAAGTGATTGTCTATGGACTGAGTCGAGACAATACAACTAATCTGTTCACACTTTGTGTGATCGTCTATGGATACGAGATCGAGACAATACGACAAAAATATAACTTGCGTGATTGACTATTGATACAAGATCGAGACAATACAACAACGAAGTATGTTTACTTGATAATAGGTTCAGACTTAACCAAACACAATAGGATTACTATCAAGTAAATAGGAATTAACGTTTGTGTATTTTACTTCTAATTATAATAAAAAATAATTATAATTGCGGAAATAGAAAAGTAAACGACACAACAAGATTTTGTTAACGAGGACACCGCAAATGCAGAAAACCCTGGAACCTTGTCCAGAATTGAATACTCTCAGGATTAAGCAACGATACAAAATCTTCGTATAGTTGAGACCAAGCAACTAAACCTATAGTTCACCTAGTTCCGTCTGTATCCCTGCGCCTCCAACTTGTTAATAAGTCACGCACTTGGAACAATTCCTTTGGTTCGTATTCCAAACATTAAAGAAACAACAAATCTGTTTGGTAACAACTCTTTTCAATCAAGTGATATGAGTTCGACAAAAGGCTCTTCCGTTTATCCCTATAAACTCCTTTGTCAGGTCCTTAGATCTATCCAATAACAACTACCAAAGTAATTGTCAAGATTTTTGCAATCAATACTTTGAATCACAAAGAATTGTATTGATGCCGATCTACTCAACTAATCAATCAAATATATCACAAAGATAAACCGATTATAGTTGGATCCTTTTCCAGCCGAAACAAGTATTGTGCACACCAAAGATTATGAACCCAAATCAAAAATCTTCTTATATCTTCAATAAACACCTGCACACAATCAACTTGAATCTCTTGTGATCAATCACACATAGAAGCTGAGTGCAGTTAACAATGGATTATCACAAGACGTCTTTGGATCTACAAACAATCTAAAGATCCCCATCGAAACTTCGATCTAGTTTGAGTGAATCTTATATCAGAAGAGAAGATTCTCAAGCATAAACAAACTAGGTACAGTCAAAGTTCAACAACCGTTAGTCAATCAAATCAATTGAAAACTAATAATAAACAACAATTATCTAGTTTCCCACCAACGGTACTAATAGAGCTTCTCAATTCCAAAGAAGTCTTTAAACCGAGCGGCCGTAAGAGATTTCGCCTAATTAGGTTCCTTTCCTCTTTGTATAGGCGGCTCCACCAGTAACAACACAACTAGGTAGTTTTGCTGGCTCTAAGGATTAGTTTGCTCGAAAAGAAAACTTCAATATTTATAGACCAAGGAAGTTTGGACACCAAGGAATTTCAAAACCGAAAATATTCTCATAATATGCAATATATTTCCAAATTCTGTTTCCATAATTCCTGGAAATGATTTGTCCAAATATTGACTGAAAATCTCATTAGAAAATCTCCAATTAGTAAATGCACATTACCGATTTTTATTTTCTAAAGATATGCTGCTGGAAATTAAAAGCATATAAAACTAAAAAACTTAATTAAAAGATTCTCAATTTATTTCGATCCGGGATTCTCCTTTAGCTATTAAGGAATATCTTTGAACAATAAAAGATAGAGATAAGCGTTACTGCACATGTTCAAAGTATGTTGACATCTTTACTTACTAAATCATGTTTCATATTTACTATCTTGGAATCGATTTTCCACACTTCCAAAACGAGTTTAGAATTGGTTCATCTGACTTCCAAGAACTATGTGATTGATTATCCTATCAAATCACCAAACATGGGTTTCACAGTTCTACCAAAACAAGTTTCGGTTCTACCTCCATGTGGGTACTTGAATTAGTCACGCTAGTTACCAAAACTTGGTTGACTAGGTACTAGGATCGGTTCCCACATATATATGGTATCTAACTTGTATTTTTTGCACATGTCCATAGGATCGGTTCCCAATAACTAAAACCGTGTTGCACATGTTTATAGGATCGGTTCCCAATAACTAGAAACTTGATGCACCTCTTACAAGGATCGATTCACCTTTTGTGATCGGTTGCACCTCTTACTAGGATCGGTTCCCCAATGACTAGAGTTGGTCATACCAATTACAATAAATCGATCATACCATCTCAGGTGATTACTTAAGATCGGTTTCACTAATAAAAGTCATACCAATACACAAGTCAGGCCTTGTGAATAGTTTTATGAAGAACATAAGCAAGTCATGAGCGGTTATACTAATCACACATATTGGTAATTGAAAAGATTTGCAATGAATAACAAATACCAATAAGCCTAGCGATTTCCCTTTCGATTCACAAAACAAGTTTATGAATGTACTTCCTTTAAACGAATGTAAAACATTGTTTCCTACGATGAAATCTTCACCTTATACACATAAATAATCACAATAGCATTCATACGATTATGTCGATGTCTTATATACAAAGTTTAATGGTTAAGCGTTATACTTCGTATTGTATTCCTTAATACTACGTCTAACTAGATTATAATCATTCATAGCTTCGCAATTATGTTTTCAATATGCACGACTTGAAAGATACGTTAGGGAATGAAACAGTTCAAGTCAAATATTACTAACCTCAAGTGGAAGGATGATGTCGTCGTTGTAGCTCCTTACTTCTTCACATTCTTCAAGTCTTCACGTAATACTTGTAATGTCTCATATCCTAATACTTTAAAGCTAACCTATACAAAGTTGACTCTAGTAAATAATCAAGCGACTCTTTAAATGAGTTTTGGTTCACTAAAATATGACAACCAAACTTGACATACCAACGCTTGGTGGGTTTAACCGAGCTATGCTCTAACAACTCCCCTTACATAAGCCGCGATCGGCCATGCCACGGCCTCCCCATATGGATCCCAAACGATCGACTAAAAGGGGTTGGTCGATCCGCTTACATGAATTTTAAGGCAGCCATTAACTGCCGTAAATCATCTCAGCCGTCCAACTTCGCCAGCCGAATTGACCGGCCTAGATTAAATCTTAGGCGACCAATAAGATGTCACCATAGTCGCCAGCCATCACTCTCTTATAGAGACCGACCGGCCTGCCTTTGGCGCGCTTGAATGGCTCCTGGTAGCTTGCTAAAAATGGCCGGCCATGCTCATTTTAAGACATTAAGCTCCGCGACTGATTTAAGCGAGATTTATACAACGAATGCTTTACATGCATCGATTATTTTAAGTTGCATGCTTAAAAGCGATGCTTTACATGCATCGAATACATACGGTATTTTACGAATATCGGCTTCACAAATAACTCAGTTATAACCTAATAACGTCACATGCTATTCTTTGCGGCAAGTCTCATGACTTGGCTCGTCACACATGACTACTCGCCACCTAGCTTGCGCGTGGTTGGTCAGAATAATTAGGCAAGACCCAACAACTTGCTACATATTTTCCATAAAATACCCGAGACATCAAACGTGTCACAAACTGGGGGATGTTCATCAGGGTATTGGACTGGCGGTTTACAGCGTGCGGTGTGCAACACGCCCATTGTGAGAAAGTGTCAGGAAAGGCGGACAGTTATTGGCAACAAAGAAGTAGTGGGTGTAAACTGACTCGTCTTGCCTCATAGTAAGACATGGTTTTCTACATTTTCGCACGACCCCACTTCTCTATCACTCAACTATTCCCACTTCCTTTGAGATCAGGGTGCGTGCAACTATGACTGATATAAATAGGTTTCGGCCTATTTCAACCAACGACACAGTTTTTGGTTATCAACCCAAGTATCCAGAAAAACACCAAGAACTGATATATTACATTCCGCAAGCCAGTTCCATATTCTGTTACAAGTCATAAAATAGCCACACCTTCAGAGTTAACCATTCTGATGTCAACACCTTCTTCGCTTCCCTCCCTAAGATCAACCATTCCCCTTCATTTTGTGACCGAAGCAAGACTGGAACGACCATTTCTTGGTTTAAACCGGAATTGTATAGATTGATCTCTCGAATCTAAAGTACTCCCGTGCAGTGCATTTGTTTAGGGTTTAGATTCGTTTCTCGGCGGCACACCCAAATTTACCAAAACCAGCAGAATCAGTTTTCACCCCAAAACAACTGGCGACCACAGTGGGAGATTAATCTCTCGGTTGCAAAAAAAACATTTTCCCAATTTCATTGTCAATTTCCTAAATTTCTCAAGATGATTGATCTTAGGAATGGTTCAGAAACCCTCAATCCCAATTTTACTTCTCTTAGCACTGACAATACTTCACATGTTATTCTTGAATCCGTTCTTTTATTTAAAACCATTGTCGAGGCTATGAAGTATCAATATTAAACAATTATCCACGATTTGATGAAAATCTTGAATGATATTGTCAGGGATCAAGCTATTATTGTCAAGACGCAGAACGAAGTATTTACGCTTTTGAAAGTCCTCACGGATCAATTATCAAAGGAACCAACACGTATTCATTCTGGAGGAAACGCCATCAATAATTCATTTTGGATCAATACTGATGGTAGTAGCCCTTCTTCTAAGATTCATATTCCTACTTTTGGTGAGGAAGATGAAGCCTATGGTCACGTTGAATGGAAAGGTATCCACCAACCTAACTTGTTTGCTCATGAAGATCAAGAGATGTTTCTTCAAGATCAGAAACAAGACTCGTGGGATTTATCACGTTCTCATCAGAGTCCTCGCAATGAAAGGGTGATTTCATTATGTGCGTCCTTCCTGGAAAAATATCAATTCTCATATTGCATCAGAAGCTGCTAAGAGATCCGGTGCTGCTTTATTCAGTCGATCTGAACCGTTCCAGAATGAATAAGCTCGTAAAGATGTTCAGGAAAGCAGGCATCCTGCCAATAAAAGTTCCAACATACAGTCAATTGCTAGTAAAGGAGGAAAGAGAAAAGCTCCAGCAGTGGAACAACAACCCAAACGTGTGGCACCAGTGCATCAGACGGCTCCACCCCGGAAGGCCACGGCTAAGACTTCTACGCAACAACAATAAACTGGAGATGCTGCTCCAAACTTCCCGTTCCCTATCGAGGAAGTAATTGAACTCCTGGAAGTATGGATTCAAGATGATGCCATCAAACTACCTCCTATCATGCGCCTACCAACTGAGGAAAAAATGGCAAATCCCAAATATTTCCATTACCACAGGTTCGTCAATCATCCAACCAATGAATGCAACAAATTGAAGTGAATTTTCAAAGAAAAGGTAGATGCAGGGGAACTTCAATTAGGCACTAAAGGATTTCGCAGAGACCCTCTTTCAGTCAAGAGCTGCATGATTTCTGGGGACTCCGTCCACAAAACCGTCCAGTCTATCATGAAGCATTTATGTGATATTCTGTATTTCTCCAAGATACAACGTCAAGACATATTTGCAGCCCTCAACCGTGTTGTATCAGGCAAGCGGGTGTTTCCAACCAGGGAAGCCACTCCCAAACCCTAACCTCTCCTGGAAAGCACGACTGATAGATGCAACTGGGGACTCCTAGCCACTGCTCACTTGAAGGATGTCGAGTTTGACAACACACTGATTGACGCGGGCTCTGACTTCAATATTATCACCATCAGGACTCTGAGAGCTGCAAGGATTTCAAAGCAGTAAGTTGTTTACTATCCAACCATAATCAAAAACTCAGAAGCAGAGTCCAGAGACGCTTACAGGTACATCAATCTTGAAATCAAGGTGGGAGATGCTATAACACACGCCAAATTTCATATAGTTAAAGAGTACCCTAATTATGATATGGTCCTGGGGCACTCATGGATACACGACAACAAGGCGAAGCTATGAGTATGTCCTTTACCAGTGTCTATACCTGAAAGGGTCTCCAACAAGCCATCCAATCCTGAATACTATTTGTTGCCATATCAGCAACTCGCGAATGTGACGCAGCTGCCTGAAGAGACCGCATCAGCATTTGTTCGCAGATTCCGGACACAAGTAAGTCTTATTGAATAACCCTTTTTACAACCATTCACTCCTCCTCCCGCCAAGGCTCGGGGACTCGATCCGATTATCAATCCAGCCATCACTAGGAGATGTGAATGGGATGCTGGTCTTTTCAAGTTTTTTATCAAGAGTTTAGAAGTTGTCACAGTCAAAGATGAGGAATCTAAGAGTCAAGTTACGGTGCAACATCCGAACCCATTTCAAGTTGAAGATATGATAGTGAGAGTTGCTGCTCAACCTACTCCGTCTGATTCCGCAGAAAGGAAAGACGAGCCGTACCTAGTGGCAGAAGTTATTTCGGGAGGTTACTGCAAGCTAATCAATGCAGACAAGCTAGAAGGCGTAGTAATACACACCCGGTGGCTCAAACCCTTCAATGCCTAAGGTGTCACGCCGCCTTTTCCTCCAACATTCCTTTTAGTGTTTCCTCTAGCAATTTCTCTTTTCATGCAATATTTGTAATTCCTCCAAAACGATTGCACTGCTTGCATTCATAATTAGGGTTTCAATTTGTCAGTTAATCGAAGCATCATTTCCCTTTTAGAAATCTCTTTACTCCTGAATCATCTCAAGGCAAAGTCTCGAGTAAACCTAAACCCTCATAAAATCATTACCCATTGGTTCAAAACCAGAAAAAATAAAACCATGAAAGAGACATCTTATATCTTTCAAAAAGTACCAAAGAGGGGAATACATAAAGGAAAAGAAAGAGCAAGATGACCAAAGGAAATCATCAAGCATCCAATACATCCTTCTTAGAAAAAGCGTCCCCCGTGCAGCCTACTTCAACGATGAAACAACCTTTCAGTCACCACCTCATTGTGCCTAGACCCCCGGAAAGAAGTTTCGCCATCTGCAATTTTCAGATTTTGGAAAATCTCTTCATGGAATCAAGAAGCAGCGAGCTAGCGCATGTGGTACTCCCAGATTGCAACTACTTCTTCAGACGTGTATAATCACGTCACGCACGCCATTAATTGGAAGTAGAGCCTCCACACCTAACAAATACGACTCTAGGATTTCTTGTTTACGGAAGCACAACACATGTGATATACAAGGGTGATATCAAATGGAAGTTACAGGTTCGTGGCCGAATCCTCAATCTTCATCATTGCGTCCCCTACTTCAAGCTGTTGTTATTAGGGTTACATATGATAAATATCATCATGAAAGTGGTATCCGATCACATGAAAGGAAAACACATCACCACTTATGTGTGTCGCTGTCCCATCTGCCATATCACATACTCAGAACTCAGCACTGCCTACCCAAGGCCTGCATGAAGCTGCGCGTCAACAAATACATCGTCGACAAAGTCAGATTCAATGTTTCTAGATTTCCAATTTCCAATAGAAGGGGTGCATGGGATTCCAACGTTTGGATACAATACAAATCTATTAAGTGCGATTACCGCCCATTGATCAACAAGTGACGAATCCAAAAGATTGCCGCCTTCGTCAATTCGTCAACCACCGTACTAGCAAATACAATGGAAGTAAATCTTTCAGGAGAAAATAGGCTCAGGATAATTACACCTGGGGACTGCCAGCATGGGATGCCTTCACGTTCCTCAACTAGGTTGTTTCTGATGTCAGCATCATCACTGTCAAAGCTTTACGAGCCGCAAGAATTTCTCAACATGAAGCCGTACATGTGCATCAAATACTCAAAATACATCTCTAGTGATCAAACAGAAGCGCAACTGGGGACCGCCAAATCGCATCCCATCTCATACAAGCATTTCAAACATATTGTCATCGCAATCAGAAGGGCAAGAATGAGCCTATGAGATAAAGAGTAAGAATGAACGCAATTTCATTCCATTCAATGCTCGGAGTTTAAAGAAAATTTTAGTCGCGACTCAACAGTTCAGACACCAAGCAATTTAAAGTCAAGGCCTCTTGCAATTGAGCGCAATGGAGTTTGGAAAATTTTGAAATCCACTGGAGAGGCCAGATATTCATTTCGCCGGAGACATGACCTTATTACACATTCCGGAGAGGGTTGATGGAGTTCACTCGGGATTCGATGAAATTTCAAAACTGTGAAAGTTATACGTATAACTAAAGTTCGAACTTACAAAAAGAAGAAGAAAGAACAAGATGTACTTACCTTGCCGCTGACGATTGGCACACTTGTGATGGAGCTGCTGACAGCGACGAAGAGGAGTCGGCTGATGCAGACGAAAGCACGGAGCCAGAAGAGCAACAAAAAATAGAAGAGGATTGATACCCCTTTTTTATACGAATGGAGTTCGAACAGAAGAAGGATTCCTTCTTGATCCATAGACGGGAATGGATGGCTGGGCCCACAACACTCATACCCATAGCCAAGGCTAGCAACACGCTACTACGAAGACCATTGGCCGCGCGGTCCCGTTCTTTGAAGGCCGATTGAAATTTTCCTAATAAAATATACCTGCTACGTCTTTTCAATTTTAATTTCGTCTGTCACCATCTAGTGCTTACCCCATGACAATATCAGCATTACGTGCTAAACATGGGAAATAATGTTGATGGTGGTTTTAGTATATGGCGAAATCGTAAAAGTCTATCGACGACGACCGGCATCAGAAGTAGTAAACCTTGATATGTCTATATTCCGCAAGGAATTTGAAGAATATATCAAAATATGATGAGTGCGTATGTGTCTCTTCATATTATCTTGAAACTCAAGCTCATAGATGAATTGTTCACTATTATAGAGCCTAATGAGTATATAAGCTCCTAGCTGCATTACTCACTACTGCCAGATCCTTCCGAGTATTTATTCTATGCTATGTTCCCCGGCTAAACTCTTAATATTGGTATGACATGACAATTAGTGCTCACTCGCCGCTGAGTAGCATGAATTTCCCGAAGTATCAAGATTAAGGTATGCATGAAAGTACTCAATCAGAAGATGCGCTAACTGCTCTCTGAGGATAAAATTAAAGAATTTTGTGTTAACACATTGAATTTATCAAATTTGTTCGATTTTGTGATAGCTCACAATATTCAAATTTTGACCTAATTAAAAATTAGGTCTTTGCGCCCTGCGCAATATCCCGAACCCTATTGGTCGATACCAAACCTATGTATGCTAGGAAACTAATCCGCCATTGAGCTAGTAGGAGAAAAGACCTACCAGAAAACACAAAAAAGAGGAACTGTGGCAAATAGAAGCAACAACAAAAGGAGGCGCGGCCACGCCACTTGGTCGGACGATCCGCTCCAACAGGCGCCGCCTGTGGCCGACTGGCCACACTCCATGTTGCTGCTTGCCGGCCCCCTTTTCCCATCGACCAATCAGATCGCTTTAAACGCGCCACACGCAATTTTAAATAAAGTTGGAAGTTGGTTGGTCGACGCGCCTAATTCCTTAAGGAATTTAATATAGGCTGCCCATGTCAGTCTCAAAACGATCACGGCCGTACGTTTTGGCCACTCGATTTATCAAGCTTAGCCTCTCTCTCTACACGACCAGAAAAGCATCACCATACACACCGGCGGGTCCACTAATGCCTTGGCCAATCGAAATCCTTTAACTCGCAAGCAGAGCCACCAAACGTTTATCCAAAGTAGGTTGGCCGCGTGAGTTATAAAGCCCTAAATTAGGTTAGCAACAGCATATTGCTGCCGCAAAACGATCTTGGCCGCCCAACTTCGCCAGCCGAATTGACCGGCCTAGATTCAATCTCAATCAATGAGCAAGGTGTGAATATGCTCACTAGCGACCCAGCTATTGTGCTGGCCAGACGAACAGCTCCCAACACGGCGCCAACACCAAAAACGTTGGCCCTAAAATAGGTTGGCCACACGGCTTTTTAAAACCTAAATTAAATCAAAGACAGCCATTAACTGGCGCAAATCATCTCGGCCGCCCAACTTCGCCAGATGAATTGGCCGGCCTAACTCCTATTCTATGTAGCCAACAAGATGTGGCCATGATCAAAGGCCACTCCCCTTCCATAAGCCGTAATCGGCCAAGCCACGACCTCCCCATATAGGTCCCAAACTATCGACTAAAAGGGGTTGGTCGAGCCGCTTACATGAATTTTAAGGCAGCCATTAACTACCGCAAATCATCTCAGCCGTCCAACTTCGCCAGCTGAATTGACCGGCCTAGATTAAATCTTATGCGACTAATAAGATGTCACCATAGTCGCCAGCCATCACTCTCCTCTAGAGACCGACCGGCTTGCCTTTGGCGCGCGTGAATGGCTCCTGGCAGCTTCCTGAAAATGGCCGCTCATGCTCCTTTTAAGACATTAAGCCCCGCGATTGATTTAAGCGAGCTTTATACAACGATGCTTTACATGCATCGATTATTTTGAGCTGCTTGCTTAAAAGCGACACTTTACATGCATCAAATACATACGATATTTTACGAATATCGGCTTCACAAATAACTCAATTATTTAACCTAATGGCGTCACATGCTATTCTTTGCGGCAAGTCTCATGACTTGGCTCGTCACACATGAATACCCGCCACCTAGCTTGCGCGTGGTTGGTCAGAATAATTAGGCAGGACCCAGCAACTTGCTACATATTTTCTATAAAATACTCGAGACATCAAACGTGTCACAAACTGGGGGATGTTCATCAGGGTATTGGTCTGGCGGTTTAGAGCGTGCGGCGTGCAACACGTCCATTATGAGAAAGTGTCAGGAAAGGCGGACAGTTATTGGCAACAAAGAAGTAATGGGTGTAAAGTGTCTCATCTTCCCTCATAGTAAGACGTGGTTTTCTACATTTTTGCACGACCTCACTTCTCTATCACTCAACTATTCCCACTTCCTATGAGATCAGGGTGCGTGCTACTATGACTGATATAAATAGGTTTCAACCTATTTCAACCAACGACACAGTTTTTGGTTATCAACACAAGTATCCAGAAAAACACCAAGAACTGATAGCTTACATTCCACAAGCCAGTTCCATATTCTGATACAAGTCATAAAATAGCCACACCTTCAGAGTTAACCATTATGATATCAACACCTTCTTCGCTTCCCTCCCTAAGATCGACCCTTCTCCTTCATTTTGTGACCAAAGAAAGACTGGAACGGCCATTTCTTGGTTTAGGCCGGAATTGTACATATTGATCTCTCGAATCTAAAGTACTCCCGTGCAGTGCATTTGTTTAGGGTTTAGATTCGTTTCTCGGCGGCACACCCAAATTTACCAAAACCAGCAAAATCAGTTTTTACCCAAAACACAGCTCATTTTGGTTTTCCTGATATCAACCATCAAGTATACCTCCAAAATCAAAAAATCATTCCCCACAGGTTGTATATTTAACATGTTCATTTGGTTGGTTGATTAGTTAACTAATGACCTTATTACCATCGTACATGTTTAAAATCTCAACCCTCTTTGTGTAATTTCTTAAATCAAAACAATGGTGGAGATTGAAATATCCACACCCGATAAAGAGTATGCATAAATCGAACTTAGGCTCATATATTCCGCAGGTTATAATCGTCGACCATGCCACGACTCCCTTTTCTAACGACATCTGCGTAAATTTACAAAAGCAGAAACACTTGGAATCACCGTTGTCCTTGTTTTAATATGGGTTATTTAACGTTTGGTACCCAGTAATTGTCCAACACCTAACTTTGGTACCCAATATTTGAAATATTAGCAGTTGGTACCTTGACCGGCCGTTGACCGTCAAAGTCAAATTTTGACCTAACAGTTATTAAATTTTAATAATTTTTAATAAAAATATATGTACTTTTACCATTATATCCCTAACCCTTTTATCCTTCCTCTTTCTATGAAGTAATGATATGCGTCTCTTCCTCTTTAGTATTAGGTAAAGACTGAACATCGAATTCATGGTATCTAACCCAAGCAATCAAATCAAATACCAAAAATCAAAAAACAAAAAAATACATTGCATTTGATTTTTTATGGTAAGCAAGGAAAGTCCAACTAAGTTTGGATGCATGCCCTAATTTACTACCAATAAATGGAAACCATTCCCACTCACCTAATCGTAACAATCAACTGATTTAAGATAAAGAAATGAAACCCATCTCTCAGATTTGACTAATGCGCATCAGATTTCATTAAATTTAACACAAACAAAACCTATCTCTTCGATTAATCAATCAAGGATCATCTGTTTCAAAAATAGAACCCAAATGTGGAAGACGAAAATTAGGGAACAATGAGCAGCAGAATGTTCTTTAACACGTGCAAGATAAGAAAAAACAAGAGACCACCAAAACAAACATGAGGGTAATTTCTATCGAGCTTCATTTTCCTTATCGAATTTCGTAGATAGATATCATCGAGTAAACGCTTCATATCGTTGGCTAAAGAGGATTTGATTGATAATGAAACTCGTGTAGATCTGCACATAATTATGATGTGATTTTGGTGTTTAAAATCTGTAATTAAGTGCAATTAAAACAGACCTAGCTCGTTTTCTTTTGCGAGTGTTGAAGATTGTTACGAGATTGGATTTTTAGCACAAAAACTAATCTATGGTTGGAGTCTCGGCTTCGGACATTAATTCACCACGAAATAGAAGAGGAGGGAGGAAAAAGATAATGGTTAGGGATATCATCGTAATATTGTATATTATTTTTGTAATATAAATAAGGGATATTCAACCGCTGGTACCCAGCAAATGACCAACACCTAGGAATGGTACCCAATAATTGAAAAATTAAGGGTTGGTACCTTGACTTGTTATTGACCGCTAAAGATACCCATTGACTCAACTGTCTGTTAACAATTAATTTAAATGATTAATACAAATTAATTAGTTCACTCCGTTACATTGCCGTGGGCACCTGAGTTTACAAAAAAAAAAATGAGGATCAAAATAATTTTCTTATCATCTTCAATTTTGAAAGTCTTTGATCATCGAATTCTGCAATAAACAAAACCACAAAAAATGAAACCAAATCTATGAACTAAAAAAAAAAAAATTTAATTGATGGAACAAACACATACAGTATTAGCTTTCTTCAAAGTCTCATGCTCTCTGGATACAAGATCATGACTAGCAGCTCTTGTTCTTCTTTGCGATTCCGGGTCATTAAAACACCATATCTTTGATGTATTACTAGTTTACTACCATTCAGTTAAGGTGTTATAGTTACTGCTCATGATACATGTCGTTGATACCAAAAGAAACTAACACGCATTTAAAACACTCCAAACGAATGGTGTCAAGCTACTCTCAGATGTATAATTTCTTTGTAGCATTTTAACAAACAGCTTATAACCATCACAACTTTAATACTCTTTAACAAACAAAACACAATCAAGTTCTTTAGCAGTTACAATCTTGAAATTGAATTCAAAACCCATATCGAGATTTCCTTTTTCTTCTACTTTTCCGAAAACCCAATTATCTATGGGATTAGAAATGGGGTATTTGCCTTGATTAAGAAATTGATTGGGTATTCATCAAAATGAATGTTATTTGTTGAAAGAGACAAATGTTTGTCTGCAGCTTGAATCTAGACGATTAACTTATTAATTTCATTTCTCTGATGATTTCACCCTCATCGACAAGGATAGAATCAAAGGAAATGCTCGGCGAAACCTAGCTATTTCTTTATGTGTTAGAAAGGAGGCCGAGAAAATGAAATACGAAGAAGAAACTGGAAATGAAGACGCGTAGATGTTGAGACCCGTAGAGATTTAAACACGTGTTATATCACTGACGGATATTAGGACTTCTTAAGTCATTTTTAGCATAGATGAGGATAATAGCGTAATAACAGTCATTCTGTTACATAACACTAATTAAGTTAAGTCAACGGCTTGACTTGACAGTCAATAATAAGTCAAGGTACCAACCCTTAATTTTTCAATTATTGGGTACCATTCCTAGGTGTTGGTCATTTATTGGGTACCAACGGTTAAATATCCCTATAAATAATTGAAATAAAAAAGAGGAAGGATCCCCTCACATTGTTGTTTTCACACTATCTCACACGTTTGGAGACATTTTTCTTAATCTAAATTAAACGGTCACGTATTTGAAGCTAATATTTTGGGGATATGTTCCTCTTACAAAGATCTACACACCCTCAAAAAATGAGTTCATTCCGAAACGTATAACTCCACCATCTACTACTTTGAAAATTGACGTCGAAAGTCGACTAATTTTCAACCGTTAAAATTAAGATTGGTAGATGGTGAAGTTTGGTGTTTCGGAATGAGCTCATCTTTTATGGGTATGTAAAGCTCCGTAAGACAAGCATATCCCCAAAATATTAGCTTCAAATACGTTATCGTTTGATTTCGATTAAAAAAATGTCTCTCAACGTGTGAGATAGTGTGAAAATAACAATGTGAGGGGATCCACCCTCAATAAAAAATAGTTTGGTCGAAATTTGACTCTGACAGTCAACGGCTGGTCAAGGTACCAACTGCTCATATTTCAAATATTGGGTACCAAAACTAGGTGTTGAACATTTGCTGGGTAGCAAACGCTAAATAACCCTTTTAATATGGGATATGTAGAATATTAATGCAACTGTCCTTGGTTTAATATTCAAAAGTCAAGAATAGGACATTACTAAATCGACTTTAGATTCTCATTTTGGATGCTTCCCTAGCTAGTATACACCGAATCACAGATAAGCTAGCCATTGTAAGTTGTAACCTCATAAATCAATGAGATACTCAATTTGGATGCTTTCCCTACTATATGGTACAGAGATAAGCTAGCCACTAAAAGACCATAAATCAATGGAAGGAAGTAATCGAAGCTCAATGGAGAATCGCGAAAAGCAAGAGATACTCATTTTGAAAAAGAAAAACCTCATCAAGAAAAAAAAGGTACGAAAACTAAGTTAGATTATATGAGAGTTGTGGAATGTCTAAACATGGGAATCAAAAAGCACGTAAATATGTGGTGTATCCGACGTAGGAAAAGGCCCAAAGGATGACCTTTGACTTAAAAACATATATCAACTTTGACTTTTTCCCTCAAATCTCTTCTCTTTTACTTAATTTTCTTTATCTTTTCTTTTAACAGATCCCTTTCTTTTCATTCTCTTGTTTTATTTCTTTGGGACAAAGCAAAAGCAGAAAATACTTCACTGGTAAGTCTCTTTCTTTTGGAACTTATGATTGGGAAGAATTCGTAGTCCTTAAGTTAGTTTAACAATGGAAACCAAGTCATAATTAATCTTAAAATCAGTAATGACGTGGATTAAGTTTTACTAGATTTGTTCTCGAGCTACGCATCTGGCATTTCTTTTTTTAAATTGGTGTGCGCAGGGCTTTGCCCTGCCCCGTGGCGATGTATTTTTGATTTGGTGTGCATATGGCTTCGCCCGCCCCGTGGCGATGTATTTTTGATTTGGCGATGTAAAATAAATAATATATAAAATTACAGAAATGTCATTTTTATAAAAACAATGATAAATATTTTAAAACTTCGTATCTTCCAAATGGTACGTTGGATTTTTGTGACTTTTATATATTTGGAAAGCTTTTTCAATCACCTACGCAACAAGTATAAACAACCATATCAAATTTTTACTTTTTAATATATTTATAGTTCTACGAAAAAATAACTATAATTTAAAGGTAAACTGAAAGAGCTTATGTACTTTTTATATGTTGCCTATATAATGCTCAAATACTTCACTTGATATACTATAAAATTACTTAGAAAAATCTATAGATTTTAGTTTCGATACGAAAGATTACCCCCGTTCATTAAAAGTGATACTTTATTTTTTTTCCTTTAAAATGAAGGTACCAAACTTCAAAAAATTAATGTTGCCGACGTACATCGCACGTGCTCACTACTTGTTAATCTTAAAATCAGTAATGACGTGGATTAAGTTTTACTAGATTTGTTCCCGAGCTACGCATCGGGCATTTATTTTTTTAAATTGGTGTGCGCAGGGCTTTTCCCAGCCCCGTGGCGATGTATTTTTGTTTTGGTGTGCATATGGTTCGCCCCGCCCCGTGGCGATGTATTTTTGATTTGGTATGCGCGTGGTTTTGCCCCGCCTCGTGGAGATGTGTTTTTGATTTGGTGTGGCGGGGAAAATACATTAAATAGGTTGAAAATATGTGCCAATTTTATTTATTTATTTTCCTTTTAACTTGGTGTGTGCGGGTCTTCGCCCCACCTCGTGGAAATGAATTTTTGATTTGGTGAGTGCGGGGCTTCGCCCCGCCCCGTGTAGATATATTTTTGATTTTGTGTGGCGGGGCAATTACATTAAATATGTTGAGGATATATGCAAATTTTATTTATTTATTTCCTTTTATTTTCGCAGGAAATATGAGGGTTTTTCCCCTTTAGATATTAATTTGGGAAAAATAGTCCTAATATAGTAATTACTCGATTTAGAAATTGAATTTGGATTTTCATAAAATTCAAAGACATGGTAAGTTAGGTTTTCCTTTTAAGTTCGAAAATTTTAAATCAATCATATGTTTCCAAGTGTCTTCACCTAAACATTGTCACTTTATAAATTCCAAATTGAATTTGGTTTCCTTTTCTTAATCTTTTTCCTATTCTTTTTAAACCAACCATACGTTGCCAAGTGTCCTCACCAAAACGCTCGTTTCACAAAACTCAAAAAAAGCTTATTTCGGCCAACAGGAAGCGAGGATTTCCTCACCATTCAACGTGAGAACTTTATTTGTCTAGGCCTTTAAGTCTTTAGATAAGTCCTGTTAAGTAAGAATTGAGTAATCTAAAGACTTAAAGGCCTAGACAAATAAAACTCCTACGTTGAATGGTGAGGAAACCCTCGCTTTATGTCGGCCGAAATAGGCTTTTTTTGAGTTTTGTGAAACGAGCGTTTTGGTGAGGACACTTGGCAACGTATGATTAGTTTAAAAAGAGTAGGAAAAGATAAAAAAGAGGAAACCAAATTGGAATTCGCGAGGACACTTAGCAACTTATGATTGGTTTAAAAGAATAGGAAAAGATAAAAAAGAGGAAACCAAATTCAATTTGGAATTCGCTAGGACACTTGGCAACGTATGATTCGTTTAAAAATTACAAACTCAAAAGGAAAACCTAACCTATCGTGTTTGGAATTTCATGGAAGTCCAAATTCAATTTGGAAATCGAGTATCTACCGTATAAGGACACTTTTTTCCAAAATAATATATACATGGGAAAAAATCCACATATTTTTGAAAAAATAAATAAAATATACACATATTCTCCACCTATTTAATGTGTTTGCCTAAGGGTGCACACGGTACGGTTCGGCTCGGTTCTTGCCGAGGCCGAGTACATGTACCTCTCTAGTCTCGGTTCTTAGATTTTGGACCGGCACTGCACCTCTGTTCTCGGTTCCGGCACCATTCGGGACAAGTACGGTACAGAGTGCACGGCCCGTACTCGCATCAGTACTTTCGGTCGCTTTTCCAGACAATTTTCCTGTCAGTTTTCCAGACAATTTTTTTTCTGTTAAGAACCTGTTTTACTGAGCAACAATATATTAAGAAATATCTCAATGCACAATACGTAACAACTAACAAGTAGCAATAATACTTGCAAAGAAAAGTGCCAACTACAAAGTCTTGAAAATCTGAAAAAGTAACAAGTAGCAAAAGCACACAAATTGACAGACACACACAAACAATAGTCTTACTGGTGGCAAAAGTAACAAGTAGCAAAGTAACAAGTAGCACTGGTGGTAAAAGTAACAAGTAGCAGTGGTGGCAAAAGTAACAAGTAGCATCGGTGACAAATACAAAGTCTTGAAAATTTATTCAATGGCAGCAATACTGGTGGTGGCATTATTGTTGATAGGACCAAGTAACGCTGCAAAAACAAGTAATAGCAGTTATCCAGTTAGTAAATATTAGTCTATTACTAAAAAAAGTAACAAGGAAAAAGATTGGAATGAATAGAATATGTATATGTTACCTTCTTCAACTTCAGCATCGTCATCTGGTATGTAGTCACACAGAAGATCAAGTTGTATTGGCTTCTTAGCTGACTTTGTGTGCAAAGCAATGCCTCAACTGTCCTTGTAGATAAAGAGCTTCTACAAGGACTTAACACTCGCTTTTCTGTGCTAAAAGCGGATTCAGAGGCAGCAGAAGACACAGGAATGGCTAGTATGTCCTTAGCCATATGTGCAAGTATCTTATACTTGTTACTGTTGGTCTTCCACCAACCCAATAAGTCAAACTCCTCATCATCACCATATTCTCCTTCACCTTCTTCAAACTTGTCTATGAAATATCTATCCAACTATGTTTTACCCACATCATCATTTGGGTTGCTCTTATGCCTCTTACTCCTTGACATCAACTCTTTCATACAACTTGGACCTGCCCCTGGTTTACTTAACACTGATTTGGCTTGTCCCTGCATAGAAGTACTTGAATCCTCCTCATGAACTGAATACACATCCTTATATTCTTCAAATAGAATCTTAAAATCCAATAACACACTCCTCATAATAAGTTCAACCATTGAATACTTCTTACCATACAAACACTCAAGAGAAAATTCTAGTCCTTTTTATTTCTCTCTAGGATCCAACAACATGGCAAAAAAAGTTGTATGATTTCATCTTTGCATGATCACCCCAATATTTGTTATACTTCTTAAACATTTTGGCAGCCATACTTGCAATAAAAGGATCTTCATCTACATTATCTCTAAACTCAACTAGTTGTTCATAAATGAGAACTAATTTCCATAAGAATGTATGTGTTGTTACCTTAGTTGAGGCTGAAAATGCAACAGTGGCATCAAAGAATACCTTCAAACATTTCACAAGGCCTCTGGCAAAGATCCAGTCCTCTTGACATGGAGCAGGTTTCTTCACTATTGCCTTCTTCTTCTTCTTTTGTGCCTTCTTCTTGCCTTTCACATCAAGTTCTTCTTCCTCTTCACTAAAAACTTCTTCTTCTTCACCAACATTAACATCAATATCAAAATCATCAACATTGGGTAAATCTTTCTCACTGTCTTTAGGGAAATAAAACAACTTTTGATATTCCCTATCATACCTTTCTAACCTAGTGAAAGCTCTTTCATACACTTGTGCAAACTCTAGCATCAAGAATGTGTTGTTCCATCTAGTCTTAACATCTAATATCAATGCTATCTTAGACTCTATTCCAACTAAATTTGCACATTGCCTAAGCTTAGCCAACCTAGCTGGAGAACCCTTTATATACTTGACAACTGACCTGATTCTTGCAATTGATTTGTTGTAGACCCTTACAAGATATTTTACAACAAGTGCAAGTACATGAGATGCACACCTTACCTGAAAAGATGTAGATTGATACAAGTATTAGATTTTTGTTCAAAGTAATAACTAACAAACAAAATTCTAAGTTTCTAACTAGAAAGTAAAAATAAATAAATCATATACTTACATGCAAGTACTTAGCTCTCTCTTCTTCCCTTGTCATTGAAACAATACTAGTGGTCAAATAATCCATTGCAACCTTGTTGGCACTAGCATTATCCAAAGTGACAGAAAAAACATCTTTAAGCCCCCAATCTGACAAGCACTTCTCCAACATCTCACCAATATCAATTCCTTTGTGACCACTAACCTCATAAAACATAATAATTCTCTTCTAACTTCCAATGCTGATCAATAAAATGAACTGTTACACAGATGTAGTTGAAATTATTTGGTGAAGTCCATGTGTCTGTTGTCAAACTAACCCTCTGCTTGCTTGACTTGAAGTAATTTTTCAACTTATCTTTCTCACCCACATACATTTCTAATAAACATTTGTAAACAGTCATTCTACTTGGTACAACAAATCTAGGCTCTAAGACATGCATCATTCTCCTAAACCCTCCACCCTCAACTGCTTTAAAGGAAATCTCATCAATTATAATAAACTCAACAACTTCCCTTTTACATTTTTCTTGACTGAAAATAGTAGAGAATAACTGACCTTCCTGCTCATCCAGTGTTGAAGGTTTTAATGTCAGAGTTTGTTGTCCTTTTGGCTTTGGCTTGTTAGGATTCTTCTTGCATCTGTTAAAGTGCTTCCACATTCCACTTGTACCATTCCTTCCAGTATGAGCCTTTATTGTCTTGTTGCAGTAATTATAATCAGCTTCTCGAACATTTTTCCTAGTGAAATGTTTCCAAATATCAGATGTTGTCTTACCACCCATTTGAGTAAAAGTAGCTTCTACATTTGTTGCTGCTGTCTCTGGCTCTACTGCTCCATCTGTTGGTTGGATAGAGGATCCAACAATTATATCTGTAGCAGGTGTAGGTGTATCATCTGAAGTAGGTGTAGGTGTAGCAGCTTGACTTGATGCATCCATGATTGATCACTGAGAAATAACAAATATACATAAACATAAATACATAATACACTTATGAACTGAAAATAAAAGAAAGTAGTTGAAGAGTGAAGACTGAAGTACACTGTAATATACACAAACACAATGCACTAAGCCACTAATCAAATATTAAAAGTTAAAACCACCAAAACCACAAAGAATACCACAAATAAAATAAGAACTGAAAATAAAAGTGAATTTCATACATATAAAGTTAAATACTACAAATTGTTCATAAAGATTAAAGACATATGTAGCGCCCCCTAAGCTAGCAGTTGACTAATCCAAGAGATTAACTAAATAAAGAGGCACTAAGAATCTAAATCATTTACTTAAACATTCAATTTAGAAATCTAACACAAAAACTTAACCCAAAACTAGCCCCGCTCAGAAATATATATATACAAGGATTCCTCTCAAATGATACATATACAATAGTCATTTGGTTTGCGAATAAATTATAAACACAAATAAATATAGCAGAAGCTATCCAACTAACGAACTCAATCATTAAAGCTTTTGTTGCGCAACTCTGATCTGTCTCTGAAACTGAAAGTGGGAAAGGGTGAGCACATCATCCCTAAAAGGGGTGCCCAGTAGGAACAATAACTAGCTTTCAAGTAAACATTAATATGATTCGAAGACAATGCAGGTTTTATCGAAAAAAGATAATACACGGAAAGACAAGTAAACATAATGTAGAAAATTCTTCAAAGACATTCATAAATAACAGTAAACACCCATGTATGAGATGTGTGTTGCCGCACGTAAGGGAAGAGTAATATTGATGCCAATTCCACACCGAATAGGTAATACTGCGGTGTATCGCCCTAGCCATAGAATACTGATATATATATAAAGGAAAAATAATATTGCGGTGTATCGCCCTAGCCGTGTAATATTGCGGTGTATCGCCCTAGCCATAGAATACTGATATTGTGTCGGCACACATCTCATACCACACAAAGTACACAAAGATATGCATGAATTTCACAACACCAAGATTGATTTGTAAAACAATAATTAATACAAGAGAGTTCGTTATCGATTCCCACCTCTTTTGATGACAAGCCTCGCCTACCTCGAGATCCACGATCCACTGGTTCATCCTTTGATTCGACGTTGTTAATATAGTCTAACTGTTAATCACACAAGAACTCTAAGAACCTAGCCAAGAGGCTCACACAAAAATCATATAAGTTTATCTAATGGTTCTAAGCCCATTTATGGTTCTACATCTTTTACTATCTATCTTTAGCATATTTAAAGGTACACTTATTCAATTAGATTGTTTCTATAGTTCATCATCTAAGTCTTATGAATATCTACAACTTTGCAGAAGAGGCTAAAGGCTAAATCAGACCATAAGGGTATAATGCATCAAAATAGGGAAACTAGACCTAAGCTCAAGTTCATCAAACCAGCCCATTAATCTAAGGTCCAATCCACTAAAGTCAACTAACAGTCACAAGTTAATTAACAGTCCACGTCAATGGTCAAATGAGTCAACCAGGAATCGGTCAACGATCCAACTCAGGTCAATGAGTTAACTCAGTCTACAAGACTGATTCAGGTGAGTCAGCAGATCCGACTCAGTCAGAAGAACTAAGTCATCTAAGCTAGATAGCTGACTGAAATGGCTAACAGCCTAATTCTATTGCAGTTACAAGAACACAATTAACCTGATTCTATTCATTTGATTATTGCATAAATAATTCACTTCAACATAATTCTAGAATTCAAAGTACAATTGTAATTTAAGCTTACCTGCAATTGCAGTACTAAGCCACACTCATTTTACAGATAATCCATCAGTTGCGGCCAAGCTAAAGACTACTCCAGCAGAACACAGTTCAACACTATCCCTTCTATCAAACATCACTTCCAGAACTACATTACAACTGACTTCAATTTAGTGCAATCACTAAACAAACTGTAGATTCACCAGTCACTACATTTCACCATAAATGCAACTTCTTTGCAAGACTGAGCAATCTCCGTTACAACATTAAACAAACCACTACCAAAAACTAAACAACTATATCTTGTTTCAACACCACAGATTCATCAACCTCATCACTACTTCCACACACTGTAACTTGCACAACCACCACCACTACCACCAATTTACAGTTCACACGCCTCATGTAATTCTTCTATCTATACACGGCAATCTTATTTCAACACCACCTGCAACTTCAACTCACTGCTTACATTATCAGAAATCAAGCATCACTTCTTCCTTGCCACATTAGTCAACTCCAACCACCAATTAACCAACGACATCTTGTAATTGTAACCCAACCAGCGCACCTGCAACACTTCTACAACTCAATTTATAATTCTTATAGAACCTACAACACAGCACCACATCTCATTCCACATAATTCATATTCCTTGCCCTGCAACAATCGGTAGAACTATAGTTCATGCCATCTGCATCACATTCCATTTAGTTCATCTTCATTCTATATCCATACACCCTTCACTACCACCTTGTTTACTAATTTCAGAACCACTTCTATGAACTGAGATGTTCCACTGAACCTACACTATATTCAGTTCCTATTCAAATTCAATACCAATTCCATTAACTTCAGTTGTCACACAACCACTAAGTAACTTCCTCGTTTCACATCCATCAGCCATATCTCTTTGGTTCAACAAGAACAACCTCAACACCAATTTCTACACTTCCTATACTAGTAATTTATTCAACTTCATCACCAATGACCATATACAATTAAACTGAATCCCAACATGTACTTCATTCATCACAGTAAACCACCATTCTTCATCTCCACCACCACAATCTTATACATCTCCAGAATTCTATTTTCACCAATCCCAGACACAAATACAACCATCATTATAATAATCCCAGCCACCTTATTTATCACATCAACATCCAACAAATCATTCCACTAACACCAACTTGAAACACAACAACAAAATAATAATCTTACTAACTTTACAGTGGAAGCCAATTACCTCAAAAACATTCCTCACAAGCAACTAAAATCAGATTCTTCATCTTAGCTTGTCTTGATTTAGCAATTCATCTCAAGAACAACTACAACCCCTTAATTCAGTTCAATCAACATAAAACATACCCATCATCACTATCGGTTCTCAATTAATCCCAATTAGGAAAACCCTAATATCATATTCAATCTTCAAATCACCCTACAACTTCAATCAAACCTCAATTAAGAACAAACCCAACTCCTAACTCCTCTTATTCGTCTTCAATTGAACCCTCGAATTCAATTACAGAAACCCTAAATTAATCTTCTCTAATTCGTCACTTTTCTTAACTCAGAACCTACCAAACCACAGTCATCACCACCAGCGACTCTTCCATGATCTTTCTACTCTTGATTCGAACTCAAAACCCTCATTTAATTCTCACAATCATAAGCAGATGGAGAACGTGGGAGAAGCAGAAAAAGAAAGGGGAAAGAAAAATGAAGAGAAGAAGAAGAAAAAAATAAAGAAGAGTTATCTTCTCGATTCGGTTCAGATAAGACCAACGAAAATGACACGTTCAGCTGGATAAGGCAGCCACCTGTCTACAGCGAAAAGACTAATTTGCCCTTCAAATAAAGTTGATGATATATTATTCATCCGATATCCGAATGACACGTGCGAGTAGTCCTTCTCGCATAACTTTTCGAGATCTATCTAACGGTACTAGTTTCGTATCTAGTTCATTGTTAGATTAATTACTATTATTTAACGTTCGTGTTAAACTAATCGAGTTATTATCGGCTAATTCGTCTCTTGACTAGTCTAATAGCGTTGACGAGCTTGAGGGTCTTTACAACATATACCATCAAAGTTCAAAGTAAATACTAAATAGTAAAGCTGCAGTACACATTACACTGCAGTATACATTACACATAAACCACTATGCCTAAGTTCTAAGCATTATGTGAGCTCTGTTAGGATTTGGAATGTGGGTGCATCTCTTTAAGTATTTTCACAATGCAGATGTTCCATTTTTGCAGTTGTGAGCCTTAAATGTCTTTCCACAATAATTGCAAGTGGCTTATGCAACATTTCTCCTAGTGAAATGGTACCATATAATGTTCTGAATCCTAACTCGACTTGATGCATCCATGATTGATCACTGACAAACAATACATACACAAACAAACATGGTTTCAATTAACTGTTGTTGTTATTATACCACCATCAGATTACTAAAAAAAGTTAACCCATCATCAGTTCATCACATCAAGCTATATGCTCAACCAAATACTACAGCTACCATGTAATAATTACTCATGAAATTAAGGTACTAGAGAACACCAAACAATAGACAACTAAGCTTTGTTGTACAGCTAAACAAAATCATATACAGTTCCCCAACCAAGCCTAAATCAAACCAATGAAATCTCCATTTTTCACATAAATTTAATTAGCATCTCAAATCAAGTATAAACATCATGATTTATACAGCTACCAAATCACTGAATTAGAAATCCCAAGATCAAACAAATAGAAATACCCTAAACATACATCACACTCAAAATCATGCTAAACCCACAGAATCAAAATCAATTTGAACAGCTGATATAAGAGGAATGGAAGAAGTCGCCATTAATAACAGAAACAAAAGAAGATTTCACAGGAATCAATGAGAGATTTTGATGAACTTACCCTTGGTTAACAATTTCTGAGTTCGATGGTTTCTTGAATCCTTTCACTTCGTCTTCTCTTTGGCGTGATATAACTTACCCTTCATCAAACCCTAGATTAAATTAATCCAAGCAATTGGTCATCAAAAATCAAAATGAATCTCAAATTAAAAAAATTCAAGGAACCCAGTAGTCTAAATCAAACGATTAAACAATAAACACTATAAGGAATCAGTAAAATTGGAGAAGAAAAAAAGTAAAAAAACTTACAAAAATTAAAACTTCTTCTTCTGGTTTGCTGCTTCTGCAAAAAGGATCGAGAGGTGGTGTAACTGGTGTTCGTGGGGTTGAAGTCTTGATTCTTGAAGAGAAGAAAACTCTTCCATGTAACTCGTGTTCCTTCTCAGAGAGAGAGAGGAGCTGCAAAGAAGATGGAAAAAAAAAAAGAAAATGGGAAACCCTAGTACCCTACCTAATTTTTCTATATATACCACCCTTAGATATTCAGATTAAATCCCTAAATCTAATGGTTATTATTACTCGGTACAATCGGGACGGGACGATACGAGACTTGAATAGGGCCGTGTACCTGTACCCTCAGAGGCCGGTTCTCAGTTTTAGAACCAGTACCTGTACCCCTTCCTCGGTTCGGTACAAAAATAGGTACGGTTCCAACGGTTCCGACACGGTCCGGTTTTTCGGCTCGGTTCCTGTGCAGCCTTATGTTTGCCCGCCACACCAAATCAAAAATACATCTCCACGGGGCAGGGGGAATCCCCGCGCACACCAAATCAAAAAAGCATCCCCACGGGGCAGGGCGAAGCCCCGCACAAACCAAATAAAAAATGCATCTCCACGGGGCAGGGAAAAGCCCCGCGCACACCAAATCAAAAATGCATCATCACGGGGCGGGGCGAAGCCCCGCACACCAAATCAAAAATGCATCCTCACGGGCGGGGCACACTAAATAAAAAAATGCATCTCCACGGGGCGAAGCCTTGCTCACACCAAATCAAATATGCATCCCCACGGGGCTGGGCGGGGCGAAGCCCCACGCACACCAAATTAAAGGAAATAAAATGCCCGGTGCGTAGCACGGGCACAAATCTAGTTAATCTTAAAATTATTAATGAAGTCGATCAAGTTTTGTAGCAAGTCTTTAAGGGTCATGAGTAAAAGATGCAACGCGTGCTGCTTCGTCGTATAATTTTTTATTTTTTTCTTAATAAACGAGGAAAAAACCTCAATACCTTACATTTGCAATGTCTTTTGTTCCATATATGGAACTAGCATTCATCATTACATTGTCATTCCAGACTTGGGTGTTTAAATAGGTTAAAATTGCCCACAGGCTATGATCAACCCAATTGTTTTTAATCTCATACTTGTTACAAAAAATAGCAAGTTTTGCATTCCAGATAACATAATCCATATTTACTAAAGTAAAATCCTGGGCTATGAAATTAATATCAAATTTTTTGTTGTTTCCAAATTATTCAGTGATCACATATATTTGTTTACGTGCTTTTGCGTACATTCCTATTAGCAGCAACAAGGTTGGTTCAGAATCACTTGCGAAAGAGATCCTCCGTCCGCTCCACTGTGCTGCCCATTGGAAAGCTGCAACTGCACCTTCTTTTTCTAATTCGTCTCTGGTAATGCAGGTGGTATGGAAACCTCTGGCTTCTCTAATAGTACCTGTATGATCACAGAGAGTCAGACCTACACCAGATTGAGCAGTATTGTCCAGCTTATAAATCGCAATATTAATTCTTATGGTGAATTCTCGTTTTTCATGCAAAAAAATTTGCTGATTGTTCCAGCTTCTCAGAGTAGTAGTAATCTGCAAAGATGCATCATTTTTTGGATTGTAGTATAGATCATCCATGATGCTGTGACCTGGTTTATGTATAGCATTATAACTATTGATGTATCTGATAATATTATTTGCAGTCAGTCCACTGTTTTGTGTTTCATGCTTGAAAACTACTTTGCACCTTACTTTCCATATGAACCAAATAATGATGCTACAAAGAACATGCCATTCAATATCATACTCTCCTCTTTGAGGATTCACAAAGCAATCAGTTAGCCATTCATGAAAAGAGACCCTACCATTTGTAACAAATTCCATATCATAATTAAAATGCATCCATACCTGAGAGACATAATTACATTGCAGAAACAGATGTGTAAGGATCTCGTCTTGTTCATTGCACAATTTACATTTTGTTTCTATATCTAGGATGACAGCTGCCACTCTCATACTATTTGGAAGTACGGAGTTGGCCGCTTTCCAGATGAAGTTTTTTACCGCTGGGGAGGTCTTCATTTTCCATATCATACACCATTTTTTATCAACATTTCCACCTGAGTTTATATGCTTATATAGAGATTTGACAGGTGAACATACCTTTTTCATTTAGAATCCATCTAGGAGTATCCACTCTATCTTCCACTGGAATTTTTATTTGCATTATCTTAGATACAGTTTGCAGGTCAAAACAATTATTCAGTTTCTCTATGTCCCAGGTTTGTTGGTCTTTAATTAAATCACTAACTTTCTTTAGACCCTCGATGTTTGTTTCAGGTCTGTGCATAGGGATTATAGTGTGTGGAATCCAAGATCCTCCCAAATGTCTATACTTTTTCCATTTCCTAATTCCCAATAACAACATTTTTTTAATTGGTTGATACCACTTAGGAGACCCTTCTAGATCCAACTATCCCTTTGTTTTGGTTTGCTATCTACATGAAGAATATCATTATTGGGGTAGTATTTTTCTTTCAAAATAGTGGCACATAAAGAATCCGGATTTTCATTTAATTTCCATCCCATCTTAGCTATCATAGCAAGATTAAATTTTCTAACATTTTTTATGCCTAAACCACCTTCTTCCAAAGGTTTACAAATATAATTCCAATTTTTCAAAGTCACTCCTTTTTTCCCATTTTCATTTAAGCCATTTTCATTCTTTCCCCACCAAAAGTCACGCTGAAGTTTTGTTATTTTATCACAAATTTTAACTGGTATTTTAAAACAGTTCATAAGTCTTATAATTTGCAAAGAATCCGATGCTTATTTTCTAACCTCATTAACAATCTTCATTTTCATTTTCATTTTCATTTTCACTTTCATTTTCATTTTCATTTTCATATTCATATTCATATTCATATTCATATATTAATTGAGACTTGGGTCTGAGTAAGATCTTATATCATAGCAACTGGCTTCTCATCATGCCAATAAAAAAATAATGCAGGAAGATATATAGATATCAAGAGGAAAACCATGTGAACGGGCCGTAATTTGGTTTGGAGAAGTTTTCCGTCCATACCTTATGTATATACAGATGTGCCACCAAATTATCAATATATTAATACACAAAAACAAGTAACGAGAAACACAATCTCGATCGGGACTTGATTCTCATATGTATGCAATGCATGATAACGCATCCATGGAGACACTAATGAGCGACCAAGACTTAGTTTCTCTTTAACGACTTTCAACAATTAATGTTTAAAATTTTCACTTTTTTATAGGTAGCCTTCAGTTTTGCCTATGGGTGCTAATAGGAGGTATCTGTTTGTTTAGGGGTGTAACCATTCCAAAGCGATTCTTTTTGTGGTACAACCCTAATTGGTACCCCTGTTAACAAGCTTGAGAAAAGGAACTACTGTATCTTTCTATGTTGAAAGATCAGAGGTTAAAGTAAGAACGGTTTTTTGGGGACCAGCCTTTTTTTGGGGGGACCATTGTTTTATTTTGGGTAAGACATTAGAAGTAATTCTAGGTCACCCCTTATCTAAATATTTATATTAATACCAAAACTACCCTCTGATTATATTTGGTTAATGATTAGTTAGTGTGATTAGTGAAATTATTTTGAATAAAGATTTGAGATTTAAAAAATCAGATTTTTAAAAAAGAAGTAGAATTATTGGGAGAGAGAAGTTTGAGAAGTTGAAGAACAAAACCATGGAAAATAAAAATTTTTTTGAGTTCACTAATCTAGACTACTCAAGTGATGATTCAATTGATGATAGCTCATCTGAATCTACATCTCCTTCATCTCCTAGAGTATATGTCAATCTTCACAATGATCCGGATATGGATAATTTCTTAGATGGTGAATGTATTCTTCCCCAAAGCCAATTTCAAGATGGTGAAAACGATGGATTTTACCAACCACAACCGGAGGAAGAATATTGGGGTACCCAGGTATGCTCAAAACTTAGGTAATGTTGGTTGAATTGGTCCAAATTTTCAAAAAAATGTGAATTTTTAGAGTAGATTTGTGCTTGTTCGGTTACCTTGTGTGAAGAACATGTAACCGAACTCATCTGAAAGTGTAGTTCGGTTACTTTTTCTAAACACGCAGGTTACCGAACTCTCCATTAATGGAGGTTTTTTGAAGTTCGGTTAACAGAGTAGTTACCGAACTCTATAAATAGGATTACAGTGGTATGTTCGGTTTGGCCGAAATGTAACCGAACTTTAGGGTCTATGAGTTCGGTTAGTTCGCAATCAATAGCTAACCGAACTTACGTAAAATAATATTTCACATTAGTGTATAAAGTTCGGTTGGTTCGCAAACTTCATACCAACCCTTAATCTAACCGAACTTACGTACAATAAAATTTTGATTTAGTGTACGTAAAGTTCGGTTAGTTGTGAACTTGTAACCATCAAACCGAACTCGAGTTCGGTTTTCGAAAAAAATAATCATATAACCGAACTTAGGGTCCATAAGTTCGGTTGGTTCGCAAACTTCATACAAACCCACTACCTAACTGAACTTACGTACAATAAAATATTGAATTAGTGTACGTTAAGTTCGGTTAGCCCTCAACTTGCTTGGCAAACCGAACTCTGAGTTCGGTTATACCGATAAAATTATCATATAACCGAACTTTAGGGTCCATGAGTTCGGTTAGTTCGCAAACTTCATACCAACCCACTACCTAACCGAAATTACGTACAATAAACTTTTGATTTAGTGTACGTAAAGTTGATTAGTTGTCAACTTGCTTGACCAACCGAACTATGAGTTCGGTTAGCTTGGAAATAAAATAATATTGTAACCGAACTTATTTCTGATTGCAATTGATGTTGTTCCTTTTCTTGTAGATCGAATGTCAACCTATACCAATGGATAATCAACCTTCTCCGGTTGGCATGCTGTTTGAAGATACAGCGTGCTCAAAGAAAACTAAATGTCCGTTCAAGCTAGTATTTAGTAAGTGCAAAAAAAAAGAATGGATGGGTTCTATCTATGGATAAGGTGGTAGGCCATCATAACCACCCTCGTCCGGATGATCTTGAAGGACATGCAATGGCCGCTCGGCTCACTCCTCAAGAAATGGAGAAAATAGCTAAATTTAGGAGAATGGGAATTTCACCAGTTAACATGCTTCGCTTACTAAAGGATGATAACAAGGATAATGTATCATCTTTGACGACCATTTACAATGCAATTGAGACAATTAAAAGGATTGAATGGAAGGATAGAAAAGTGATGCAACAATTGCCCATCGCTTCCACAATCTCTTCATTAACTTGTTGGATTACGTTGTCAACATTATCTCTATTAACACCATCTTGGATCACAACATCCGGTAATGACCCACCTCTATACTTAGCATTTTTGGTTCCACGGTGACCCGGCATCACAATGTACTTTGCCTCGAGGGGTGGGAGTTCTTAGATCTTCCAAAGAAAGGTTTGTTTGGTTTTTTGCCTCTTCCACTAATCAAGAAAACAAAAGATATTAGCTTAAACAAAATAGGCCAACTCTAATTTTGGGGACTATATTATAGTTCGGTTAACAAATATTTTTTGAGAACAAACCGAACTCAACATTGGTAAATGTTAATGAAGAGTTCGGTTTGTCATCATTTTTATAACAAACCGAACTCAACATGTTTGCAACTATTGAAGAGTTCGGTTTGTCAAGTTTTTTTCTAAAGAGTTCGGTTACATTATTTTTTTCAGGTAAAGTTCGGTTACTTTCTAAGGTTAGATTTTTATGCGAACAAACCGAACTCGTATGACAGATTCGGTTACATAAAAACTCATATTAGCAGGCAAAAATAGCGGAGTTCGGTTACATGTTAAAAAAAATTTGTTTTAAAAAAAATTTAAGTTCGGTTAGAACATTTTTTTTTTGCTTCTTTGCGATCTAACCGAACTTCAAGTTCGGTTACCTAGTTTTGATACCTAGAGAACCGAATTGTTTCTTCGTGTTCTTCCTTTCGGAAGTTCGGTTAACAAAATTGAGTTTTTTTGAAACTCGACCTAACCGAACTATGCATCAGAATCGCCATTTGAACCCTATTTTGATGATTTCTATTCATTTAAACGAATCAAAATCAAATTAAAAGCAATGGGTTTGTTGCAAAATACCGCGAATCGGTCCCATGGCGTAATCGGGCTTCGGCAACCATCTATTATACTGGATTATGGCTTCACTTGGTTGTTCAACTTCTTTTGAATCGAAAATCGCTCGGTTGATTTGCTAGATGTCCCAATCGAGGACCTTCTCCTTGAAGTCTTTTGGTTTGTTTTCGAAGAACCATTGTTATAGTCGATTGATTAATCGACGATGAAATTTTTTTGAATCGACGATTAATCGATGGAGTCGATGAAGACGATGTTGTATTTGGGGAAGAAGAGAAGCGAATAGGGAGAACAGTTTGATAAAAACTGTTTTTTGGTTTTGGTTTTTTAGTTTTAGGTTTTGTTTTAGATTATTAGGTTAGGGATAATTTTAATTAGGGTAAGGGACAAATTGGTAATCTTATGATTTTTAGGACATCCCTTAACATTGTAGGGTAGGGGGCCTTATAAAACAATGGTCCCCTCAAAAAAAGGCTGGTCCCCAAAAAACGGTTCTAAAGTAAGAGAAGGAAAAGGAGCAGGTCCATTTTAAGATCGAGTGGATAGTTGATTACATGGGCCAAGGATGCTAACAGAGGGTACCATTTTTCTTTGGATAACAAATCCATACAAGACAAAATGTCCCTTAATCTGGATTGGTACACCCCGATTACGAGACCCCGACGAGCAATGTTGACATATGCATCGACATCTCCCGATTATGACTAGTATTCGGAAGCCTACAAATTTCATCGACATAGCTCCAAGGAACAAGAGCATGCTCGATAGTACCATTTCAGGAAGACTTGCGTCGATCGACCTACAACAATTCTGTTGTTCCTTTCAGGAAAAGTACAATTTGGTAAGGGTCGATTGGGATGTGAAAAATGTCCCCTCCTCTTCTTCATCAAAACAATCATAACTCGCATCCTATCTTCTTGAACCAATAAAAGTTATCACAATGACTCCCCAATGTCCCCATTAAACCAATCAAAAATTCAACACACGTCTTTAACTACTTTATCTCCATATTTACTTTGAAACTCCGCTACCTACACGATACCATTTCTATTAGTTTTTTATTTATTTGTTGTAGTAATAAAAAATGGAAAAGCAAAACACTTAAAACACCTGAAACAACGTGTGGTAAGCTAACATCAAACGACGACTAAATCCGCTACTTGAACGCGGAACGGTTATAAAATACTCCACGTAAGTTACATTTACGGATATACCCTAATATATGAAATACTAATCACACCCTTAGGCCAGCACCGTTTCCGTGTCGAACTGACACTCAGGGGCCAGTTGACAAGTCGGTCAAGAAAAAAATATGGAAGACCTTAACTAAGCAGCTAAGCTCGTGCAATGTCGGTTTTGTTTTTATTCTTACTAATCAAGATCTTATCTGTAAAATTCCAATGCCCTCAAATATCCAACCACTGCATATCATATGTACATTCAATAATGACTAAATGCACGCCATTTGCCTGCTCAGAGGTAGATGAGAAAAAATCATAAAAAAGTGAGGCAATCTAATATAATATAATCAAGAGATCGGAGACAAAAAGAAGAATTATATACAATGAATATCGATTGGACCAAAGGTAGGGATATTGAACTGTCTCCTTCAAATCAGTGACACTGTTTTAGCGCTTGGTAGTAGTATACTATCATCCACAGATCAAAGTTGGTTGTCGTACACTTTGTGAAAAAAAAAGGAATAGCCTGAGAGCGGAACTTATTGGTTGTGACTTGATTTGTACGGTGCATTAGAGCAAGTCTTACGGTGGAATTCAAGCAATTTCCAAGTGTGGAAAAATCATGGAATGTCAAGTTTAGTGGCTTCCAAGTTGGGGCTTCCCACAAAAAATTCAAGAAGGGTTCCATGGTTTGGTGGAAGGGTTCGTGGAATCCATCTAAACGCCAATAAGAATAGCGCTAAACGCCAATAAGATTGACGCTAAAAAAACGCCATTAAGATGAGTTGTTGAAATCTAACGGCTGGAAAAAAAAGCTCCATTCTTATTGGCGTTTTTTTAGCTCCATTAAGAATTGCGTTTTTTTTAATCCGTAGATTTAAGATGAGTTGTTGAAATCTAACTATTTGGAAAAAAGCTCCATTCTTATTGGCGTTTTTTTAGCTCCAATCTTATTGACGTTTTTTTAGCTCCATTAAGAATAGCGTTTCTACTATTCCACCATTACACTTGCGCTTCCATCCACAGTTCCAAATGCTGAGGTGGCGTGGAAGATGGAAGATGGATGGATTCCACCATAAGACTTGCTCTTATCCATAACGAGAGGTGTAAACAAGTAAACATCGCCGGTATAGATACGATGGATCCACTTACCCATGTTACTTGGTACTTTTCCCAACAACAGGTTTTAGTTAAGCTTAGTAGTAAAGTCGTATTATATTTTTCGTGTTAACGTTGATTTTTTTGATACAAAATGGGTACTTAAATGTGAAAATTGCTTTCGTGTAGTGATTTATATGATTTTCACATGTAGGAATTACTGGATAATCCAGTTTTAGAAGAACCGCTTAGTGTGTGGTCCACTACTAAAACAAATTTAATCGCTGGTCCAAAAATATGTTTTTGGACCAAATTTTTTACTCGATCATCCAGAAAATGTGCTAGACGTTATGCTGCCTTTTTTAAATGCCGAAAATCACCCTCTGTGTATAATACCGATAGAGATGATATACTTCAGTCCTATTCGAACAGAGTTCTCAATCTCTTCTCTGATGATGGAGATTTCTCGATCTATTCTGTGTTGATGGCGATTTTTGTTAGGTTTTTCAAATCGTTATTATGGTAAGTTAGGTTTTATCTCATCAAATCTGATTTTTTTTGTTCTTAATTTCTATTTTATTTATGAGTTTTGATCGAATTGGATCTGTTTTTCTTTCTTTCTTTTTGTGATTCATAGATTCATACCTTGTTTTAATTGAATTGGATCTACTTGTTTTGAATGAATTTGATACTGAAATCGATAAAAGGTTCTTCCATTAGAGTGATTGTATTGGACTCATTGGGTTCTCTAGGTTAGGAGGACTTGGCGGTAAGCAAAAGAGTTTTGCTGATATCTTTCAGGTGACCTGCTTTTACTATCTTCAATAGTTTTGCTTTTTTAAGTTTTTTGGTTTGTATTATGTATTATAATTTGGATCAGTTTACATGACCAGGCTCAATATTTGATTTTTATACCATCACTAGACTAGTTTGCTCTGCCTCTTGCGAGAGATTGAGTGGAATACCGAAGTAAATTGGAAGTATCATCATATTAGAATACAAGTGGATTCCTTTTTGAGATTTTAATGCGTTCAATAGCCTTTTACTGTTCGTTTGATGTTTCTTGCAGTGGTATTGTATACCTTAGATATTACCATGCTCAAAATTTTAATTGTGCGTTGCTTTTAAGGCTAAAGGGTTGAATATGACATATACCTTAGACATTCGTGTGTATGTTACTCATTATAAGTCAGTACATATCTATACGTACTAGGTTTTCATTCGGTACATATCGATATGTACTAGGTTTTCACTCAAGTAATTCTACACAAAATCACTCAAAATCTACTAGGTTTTCACTTAGTACATATGGAGGTTTTCACTCAGTACATATCGATATATATTAGGTTAGATATGATAGTTAACTAAGATGCTTGTACACGTAATGATTCATATTGATACATATTGTCATTTGGGATTATATGGTATCGATATGTACTAGGTTTTCACTCAGTACATATCGATATGTACTAGGTTAGATATGATAGTTAACTAAGATGCTTGTACACGTAATGATTCATATTGATACATACTGTCATTTGGGATTATCTGGTTTTTCCTATTATTATTTTGTTTCTCTGTGATGTTTAGATACCTAATATTGCATAATGGGGTCTGCAGGAGTTGGCGCCATCAGCTTGCTCATCAAACAAGGAGACAATATCAAATGTGTGGTATCTACTATATTTCACTCGGTACATATAAATATGTACTAGTTTTTTCACTCAGTACATATAAATATGTACTACTGCAGAGAAAACCCGAGGAGAGCAAGAAGTACAACTTGAGGAAGTTGACATACGATGATAAGAAGAAGAGCTATTCAATCCCATCTGCACAGAAGAAAACCTTTTGCATTTCGGTTAATCTGATTTTTAGGAACATTGACGTGGATGACTCGTCAAGGCTTGTTATTGGTTTCTTTTAGGTTAAGTAGTTCAATACGTCTGTTTTGTTCCATGTGTTCAGAAAAAACTTAGTTAATTTGTATGTGTATTTTAACTATTCAATATTTACTGATTTGTACCGAGATAAACTGGGTGTATATTTTAGTTCAATACGTCTGTTTTTTGTGCATCCAATTTGTACTTCAATTGATAATGTTAAAATCCGCCCAATTTTTTCTTCAATACAACACAATATGTACTGTTTGATCACAATACATAATATGATGTACATAAAAAAACCACAGACCAGACTAGCAGGCTTACATGTACGAGGAGGCATCTATTCTGTCTCCAGCATTACCTTGTGTAATGGTACCTTACTAAATAACCAAAAATGCATGCCTTGTAACAATCATCAATCTAAAATATATGAATCACACCTAAGAAAATGTTAACATCATATTTGTGCGTGAACAAGAAAATGTTAACACCAATCTATACATATCACCTTGAGGTACTCAATAACATTAAGGATGTTTCCTTCGCATCTTATTATTTGTAGAATACGATACTAACCCAGAATAAACACTATTTATTTACAAACTGGAAATCATAAATTGTAAAAATTAGTTTTAGTCTTCGAAATTTAAAAGGTCTGCTCGGAGAGCTCTCTTGATTTTTCGATGAGAACAACTGTCAAAGTCAAGACAGATATACTTAAATTGACAACCTTCTGCACCAGCTTTTCCAGCATCTAGCGACATGCTTAGTTGCCCTCTTTGTCAACAATGCTATTGTTGGCGCTACAAAACAAACGTAAGGAGAAACATCATTTTCTAAGAGAAAAAGTTGTTTAAAGAATCTAATAACACACATATTGTGCATGAACAAGAAAATGTTAATACCAACCTATTCATAAACCCACCTTGAGGTACCCCTATTCTGTAACCAAAGACTCCCATTTGATACACATTTTCTCCAAGTTAATCTTTCACCCAACATTAACACTTCATACTACCCAAATCAGAAGCAATTCAATGAACTATATTTTACTCAGTACAAGAGATGTGTATTCGGTTCAAGGGATATGTACCATATATATGTATTATAGGATATGTACGAGCTATATGAGATATGTACAGGAAGTTGACACTGTCAAAAACCATCCAGTTTCTGTCAGTGCAGCCAAATATGTAGTGTAGTTTTTAGCAGTACATTTAAATATGTACTGGCAATTGACACTGACAAAACCACCCAGTTCTCTGTCAGTACATCCAAATATGTAATGCAATTTTATCAGTACAACCTAATATGTAGTGGCTTACCTCATATTATGAAGTTTCTATATCCTTAGAAAGTCATCGCATATATCTTTCGAATTCTATCTTGGGGTTCTCAAAACAAACTAGGTTAGTCCAGTACATATCAATATGTGCTGATGGATCAAAGTGTAAATCACATAATGGATTTTGTTTTATGGTATTCTATGGCATTAAATAGGTTCTCATTCACTACATATCAATATGCACCTTAGGATTATAGAATGAAGAACAAAAATAGGAAACAAAAGTCAAGGAACAAACAAACTACATTTTCACTCAGCACGTATCAATGTATATTGTTGGATCATAATGTTAATCACATACTATATGTTTTTTTAATGGGTTTTAAGGCATAAACTAAATTTTCAATCAATATATATATATATCAATATGTATAGTAACTATTGTTGGATCATAGGGTGAAGAACAAAAACATGAAACAAAGCATAAAAGAAATAAACAAACTATGTTTTCACCCAACCAATTTGTATTGTTGGATCATACTGTGTAACACATACTGCATTTTAGTGTTGATGGGTATTTAAAGACATAAACTAGGTTTTCACACAGTACATATCACTGTTGGATCATAGTTTGAAGAACAAAAATAAGAAACCCAACACAAAACAAACAAACCATGCCTTTACCAGTATATATCGATATGTACTGTTGGATTATCATTTAAATAACAAAAATAGGAAACAAAAGTGAAGAAAAATACAGTTGTGTTACCTTTTTTTTATAGTACATAATGATAAGTACTACATCTAAAAGTTCACTTTTTTCACTAAGTACATATCAATAGGTACTATAGAATCATATTCAAGGTTAAACTAGGTGGTGTATGCATTACATAATGATATGTGCTGCATCTATTCCCTAATTACATCTCGATATGTACTATAAGATCATGTTCAAGCATAAGCTATGGGTTTACATAGTACATAATGAGATGTACTGCATCAACGAATCACTCTTTCCTCTGAGTACATATTAATTTGTACTGTAGAACCATATTCATATGAACAACAAAAAATTTATACTAACAAAAAGATTATCTCAACAACTCCAACTTCACAACAATAAACCCAAAATCCTAACAACAAGCATCTAAAAATCAGTTTGTATGTACTAAAAGTTACTCTTTCCCTATGTATGGATATGTACTGCATCTAAAAATCAGTCTTATACAAGCATAAACTATGGGTTCATACAGTACGTATCACTACATAACTATATGTATTGCATCAACCAACAAAAATGATATGAGTTGTAATGATAAACTAGCACAAATTTTCAACCAAAATGAATTACAAGAATTTAAAAAAGTTTACTGACAGAAACAATATTTCAAGCAAATTAACCCTAGAAATCATCCAATTTCAGCCCAATAAATAAACAATTGAACAAATCCATCTGCATACAACAATAACCCCTAACAATTTCAATAAAGCCTAAAAGAAAAAAAGAAAAAAAACTAATTACCTGATTAAAGATCTTCTTCCTCATTGAATTAAACCCTAATATCTCCTACGCTACCATCGTCGACGTTAATCCCCTCTTCTTATGCTTCTTCTTCTTCTTCACCATGGTTACCACCACTGAAATCACAAAAAACAGCAACAATTTTCTCGTTTGATTCGTCATAATAAAAACCTAAAAATTGAATACCAAAACTACAACGAAAGAGAAAGTGACGACCTGGTTTTGGGAAGCGCACAAGTTTTGTGATGGGTACGAAGGTAAATTTCTTTTTTCAAAACCTTTTTGGACTAGCGGTTAAAAGATTTCTCCCGCTGGACTACAAGATAATTGGTATACGGGTTTGTGGACCAAACAACAAATTTCTCTTTTCACATTTAAGTACTCATTTTGTAATGTGGGATGTGAGGACTATCCACGGATCTGCTCCCACTTAGCTATTATGGTCATCCTAGTGTGAAAGCAATTTTCCAGTAGTCATTCATCTCCTGATTGGTTTTGTCCGAACGTACTTAATTGTGGAGTTTTTCGCCAATTGTAAAACTAATTGTGAAAAGGCCCATGAAATATCAACCATTCTGTGAACCACAACTGACGAATCGATGTATAACAATACTACCATTTTAAATTGGAGACGTCCTAAGCTCCGGAATATATATGTCAAATTTCTGACGTTCCCTGTCACTCATGAGACTAGTACCCGACCTAATTCATTTAGCGTATTTTCTCACCCTCTACAGGTGATCCGTCATTAGTTTAATATCATTTTTAATGACCTAACTCTCCCCCGATATTGTTCTACCGAACCACTGCGGTCATTCGGCAATGTAGGGTTTTCAACAGATACTGCTGCGGTTATCCTGCAAGAGTTTCTCGGGACGTCATCCATCCCTGGATTGCTTCCAGCCCGAATACACTTAACTAGATAGTTTTTTTGCCAAATCTAGAGTCAACTGTGCTGAAAAGATCTCAATATTTGTTTAGTATATATCATTACTCATATTCATTCGGTCAACCACTGCCGAATGTTGGTTGTTACCATCTCACCTCCTTAGATTGGAGCCATCCTCGTCTCCAGAGTATATAATCCCGGATCTCCGACGTTCCTTGCCACTCACGAGACCAGTACCTGGCCCAACCTGTTCATCATATTCTTCCACTCTCGATAGGTTCCCCATCGTCGTCTATTATACCATCCGTAACGACAAGATCCTCAATTCGTACTGTCCCCATATATCCACTGCCGTTATTCAACAATGTCAACAAAAATTACATTACCAGTTAAGCTATTTCGATACCATGGTCTTACATGAATCTTAAGATATTTTCGAACAAAGTTTCCATAACGGCAATAGGGTATCCTGATCACATTGCAACCTAAATCGAAATTTGGATAACGGACTCTGGTTAAATCGTCGTGCATTGATATATAACAATTCAAAACATATTATTCGTATATATCTTAATTTCTACTTTTAGAATCCTAAAGTTGCCTCATGACTTGGCACATATGTAGTCACCACATGATCATTTTTTTCTGCATACGAAAAATTATCGAGAATTTCCAAAACTTAATGTTGTTGAGCTATGACATGTTGGGTGATCTTATAAAAGGATATATTTCAGATCCTTATAGCAAGGACTATTACTCTCTTCCAACGAAATAGTGTAGTCGAAAAATGCTCAATGTATGAGGAATAACTTATACAGAAACCTCATATTCCTCTATACTTTACTTCGGTCAAAGAAGTGGTTGAAGGAAAACTCAAGATTACAAAGAAAATGCCGTCTTGAAAAGGTACGACACGCTCTTTACCATCCAAGGTTTATTTATTTTATAGCATGTTTAAATACACATCCAGAAGTAGCTTTTTGACTTCTAGAATTCAAAAGCAAGAATTTAGTTTGGGTATTAGATTTCAGAACGACTTCAAAATGAAAAAATGTAAATTTTTTTTTTGAAGCAAGATGCTTTTGTTCCTGACTTATGCTTTTGGTATCCAAGAACGCTATCAGTGTATTAAATCTATTTAAAGGAGAAAAAAAAGCTTGTCGTAAAAAGGTGTTTTTCCACTACTTCCCATGATGGCATTTCAACAACTCTATCCCATAATCCTTGATCTATAAATTTGGCAACATTCATTCATTTGGTTTTGCAACTTACAGGTGGGTGGTTTTGAATTATTTTAATCTGACTGAATACTAACGTTATAGAAAACTCTTAGCTTCAGTTATATATGTGGTACAAAGTCATATCTGCTCAGATACCTTCAAATCAGACATCAATTTTTTTTTTTTTTTAAAGATGAGCGATTTGATATCTGACAACGGCAGAATAAGACGTCGATTCAAATTAGAATGCAGAATTTGATCCAAACAAACAAGGTGTTACTAAGTTAAATGCAACTAGTACACCAGAAAACACGTGAGAACAAACTAAAATTACCCAGAGACAATACTTTTAACCAGAATTGATATTATTCACAAACTGAGCTTATTTGTCTGTAAATTTACTAATTTTGATACATTATTGCTACTGAGAACAACAAATTACTGAAGCTTTATGTAGGAGCATCTCCAATGCAAGAGGTCAATGTCTTAAAATTGCATGAAACCGAAGATTTAAGACTTTTTCCACCGAAATTTTATCTCCAATACAAAGGTGGAGGTCATAAAAAAGGATGCATTGCTAAGTGGGGTTAAAGCTTTATGTAGGAGCATCTCCAATGCAAGAGGTCAGTGTCTTAAAATTGCATGAAACCTAAGATTTAAGACTTTTTCCACCAAAATTTCATCTCCAACATAAAAGGTGATGGTCATAAAAAAAAAGGATGCATTGCTAAGTGGGGTTAAAAAAGAAAGTCTATACACTTTCTTCGTGACCTTGGGTCTTAAGTTCATATCATTATTTGTTTTTAAATTTAAAACAAGTTTGTTAGACAAGAATCTGGATGATAGGAGATGAACTTTAGGTGGAAAATTCTATCTTTCATTTTTTTTTTTTTTGGTCTTTTAGCAATGACCCACAAAGAAAAAGTGTTAATAAGACCTCCACGAAGGATGACTTTGACCCTAAATATTGGAGAGAACTATTTTTATTTACTTTCATCCCCACATCGACCCATCTTTTACTTATGGAGCTGGAGAGATTGGACTTGGAAAAGTCTTTTCTTCACGTCAACAGTGGATATAATAAAAGCCTCAGAAATTACCTTCCGGATGTAGAAAGGTTTATAAACTATAGTATCAAATAACAAACAAGAGAAAATACCATAAAATCCCTAATAACAATGGCTACACCTCTAAGCAAAATCAGTTTTAACAATCCCTGTAATAATAAAAGACAATAAACGTAAGTCACAGAGACCGTGATATTAAAAGCAATTAACCTAAAGTATCAAAGTTCAAACAAGCGTAATGTATCAAAAACGCTAAGACGCATATAATCTTTTTCTTTCTTTTTGATAAAGAAAATCTAACAATACCACAATGTAAAATTACTCGTCTGCATACCCATAGACGACGAGTACACCAATATGCAACCCAGTCCAAAACACGGCATTTTAATGCAAACCCAGACTAAGCCTCTCTAAAGTGCATTATTAGGTAGCTATTGAGTGACCGTTTCCTAATTGCCTACGAAATCCCATTACTAAATTCGAAATAACTTGGGTGTCAAACAAAAGACGACCGAGTCAGTCTTCTTCCCAAGGAAAAAAAAACAACAACAACCCGATTCACGAATACCGTGTGCATAACGAAATTACAAACCAAAACAGAAAGTCAGAAGTTTATATAATACTTAGCTTAGCTGCTTAGGACAACATACAAACCCAACCGTCATTGATATATCATATTATTTTTGCCGACTCTGTCTGGTCCACGCCTTTCGCATCACTTGTCTATAAATAGCTATTTCATAATCTCAGATTAGAGAGCGAGATACAGAGAACAAGCACAAACAAAGCCGAATTATCAGAGCGCAGGAGAGAACCAACAACAAATTCTAATGGGAATTTTCTAGAAATTTCAAATTTATAGTCGTTAATTCTCCTTCCAGGTTCCTCCTTCTCTACCTCGATCTCCATTATTTGAATCTCGGTTAATTGTTTTTTTTTTTTTTGTCTTTTAAGTTCTTCTCGAAATCGACTTTGGATTTTCTTCTCGTTTTTTAAATCATGATTAAGACGGCGAGCTTGAGACCCAAGATCGTAGATTTTAGTAGTAGCAAAGATATGATGATGATGAACAAACATAGAAATAGTGTTAGAAGTACTGGTAGGAAATTTACTAACAAAACCAAGAGTAGTATAGTTGATTATACAGATTCTAATTTTCGTAGTTCTCCGAATAATGGTGATGAGCAATGTGGGTTTTGTTCAACACAAGCTTTGATTCAGAATTATACAAATTTCAAACAAAGTGATGTTCCAGTTAGATTTATGTATTATAACAATGGTACTTGGATTGGGTTTTCTAAACATGTTTTTGAGGTTTTGAAAGAGGGTTTTATTGGGAATAAACCAATTGTTGAAGTTTCGATTGATGGGGCGACGTATTTGGTTGATTTCTTAAGAATGTTGCAAATTGAGTTAGTGTCTGGAAATCGAAGATCGGTTTCTTGGATTGATGTTGAGAATAAATGTTTCTTCCCCAAATTTACTGTGGAAGAGAAAAGTGATGATTGTTGTGAAGTTGTTGAGTTTCCTACATCGAAAATTGAGATTAAGATCGATTCGAAGTCCATTACGAATTCGAGTAAGCGGAAGAGGATGAATCAATCTCATGTGGAGGATGCAGAGAGCGACACGGAGAGTTCTTCGGATGATCAACATAGTGCTGTGAAAAGGGCCAGAGTTTCACCTGTGGTAATGGACAAAGGTAAGTGGCCAAATGTGGAAATTTTGGAGGATGAAGAAAAGAATTATATAGATATCAAGAATATATTTCTATCGGGGTTAAGGAAAGTCCATCGAGATGTTAGTATCACTGCGATTCGCCGTTGTTTACATGCCGGCCCAGTAGGAGTTGCTCGTCTGCAAGCATTTCAGAGACAGATGGAATTAACAAAAGCTGCTCGTGGTGGTACATCTGATGTTAGGCTTGCTTGGCATGGAACTTCATCAGAAAGTATTGCTAATATCATACTACATGGTTTTGGATTGGATAATAAGCCATCCGATTTCGAAGCAGCTTATGGGGATGGAGTTTATCTTTCACCGGCTCGATCACCAGAAACAAGGTAACAATCAGTCATTTGTCTGTATTTGTCACATTCTTGCCCGATGTTCCAAGTTTTTATTCCATTAAACGACAGAAACTTATAGATTTGAGTGTGTTTGCAGTGCAATTCTATCAGAAGCTGATAAAAATGGCGAAAAACATGTATTGTTGTGCCGGGTTATAATGGGAAACATTGAAAAGGTTGAATTAGGATCCGATCAGTGTCACCCTAGTAGTGCAAATTTTGATACTGGAGTTGATAATCTTGCAAATCCAAGATGGTATATAGTGTGGGGCTGTCATATGAGGAAGCACATTCTTCCTGAATATATCGTCAGTTACAAGTCTTCACCAGACCATCAGCAAGGTACTAATGCTACTCTCTTTTTGTTTTGGTTGATCAAGATACTTCACTAAACATTTACACACGTTGGCAAGCTTTTCGTTACATGGTGTAGTTTGTTAAATTTTTTTTTTTTTTTTTTTTTTTACATCAGGTTTACCGACAGGAACACCGATTCTGAAAAGAGATAATACTCCGTCATCAACTATGTCATTTCCAAGATTGTTTGCTGCAATGAAGAGTTCACTTTCTATATCAAGTATTCAAGAACTTGAATCCTTATATGGCCTGTTCAAGGTAAGAAAACAATATGACTTACATATCATTACTCTAGATTTCATTAGTTCAAATAGGTTCTTTAAATGACTCAAATTCTAATACCTGGCTTTCAAATTTTTCCAGGATGGCAGAGTGCCTAAAGACGTCTTGATAAGACAATTAAGATCGATAGCCGGAGACCAATTAATCACTTCAACTGTTCATAAAATTCGAAGTTCCATGAACTAAAGAGATTGTTCAATCAGAATCTTCAGATACAAAAATTTGACTAAAGAGATTTTTCTTATGAGAATTACGGTTCTTAATTGTAATTTTCTCGATACATGTCTCATTTAGCAGAATGCTACTGAGCCAGAAAAATAATGAAAAAATCATTACATGTATAGAGTTAGACAGAAAATTTTAAACAAGGTTTGATCCAATGATGAAATCAAAGTTGTTACCAACAAGTGCTTAATTGTCTCTTTATCTATTTTTATTTCTTTGTTTTCTTTTGAGTTCTGGTCGCATGCATGTACAGTACCTGTATGGCTATATCTATCAAACAGTACTCCTGCTAACAATGTCAAGAACCAAAATAACTTTATCATGTTATTCTATCTCCACATTCTGTCGTTCAATTTTCGTTTTATCAACCCTACAAATTTTGAGATAATATGCATCTATGGTTTGCAGATTTACTGTACAGAATGCCAGATATATAATCTGATTCTTTTATTGTGGTTTGCGGCCGTTTCATCGTCCAATCAAGTTCTGGTGTTGCAGTTGGTTGGTTATCTACCAATTGCACCTTTTGTGGACTTGTGGGTAACTACTAGGAGGAGAAGAAAAGAAACTCTACTTTGGTTTCTTAATACAGAAGGAAAGTTCTTTTTGTTTAAATGACAGCATAAAGTGTAATTCCGTTATTCCCACTCACAAAGGTAGTCATTCTATTTTTCTGTCCGCGTCCGAGTGATGGTTTTTTCTAGTCACACAAATCGTATATATCATATAAGCGTATTGTAGAATTTGTGATTCCCATCGATGTTCTTTCGCATTTTGGAAAGCTCTTGCTTTAATCGTTATTATACTAGTTGTTGATCATTACTGACATTGTCTGTGCATGTGCCAATCAACTAATTTTCCAGACAGGCTTTAAGTCACTTGTATCTAACTAACCTAATTAGTTGCATTAACAAGTAATCAATCAGTACTAGTGGACAATCACCAGACTAGCAGACCATATATTCCTTGTAATTGTTTTCCCTGGACAAGAAAATAATCTAATATTCTGAATCTCCTAATATTGGTTTTGCTGTAATCTTCCTGTTCAGACTCCAGACCCATCTGTAACATTCGTGTCCATATGGTAGTACATCATATAAATCCAATTCAATGGTGTGGACTCTTCACTCTAAATTATTATTGTTTTTTCTTCTACGATTTTCATTACGTATATTAATAAACAACTACTTTTTTTTTTTTTTTAATTTCTGTTTTTGTTTTTCATGAACATCCGTGTATTGTGGGCGTGTAAGTCTTCTTCCCCATGGGTTGTTCGGGTTCCCCCACCAAAGGATTGTTTGTTTGTTCGTTTGATGTGATCCAGAATAGAGAACTTGGAGAAGAGCTGTTTTATTGCTGTCACCATATATGAAGAAGTTCCACCGTTTTGGCCGTGTGAGTTGGTCATTATCCGAAGAGGAACATCTCCATGTTCTTTCTTTATAGGTAAGGTTTGACAATGATTAAAAACTTCCAAGGGGGACTGATAGTTCGGCCCCAGTTTCAACTAACTATTAATCTATTGCCCGATGGCGGATGCAACTAAGAGGATTAGAAACTGACATTAACTGGCAGAGATACACGGAGTCTACACGGGCAAAAGTAAATCACTCATAAACACTGCTTGATGGCGGAGCAAGTACTGACATCAACTGGCGGAGATACACGGAGTTCACACGGGAAAAATTAAGTGGAAAACCCATAAACACCATCGAGTACTCCAGAAGTAGGAAATACCATATAGGATGGGAAAATAATCCGATTTGCTTATTTCGGGATTACTGTGCGATACGCAGATAAACAAAAAGAAAGGCTTGTTCTTTCTTTTCTGTGTGGTGTTTTGAGCACATCAACAATATAAAGCCTCATTGTCAAGAATTGACACGATAGAAGCAGATATATGAGAAACCAGAAACAACACCAAATCAATACCAATAATATACACTAATACTAAAACTGTCAGATTTACAGAGTAAGTACATGTGCACTTGTAGAAAAAGAAGCAACAGAAAACTGTACTCTTTTTGATACTTCCATCGTGCAGTGTATAACTATATTCATTTTCTGAGGCTCCAAATTCTTCATTTAACATTCTCAGCAATCTTTGATAACCTCTCTTCTTCTAGAAGAACATATGGATCAATGTATGGAGGTGGTGACATGGACCTCATGCTTGCATCATGAATGAAACTTGAACCAAAATACTGCAAATTTGACGGTGAAAAGTTTCAGTTGTATGAGATAAAGCGCAATCTAAATTGGATGTTGGGCGATACAAAGATCAGTGCATATACACCCATTTAGCACATATTCATTGTATTCATGTTAGTCATCTTATTCTCAAGATTATAGGAGTAGAATTATCCCAAGGCTTCAGCGTTCACATCTTATTTTGTTCTTGTTTTCCTGGGAGGGTGTACTTAGTTCAACTATTCATTTGCTTCATTTCATTCCATTTTATCTGATTTTCATCGAGTGTCTATCTTTCTCCTCCATCTTTTCATTCTTTCAAATGATTAAAGTTTTCCGGATGAATATCTATAAATTGGGCAATAGATAATGATAGCAGAAGCCAGAAGTGCAGGAGAAAAAAAACCAAACACTTACAAAGTAGAGACCTCCAAAGATCACCATAGTTCCAAGGATCAATGGCCAAAATCCCAAGAAAAATGTTGCTCCAAGAGTTAGCAGCAGTTTAGCACGTGGAATCAGACCCTGCATGTAAATGCAATGAAGTGCTATGATGGAGTATAAGAAACCGAAATGTATCATACACCTATTGTTGAGGATCTCGACATTGGAACATGAACGAATCCTTAAATGAGATTGCCACTATCTAACTTAGATTTCATATATAGCATCATGATCCGACACAAGGGCTAGGAAAGTTCTTTTCTTATCTGAAAGTATCCCATGCTTCTGCAAAGCTGTCCTTAAAGACCAAAATACAATCGGGGTGGGGATAAATGAGTTAAAACATACTTTTCATAAAAAACAACTGTAGTTGTAGTAAGGTTTCCTGTACTTTAGTGCATTGCCTTAAATCCTTCTCCTTTACCCGCAGAATGGTCTATATAGTGGCTGTCAACTGGGGCTCAGGTATAAGCTAAGTATTGTCGAGTAGAAAAGATAAACTGACATTCTCCACTTCAAACAACAATAGAAGTCCCTTCAAACACTTGAATGATGATTTGGAAAACAAACCCCGATAAAGCATGACCTATAAAAGAAAAGAAGGCTACTCTTTTGTAGGTGGAAAACATTCTCCAGTAATAAGCGAAAAATATGAATTCTTTGGAATCAAGTCGATTAATGTATGTGCAACAAAATACCTACTCAAAGTAACAAAACCAAATCTTAAAACATTCTATTTTAAGGCTTGTTTCTCACTTGCAATTTTGTTTCGAAGGTATAACAAGTCACAAAATTTAAATATCACACCTTGTGCCCGTACAACAAACATAACAAGATTCCCGTTTTCCCTTTCCTTAGTAGTAGCTCCACTAAAATTGCTCCAGGATAGAAATCACCACAATGCAAATACATAATAATGGCATGTTATGTGCTACTCTACTCACCCTCTTTTAACTACCCTTCCAACTTTACCTCTTCAATATCCAACACAGACCTATTCCCCTCACACAAAATCGCACTAGTCGACAACTAGAGCCAAACACCACTTCTTTTAGCCCAGTTAGGCTTAGAGCATTACTACTAGAAGTAGTGCCCCTATTTGCTCAATATAACAATAAATCAAACGACCACAATAAAACTTTATATGAAAACAACCTTCACAATTTAATTCCAAAATTCAACCATATCACAAGGTCTAAAATTTTAAATAAAGCAAAGATAAGAGACGCGTTTACCTCGAGGCCTTCACTGTTCAATGCCATGGACGTCTGCCTTTGATTAGCAAGTCGACCAATCTCAAAGTCAGTAGAAAATGAACTCTTTGAAAATCCTCTCTCATCTTCCTTCTGTGTTGTTTCTTCAACAGCTTCATACAAGCTTTTTTAGCACTTTCCTCGATCAAAGAAGTAGGTTTCATACCTCGTCTACGTAGTTCCTTCATGAACAAGGATTCTGTAGGTTCTTCACCTGAAATTGAAAAGTATAATTAAAATATAGTTTAAGAAAAATAACTCAATTTCATGAAAAAGAACTAACCTTTGTTGGTTTCACCATCATCATTTTGGACTCTGCAACAAACCCTAAATTTTCTTTTAATTGAAAATCTCAATTTCTTATGACACTGTAATTTCAAAGAAATGAAATCGGAGTCCATCAAAAACGAAGTCGACTGGAAATCAGATCGAAATCCAAGAAAGGGAGAGAAATTTGATTTCCCAATTTGTAAAGACGCCATTTTTTCAACCTTTGTTTCCTCAATCGAACTCCTAAAGTCGTTAAGACAGAAAAAACAGAGGACGTGTATGAAATTGGGAAGATCTTTTGTTGTCACCAAAAGAGTGTACGTTATCTTTCAGCGGTTGAGTGTTTCTAACTTGCGCAGTCTTTTTTTTGTCCACTACATTTTGTAGCCACAGGTTGCAGAGAGTGAGAGAGAAGGAAACTCAGAAAACCCCCGAAAATGCTTCCTATCCCCAACTCCTTTCCCCGCGTATTTGTCAAGCATCTATCGGTTAAGTCTAATAATAATGGGACTCCCTGCTAATCTCAATCCAGGAATCAAGGGCTAAAAACGATGACACATAATGGGGAAAAGGAGCGGGGGAAGGGAGTGGGGGAAGTGTAGAAAACCCCATATAAGTACTATAAGCAATGTTAATGTTGTACCATGATGTGTCACACATTACAAACCATTGTACACAACTCACGGTAATTTAGAATTTTCAAAACTCAGATCCTCCATCCGGTTTGGTAATGGTTGTTTTCTCATGTTCTTAGAGCAATTGCAGTGATGCGATCATAATCAAAGAGTAAAAACCAAAAAAAAAACTAAAAGGAATGGGTTTAGTCCATGGTGCGACGTTATGGTGTAGAAGCAAATATGGTGGAGCAGATGTATAAAGGTTCGTCTGATATGGGGCGTACGTATAAAATGCGTTCAGAATGGACGTAAGTTTAATTAACGCATGATGTCGGGCGCAATCTAAATTTGCGTTTGGTGTAGAGCGGAATATATACAACCGCCTGATGGACAACGCAATCAAAAACTACGCCGGATGGGGCGCAATAAGAAACTACGCCGGATGGGGCGCAATTTATAAACTACGCTTGTCTGTCTGTGAGACGTAACTCGAAAGTGCGCCCCACCACACACTCGTACCGCACGTTGCGTTAGAAATTTATAAACCCCTTCTCTCATCGTTTCTACTTCTTTTTCGTTTGGAGGTTCTTCTCTACCTTAGGCAATTTCTTCTCTACTGTTATCTTGAGTATCCAACAACAACAAAAAGAAAAAGAAAGATTAACTTTAATTTTGCCGTGCGATGAGGTATGTGATCTCAATCTTTCTTTTATTTATTCACATAGTTTTCATCCGGAGCACATAATTTAACCTTTTGAGCATTCCCTCTCCTTTAGTTGACCAATCAAAAAATAAAATAAACTAGATTTGTGCCCGTGATACGCACCGGACATATTTTTTTTTCGTTTAACTTGGTGTGCGCGGGGCTTCGCCCCGCCCCGCCCCGTAGCGATGCATTTTTGATTTGGTGTGCGCGGGGCTTCGCCCCGCCCCGTGGAGATGTATTTTTGATTTGGTGTGGCGGGGAAATACATTAAATAGGTGGAAAATATGTGCAGATTTTATTTATTTTTTCCTTTTAATTTGGTGTGCGCGGGGCTTCGCCCCGCCCCGTGGCAATGTATTTTTGATTTGGTGTGCGCGGGCCGTGGCGATGCATTTTTGATTTTGTGTGCGCGAGGCTTAACCCCGCCCGTGGCGATGTATTTTTGATTTGGTGTGGCAGGACAAGTACATTAAATTGGTAGAGAATATGTGAAAATTTTATTTATTTTTTCCTTTTATTTTCGCAGAAAATATGTGGATTTAATTTGGAAAAAAGAGTCCTAATATAATAATTATTCGATTTCCCAATTGAATTTGAAGTTCCATAAAATTCCAATCACGGTCAGTTAGTTTTTCCTTTTAAATTTATAATTCTTAAACCAATCATACGTTGCCAAGTGTCCTCACCTAGATATTGTCACGTCATGAATTCCAAATTGAATTTCATTTCCTTTTTTTTAATCTATTTTCTATTCTTTTTAAACCAATCATACGTTGCCAAGTGTCCTCACCAAAACGCTCGTTTCACAAAACTCAAAAAGGCCTATTTCGACCAATAGGAAGCGAGGGTTTCCTCACCGTTCAACCTGGGAGTTTTATTTGTCTAGGCCTTTAAGTCTTTAGATAGGAAAACAGTTTGACCTTATTTTTTAAAGCATGAAGTTACAATTTGATGCGGGTATGTGGTACCCACGAAGTCATGATAGATAATTTGACTGATAAAATAGGGGATTGCCTAGTCCAAAATTTTGGTCGACAAATTTCCCATTTGACTTCCATCTGCCGCATGATTGGCCAAACCATCTGCTGCTTGATTTCCTTCTCTGTAGTTGTGTCGGATAGTAGCCTGCGGAATCTGTCGCATCATATTCTTTATTTCTTCAATCATCCCTGATATATGGCAAGGGTGGAGTAGGGGATGTGATGAAGCGCAAAAGGTTTTCCGAGTCCGTCTCGAAGAGAACTTTTGGCCATTGCCTTTCTGTTGCTGTTCTCGATGCCAGAATCCATGTTCGAGAATCTCCTCCCTTCTTCCACTCCTTCCCGAAGAGTAACTAGGACCAATTCAGTCACGTTTTCATGTTCCAATTGAACACTTTCCTTTTTTGATTATTATCAAAGGAGAAGATTCTTCTTTTTACCAAACATATGCGGATCCAATCAAGATCTTATAATACGAACAAGAGATCTTTCTAAATCAATCCTTTGCCCTCGCCCAAGTTTTGCAGATTAAGGAGGTCGTAATTCCCAAAGGTTGAGCTAGAGCCATTATCGTTTGTGTGTCGGAGTCCCTGCAAATGAAACCTGCACCCGCAAAACCTGGATGACCCCTGGCTGCCCCATCAATGTTAATCTTAACCCAGTTCATGTTCGGGGTGGACCATCCTGCCGAGATTGGTGATTCCTTTTGGTGCTTCTTGAATGGTTAAGTGTCGATGAATCTCCTGGTAGGACCGGAGGTAAACATTGTAACGCCGCAGAATATTCTTGTTGTTGTTTTTGAGCCCACGAAGAAAAAAATTTGTCAATGTTGTTTGCTTTTGGAAGTATATTAATTTATTCCTAGCTAACCATAATGTCCAGAATAGAAAAAATAAGGTAGAGATGACAGATATTGGTGCTAGTTGTTGTAGGATTTAGGAGATGGTTGTCTGAGGCGTTAAAGAAAATATGGTGGTATTGTTGGAATTTGGTGTGGTTGAGGGTTGATTGAGTAAAGTGTTCCAAGTTGTAGTTACCGTTGGACAATGAATTAATAGGTGATTCGTTAATCCGTATCAGCATTGCATCTGGGGCAAATTTTAGAGTTGGTTAAATGGATGTGATGAAGGACAGAGAAGGTTGGTAGATCTTCATTGATTGCTTTCCACAAGAAAAGCTGAATTTTGGTGGACACGGTAAGGTCCACAGAATTTGGTGGGTGGGAGGGGGTATGATTAGGTTTACTATGGGCTAGACATTTGTATTAGATGAAGTAGTGTATTTTCAGATTTTTGAATGTGGCCAAATAATTTTTTTCTTGCAGGCTATTTTGGGGAGGTGGATGTTTATGATTTTTGGGCTACAAGATTGGGGAGTGTGTTCAATGTTTCATGGTTCCAGTTATGAGAGATCAAATCAATGAGATCAGCCACCTTTCAGATCGGGTAACATTGAGTTGGATCTAGGTTTGGTGAATGTGGAATCCAGTTTGCTTCTATTGGTGTTGATAACCCATTTCCAATACAATGAAATATCAATTGTTGCACGGTAGGGACGATTGATGCCAATTGTCTCTATTGGGCGCCGGAGGAAGATGGTACGATATCAATGCCTTGTAGTATTGGTTGTTGATCGAGATATTTTTCAAACAATTTTGACTTGTTGAGCCACTTAATTTTTATTTTTTTAAAATAAAAGGGTGTAACATATCGAGGTGACCACTTTTAGGACAAAAAAATTGAGTTGTGATATTAGAAGCACTGGCTAGTTTGGGGCCTAACCCATTTATTTGGGGCCTTACTAGATGAAAAGGTCATTAGAAATAAATTTCACACAACTCCTAATTTATCGTTAATTAATCGTATTAGGTGTTCATTAGTCATGTTAGATGCAAGATCAACTAATGTAAATTGATTTTCAAAACACCAAACAACTAAATCATTTTGATTTTTTTTTCTTCGAAAACACTACCCAAATTCGATTTACGTTAGTACACTTGTAAACCGATTCTGGGTAGTGTTCTTTGGTATTCACTAGGGACACCAGTAATCGGTTAATGTATGCATAGATAAAATCCTATTCTAATAATCGGTTTTTGTTGGCGTCATATATAAACCGACTGTTTCATATTCGTACGGAAAAAAATTCCTTCAATTCAAATCTACTCATTTTCGTAGGAATCACGGATGCACTTAGCACGTGCATCAAGCCTTTGAACCCTAAGTGACCCTAGTGGACGAGTTATAGTCTCATGAGGGTTTCAAGAGGTGTACCCACAAAACCTACACAAAAATGACTAAAACTATCAATCTTCGTCCGAGGAATGCGAGTCCGATTCACCCACCGTAAAATCCGGCTCGTACTCTGAAATTTTGGATACCATGGAGTGATAGCTTGCATCAAATGTGAATGATTCCCTCTTTTCCTCCAAGTGCTACAAAAACACGACACAAACTTACTTTCTTAGTTACAAATTGATAAAAGTAGATTGTGTAGAATAAACTATAAAAAAAATACTCACAAATTGTTGAAGGGACATGCTAAAGTGGCTAGCATTCAAAATCCGTTGTTGGATAGCTATAAAAGCAACTATCGCATCTAGGATGACTTGGTGCCTATCATGGATTTGTTGAAGACTTCTTCTATTGGGGTTCCCATAATCTTGCCTAAATTTATTATATATCTTCGCCCAAAGGTCTCGGGCGAGAGTGATCAACTCGACTTTTGACGTACCATGCTTTGGTGATTGTCAAATCTTCCAGAGAGTCAAACGACGCCATTACTTGTATGTGGAGGTGTGAAATGAGTAGTTGTGGAGTATATGGAGTGAGAGGAATAGAATGAGCAATTTCGGGAAAATTAGGTCCAAGGATGAGGTCTCTACATATAGAGAAAGATCCCAACGCCTATTTTTTTTTGAAAAAAGTGAAATAATTTGGAAGAATTGGTCTTCCCTAATGTCCATAAAAGCCGATTTTTCTTTCATGCCCGGTGAGAATCGGTTTTTATGATTGGTAACATACACCGATGATGCACATGTATGAGATTTGAATTTTCACAAACATTAATTGGTTTATATATTTGCACATGTAATCCGATTCTCACTAGAAAAAGTTATAGAAAAACAACATTTCTAAGGCATGAAGAATCGGATTATACTGACCCCCACATAAACCGATTGCATGATGGAACCTCGACAATCAGTTTTTGTCAGAAGTCGTATATCCCGATTGTTTGCATGTATTTGCAAAACAAAATTTTGAGCATGCATAAACTTGTTTTACGATAAACTCATTATACACATAATTATAATTAAAACACTTTAAGTGAATTAAGTTCAAACCATGATCATCTAAAAATAAACCTTAAACCATCCAAAAAATAAACCTTAAACCATCAAAAAAAAATGTTAAAATCTTAAAACTTAAACCACCAAAAGTCTTAAAAACTTAAAACTTAAACATATAATATCTAAAAGAGAGCATCATCATCATGGAGAGCGTGAGCAACAACAACATCTTCGCTTTCAAACAAAGGCTTGAGTTGTAGCCAATTATTCAAACGGACCTTCTAAATGCATGTCGCGATCCTCGCACTGCAATCACATCCCCGATGAACTCAATAAACTCTTCTAGTGAAAGCTTATCTGCTAGTGCAAGGGCTTGCTCCAAACGAGTCTCATGGCCATGGCGAACTTGTAGAGGCTTATGGGTACGATGGGTTGTGGTTCCCTGTGAACATCCTCTTGGGTGATCTCTCGTGAATAAAATGCTAGGTGGCCGAAGTCCATATCTACAAAAAAGTAAAAATCTAGTTCAACAATCGGTACATAGGAAAATATATGTAATCCGATTCTAACTACAAAAACACACACGGAAAAAGAAACCCTAAGAATCTGTTTATGTTATACATATATAAAAACCGACTGTGAAATGGAATATGAAGAAACAACTTTAGAATCGGTATATTACAACGCAAATAAAACCCGATTGTATGAGCGCATAGTTAAAAAAATAGTACCCAGAATCGGTTTATGCTAATGCACCTATAAACCGATTCTGGTGATGTCTTTTCATATTATGATTTCAACCCAAAATCGGTCGATGCTAGTCATCATATAAACCGATTCCTATGCATTCTCTTCATGGACGAAGAACAAAACCCAGAATCGGTTGATACTATATGTCAACATAAACCGATTCCGGGTACATCACAGATTTTGATTTTTCAAATTGAAGTTTTAAACATGTAAATCAATGAATAAATTCGAATACTAGAAGGGGCGATGGAGATTTACCTTTTCTTGGTTGGATCGGAGATCGTTGGAGAAGAAGATCAATTTTTTATTATTTAGGTTTATGGAATTTTAGAAAGATAAGATGAGAATACAAAGACTTTTTAGTGGTTTTTTATGTTTTTTGGTTTTTTACTGAAAATGGTAATGGATTAGTATTTATATGGGTTAGGTTTAGGAATTAATTTGGGGCTAAATTAGACTTTTTATCCTGTTTGGCACCCCATAGACATTTGTGAAAGGTGGGAAAGGAATTTGATATGCCCCAATTAATAGACCTAGTCCCCAATTAATTGACCTAGTCCCCAAACTAGCCAGGATTATAAAAGGGGATAGAAATCCATGAGTTCGATCGGTTAACGATACTGATCAATTCTTCGATCAACTTAAATAGAAGGACAAAGTGATTTATGTGCTCATCTCGCATAAGTTTGGTTATTTTACGCCTCAAATACCCCTTAACTTGAGTTAGTATTCCAACCGTAACTAGTTTTTATATCATGGTTATCAAAAAGGTGGGTTGTGATATCGTGGTGAAATACTGATACTATTTAGCGTCTATGTTTCGTCGTTTCTCAAAAAAATCCAAATTGATTGTGGGCAAGAACTATACCCACTGTGACGTGAAATGCAATAAACCAGACAACTGTGTTTATGTTGGAAAATTATGCTAAAATAATATAGGATGAATATACACAAGAATGTTGTATTTCCAACTTTAAGGCTCTGTGAAGGTTTGTTTTAGACAATTATTTCAACCTTCCTAATCAATTGGAGACTACAAATGGGTATGTGATATATGTCTTAGGATACAATGAAGCCCTTTAACAACGTAATGATCCAACCAAGAACACATAAAAGTCACTAATGATGTTTAGGGAGGAAAAAACCCCAGAAAGTTTGATGTGTGTGAAAGAGAATCAAAATTCATCAGTACTTATGGGGTATTTGCATCCGTTCAAGATGCATATTCATCAACAACATATAACTCCAGCATGCATTAATGTTTGCTATTGGGAAAGGACATATCCGTTCAAGGTACTTGTTCATCACTATCAATGAGGTCGACCACATCCCAAGGGGGATGACTTCCCCGGGACCCCCCCTATCGTCGTCGCAAATGCGATATTTATGGAAATTTCCAATAGTTTATGCCAACAACAATATGAATGTGGTTTTTATGGAAAAGGCATGAAGGCAATCGACAAGTCATCCAACCATGTAGAACCGATCTTATTGCTTCCAGTCGACTTAAGTGTTCTGAGTAATCCAATTTCGAGTAGTATATACAATAAAAGTAATCAAGGAATTTTCCATTAGTATTATTGAATTTTTTCTAATGTTCATATATAGTGCACCACCGATTTTAATCTGACTTAACTGTGGTAGCAGAATTTGAGTAGTTCTCCTTTTACGACGATAATAAATGAGTTACATGGTGATGTCCACCAACATTGTTAGGCTTAATATGTTGCATATGTTAACGAACAATCTAGTACATTTTGTGGTGGATAGTTAGAACCTATACGGTGTTCACCTATTACAAGGGGTTTCAGTTGTATACTGATGTACTGTTTGAACATCATGTATACAATTAAAACTTGACAAGAAGAATCATTTAATTATTGTTTTTGTGTAACTGAAAACACCATTAAAAATATCAATACAAGTAAGTATTGAAGTAGTATAAACTTATTCGGATATGGTTTCAAACAGGTTCCCGCGTTTATTAGAACTAAATCACTAGCAACATGCCAACATCTTTCACGTACTTAGTTGAGGCTTTGTATAATTTTTTTTATTTCCGTGCGAGTTTAACACTTCAACTATTGACATCGGGGACATTCAAGAAGGCAACCCCATTTCTAGTGAAGAGGTTGTTTTAAGAAAGTGCTTCATTTGCTACTGTTAATCTTTGGCATCAGACTATTATCGATATTATAACCAAAAGTCGCTGGCAAATCGAGTACAAATTCTAAACGATTCTTCATAAGAAAATACAAACTTTCCAAAAATATTATCTTTGCGGTGAGCTTTCTGTTGGGAATCTTGTATATCATGCAATAATAATTAGAAAAGAAGAAGAATACAAACCCAATTTCTACTGAACCAAAGTCGAGGCAAGGATTATATCCTCTAGCCTTAAGACAGATTCACCCCGTGGTAATGTTTACGGACTACCGACATCTCTCTCTAAGGATTGAATGAGTTACTTGTCGATGTAGTAGCACACCAAATTTCGAGATACGACGAACTACAACTTAAAGTGATGAACTTTTAATAATAAATAGTTTTTAAATTTTTATTTAACTTAATTGTGCATCGTATTTATAGATAATAATAATACCTTTTCATTGAATCCTCGTGTAGTTTTTTATTTTATTTTTTGTAAACAAATCTCAAGAGGAGATTTCACTGATAAAAAACAAAGAAAACAGAAAGAGGGAGAAACTTCTAAAACAAGGGAAGATAAAAGTAAAAACAAAAACTAAAATATGTCATAAGAGTTGATCTGCTTAGTTATCAAATCTGTATGCAGATAGACTCGATATGTCACTCCCTAAAGCAGAACGAATGAACGTTGGTGGATCATCCCACAATCGGAAATCATTAGAAGCTCCCCATTTGGCTAACAAATCAGTGTGATATTTCCTTCTCGATAAATGTGAGAGAATATTAAAGGGCTCTAATAACGTGTATCGAATCACATCCAAACCACATGCGAGTCAATCTCCTGGTGCGAGCAATTCTGAAAGCATGAATAACCCCTAGAACTCCGCATAAACATAATTATCTATACCAATTGATTGAGCCAAACAACCCACCATAAAACCATTATAATTTCGAAAAACAACACTACAACCAGCAAGACTTGGATTTCCTAACGAGCAACCACCCGCATTAATCTTAACCCAAACAAATAGAGGTGGAAACCAATTTACCTCGATAATTTTAGGAGCTTTGGTTGTTCTGCCATTAATCATGAAAAATCTAAGTACACATAGTTCCGGAGATTGATTGTATATATGCCCCTTACCCATTATGCTTGTTTCACTTATTAGCAGCTTCAACCTCGCATCAGCTAGTGAATATCAATAACTTTTTGGTAAAATGAATTTTGTTTCGAATGGACCAAATGAGAAAAATATAATTAGTTACTGAAATCCAAAGTAGTAGTCGGACATGCAGGCTACTTTTATATTTACAAACAATAACAAATAAATCTCGAACAGAGGACATTGTTACGGAAATATTGAATATATTGCTAATCCAGTTGTATAATACAGACGCATAGGAACATTCAAAGGATAGATGTTTTAGCGGTTCACATCAACATGGACTGTCACAAAGGTCACAATACAAAGCTATACCCACTTTTGAGAAAAGAACCACGTCATCAGTATCAACTTGATTGTGCAACAACTTTCAAATGATACTAGCTGTACTAGGAGGGACTTTAACGTTCCACAACCGAGAAGTCATTATCAATAGGCCTTCAAGGTCTACAAATATCAAAGGCGTCTTTCATGGTGATCAAGCCTGAGTTACTATGGGGCCAAACCATATTTTCTTGAGCATGCACAACAAAAGGTACTTCATTAATGTATTTTTGTATAATGCCGTGTAGTTCAGGCATATAATCAGGCACAATCGTTTTCCATCGACTATAAAATCTTCTACCTTGTTATGTATTACTATGGGGCCAAACCATATTTTCTTGAGCATGCACAACAAAAGGTACTTCATTAATGTATTGTTGTATAATGCCGTGTAGTTCAGGCATATAATCAGGAATAATTTTTTTCCATCGACTATAAAATCTTCTACCTTGTTATGTATGTTAGTCATTTCAAGCTCTAGATAATTATCAATAGGAGAAACCAAAGACCCATTTTCACGCCAAAAAATTATTTTTGAACCATCTCCCACTAGCTAAAAGATGTGGTCAATTGTTTCTAGATGCTAGTTGATGAGTGCCAAATAGTGCATATTTATACACCTTTTTATTGGCTTTTACTCATCTTTTGCGCTTAGAAATCAGATATTATCCCAAATTCTGTGTTTTCTTTGTTTTCAAGAATAAATATTTGTATTAATTAATTTTGTGTTTTTAGGTAATAAATAAAGCTCAGAGTATCTGAGGAGCCAAAGAGCGAAGAATTGGAGTCGAGCATCCATGGAAGTAAAGCCAAAGTTCCGCAAGGAACAGTTTGCAACCCAACAAGTAGCAACTCATCTACAAGACATGGGCTCGAGCTATCCATCTCGGACCACGACCCGGATCCAAGCCATCATTTCGAGCCGTTGAGATCTCCTCGCCTACATCCTCTGATTACGCTCGGCCTTTGCATATCATTACTCGATGCTCCCGCTCCACACCAGATCACTCCGAGCCTCCCTCGGCCGTTCGTGATCGTACTCCCTAGATCTTACGCTCGCTGCATCATTCTCATCATCACTCGCTGCGCCTGCTCCATAGCAAAGTCGCCTAACCCTATACCCTATCGACTACACCCCATTCTTTCTTCCTTCTTCTCTTTCTTCTCCACCCGCACCTGCAGAACCCATCCCTTCTCCTCCACCTCCCATACCAGTGCAGAGTTCATCATCACCACCATCTCCTTCTTATGTCAGCTGCGTCAGAGCCATCACCACCTTCTCTGCCACCCTCACATCACTCATCTCCATCCGTAGCTTCTCACTTACCCTAGAAGCTAGGGTTGAGATGATTGAAGTTAGGGTTTTCACCAAACCCTTTGCATGGTCGATTCAGAGGTCAGAGACGATTGAGTAGAGCCATCACGCGATTCAGAGAAGTGGGTGAGAGTTTATTTCATTTTTTAATTTCTGTTTTATCAAGAACTAGGGTTTGGGGTTTGTGTATGTATAAATAGAAGAACTGTGTTTGTAGAAGGGCATGCCTGGGCTAGCCAGCATCACTTTAGTTTTAATTTGTAGTTTTGTTACTCTAATCATGTTTTAGTTCAAATTGCTAGGGTGGATATGAAACCCTAACTTGCTATTGTGTTTCTCATACTTTAAATGTGATTCTTGAATGCTTGAATACTTCCTAAGATAGAGTCTAATCTTAGCATATCAACACATTGCTCTCACAGTGTATGCCAATGCCATGGATACATTGTAGTTAGAATACCCTGTGATAATTATGCTGCAACTCAAGCCTAATTAGATTGTTATCAATCCTCGATTAGTTGTACTCTAAACAGATGTGGTAATGCTTGGGAAAGATACATTAGTTGTGATTAATCTATCAATTGGAGAAACATCCTAGACATAGAGCAGAGTTGACACCTCTCCCCTATTTGTCATAAAGACTAGAATAATATAATGAGTTGAGAACATAATGTATGTTAAAGGTGGATTTCAAGACCCTGGTATTTCCCATATTGTCACCTTTTATTTCTTTTCCTTAGTTCAGAGTCATAACAATCTTAGCCATATCGGCACAAAACATCTGTTGTTACTTTGTTACTCACTTGAAGTCAGTTTAGGAAGCCATAAGATCATCTTAGGCACCACAAGTCTCTGTGGTTCGACCCGTACTTGCCGCGTCTCCGATAGACGCCGTGCACTTGCGGTTTATTACAAGTAGGCTTAAATTTATACACATTCCAAGGCCTACCACTAGTCTTAGCATATTGATGAGTCTTACATGATTTACATGGACTCGTTGATGAGTGAAGCATAAAGTGTCTGCTGAGACAAGCGATGATGCTTCGTATACCATAAGCGATGTGGCATATCATAGTGTCAGCTGAGGCAGCAATCATACTTGGATAATATGATTGAGTTGATAAGTATAGTTATATGAGATTGATGGATCGAGCAAAGACCTTGCGTGTACACATATATTTTAGTGGTTTTGATATGTGAAATATTTGATAGGAAATCATATAAGTATCAAAATGTTAATGTTAACAATATTTGTAACATAGTTAATCTCGGTCTACCACGTCGAGAATAATTCGAACAGAAAAATAGAGAGATTATAATATTAATGATGGTAGCAAGACCAATCAAAGTCTTGGTGACAAGACCATTAAAAGATTGGTAGCAAGACCAATTAAGTACTGGTAGACATACCAATGAAATATTGTTACATAGACTAATGAATATTGATAGTTGAACCAATAAAATAACGGTAGATGAACCAATTGATTTATTAATGTAAATAAATATTGAAAAAATACCGGTGACATGACCAATATAAAAATAATATTTTTTGAATCTATATTAGATTATGCTCATCAGAGCATTAGGTAGTAAAACCTAACATGGTAAAAGGATCAACCAAGGAGTGGTAGATGGAGGACGGTTATAGTGGTGTGCGGACCACCATGGTGCAAAGAGGACCTCCATGATGGTGTAAGGACCGGACATGATGGGAGACAACGGTGGTGTACGGACCATCATGATGGCAGCATGACCGCTTTTTTTTTTACCCTGACCTTTTTAGCATATTTTGGTATATTTCAGAAGAGTTTAATCTTGGTTGTTGTTGATGGGGAAAAATAATTTGTTGGTTTTTTAGGGAATGGAGAGACGACCGTGCGTACGGAGGCTCCTCAACCGAGCAAACTGCCTAACCTCAAACAGATGCACTGCACGTGAGTGCTTTGAGTTTGAGAGATCAATCTATAGGACTCCGGCCTAAAACAAGATAATGGCCGTTCCATCACAAAGAGGGAAGAGGGTTGATCTGTAAGAGGGAAGCTGAGAAGTGTGTGAGATCAATGATGATCAAGGATTGTGAATGTCTTGTGGGTTTCTACAAATTTTTTGTGAACTGTTGAATTCGAATAAGCTATGGTCGATTGATTGAATTCTTGAGAGTGATTGCTTTGATCAGAATTCTTCTGTTGTTCAATCGTGGATTCAGAGACTTATTTATATTGTCAGAATAGTAGACACATTGATCTCCAGTAAGTGTGACGGTTGCTCGAGTGAAAGAGTGGGAAATCATGGTTTAACCAGTTACATGTCGTGCGGAGACTTGGTTGATTGTCCACCCACTACTTTGCTAACTTCCTCAACTGCTAGCACGACTTACTCACATTTCTCATTGTGGATGAACACACGTGATGTAGGCCGCCAAACCAAAACCCTAATTAATATCCCACATGTGACGTGATTGATCTCTTACGAACGGGAGTCTGCAAAGCAGACGTGCATTTGATTAGTCAGTCGTCGACTTGATTAGACGATGAGTATGAGTATTGTTCAGTCGAGCATGATTGTTGAGTGCTCTAGGATTCATGAATTGAACATGACTGCTGAGACGTGTAGTTCTCGAATGAATGATATTGATAATTGAATCAACATAATGAATATTGATAGTCTGAGCAAATATTGCTCGTATGATGAACTGTTGAATATTGATTGTTGAACCAATATTCGAGCATCTGAGCAAGTATTGCTCATTCGATAAATTACTGAATATTGATAGTTGAATCAATATTCGAGCATCTGAGCAAGTTTTGCTCATTCGATTAATTACTGAATATTGATAGTTGATATTCGAGCATCTGAGCAAGTATTACTCAATCGATAAATTACTGAATATTGATAGTTGAATCAATATTCGAGCATCTGAGCAAGTATTGCTCATTCGATAAATTATTGGTAACGTGACCGAATAAAATATTAATTAAAATATTGGTAGCCTGACAGAATATTATATTTTTAACCCATATGTTGATTGCTGGATCAACAAAAAATTATTAGTGCTTGAACTCGATCATAATTATGATTTGCAGAGCATTTGTTCGAAACCGTAATTTTGATCAATTTATGATTTAGTGAAAATAAGTCACTGAGTGAAGGAGTGACCGGCTACATGGGATGATGGTAGACCATATAGCGCCTAAGTGCTCGAGTGAGCATACACCAAAGTCCTTTGTTGACCAGTTGGTGAACGAATGATCAAATGCTGGTTTAATCATTTATTAAAACAGTGCTCGTGTGAGCGTTAGGTAGTAAAACCTAGTTATGGAGAGATGAGGGACCAACCAAGGGGTCATGGGACCGGCCTTTGGTGGTCGTGGGACCAGATGATGGTCGATTGAGCGAGTCCCAAGTTGATTGGAGAGAGTTTGGACCCAATATGAACAATTGAGAGATAATTAGGTCAAAATTATGAAAGAGTGTGGGACCGGCTCCTTGCAAGCCTAAGGGAAGACCTTGGTCGGTCAAGGTGGCATGCCCGTGTCACCATACTGCTTGTGTCTCAGTCCTGAGAGTTTTGGTATTTTTTGGTGCGCGTTTGAGCGATATTTTGGATTTTCAGAAGAGTTTGATCTTGACTGAAACTCTCAATTTTGCTCGAATGAGCAAGTAGAACTTTGCTCATGTGACCCATATTTGAAGAATATTAAATAATAATTTTTAATTTTTTACGTGAGAAGCCTAGTCGGTCATGTGATCATTTGACTTTTTGGCTTTTCCATGGTTTGGGCAATATTTGAGAAAATATTGAAAAACTAGGGTTTTCGCTCAAACGATGGAGTTCCATGAGATGAAGGAATTAATAATATGAGAAAATAAGGGATTGTAGGTGTGGGACCGACCAAGTCTAGGGCATGACCGGCCGGCTAGGTGGCCCGGTCCCGTGACACCTTTCCCTATTTTTGTTTGATGAAAGTATGCGAAACTAAGAGTTTCGCTCAAACGAGGGAGTTTGCTCAAATGAAGGAGTTTCCATGAGATGAGAGGAATAAATTAAAATAAAATAAAATAAAATAGGGGAAGAGGGGACCGGCCGTCCGGTGTGGCCGATCCCACGCCTCTTATTTATTTTATTTAATATTATTTTCCTTCATAAGTTCCTCGTTCGTCCATATTTTTGAATACACGTGCACTATTTTCTTTTGGGTGCTCGTTTGTGCATTATTGTCAAGTACACGTGCACCATTTTCTCGAGGCTTACTCGATGGTGGCTCAGATGCCCGAACATTGAATATTTATTACTAATTCATGGAATTCAGTCGGGAATAATCCATGAAACAGAGTAATAAAATAGATTGATTATCTATTACTAATTCATGGAATTCAGTTGGGAATAAGCCATGAAACGGAGTAATGAGATAAAATAGATTATTTTCTAGGAATTCGGTTGATGAATGACACACTAGAATTAATCTATTTGCATAATTGAGATATGAGATAGTTGAAGCATCATACTCATTCTGAGAGGGGTGTATAGTCAGGGAACAACGAGCACCGTGACGTCCTGAAGGCGTTAGGATCTATACTAGCATGCCATATGTCTAGGAGCCGCCCAATCATTAGGAGATTCTATACACGGTCTCTCTACGTAGTCATGGAACAATGAGAAGCGTGACGTCCTGAAGGCGTTAAGCTATCTAACAAACATTATGTCTAGGAGCCGTCCAATCATTTTGACTCTATGTAGTGGTGATGATGAAATGTTTGAAGCATCGAAAGCCCAACCGGGAGGCTTTTCGAGAAATATATTCATCATATCTCTGGAGGAACGTTTTCTCAATCAGAGATCGTGAAACGTTCACAGATTATAAAATATGAATTGTCACATACATTCATGAAGGCGGGTCAGAAACATGCAGTATCATGATTTTACGATTTTAGCCTTTGTTGAAAATCCACTATCTACATTAAGTCCCCTGCTTAGTGAGGGATAGTCATGTTCCACAGTAAGCACTGGATGGTGATTTTCCAGTAGACGTGATAAGTAGTCAGAACTTAGTCGTACAAAGGCATTTTCAGAATCCCCGATTTGCTTCAATGGTGTCATGTACGAGCAAATGCATGAATGAGGGACCTGGCGGAGAGATGAAGCACCGCTGATTCGGACGCTCGGACGCCCAGTTTTGGTCGGTTTAGCGTTTACGGGTCCCCCCCGAAAAAATAAATAAATAAAGGAAATCCTTGTTTGATTAGGTTTTGGAAATAAAATTCTTGTAAAAGGGAAGAAACCTTTTTTTTTTTTTGTGAAGTTCATGAGTTGTTCATAAAAAAAAAAAAAAATCTCATGTTTATATGCATGTTGTAGATGGTGAAATTTGGATAAGGGGCAAAAGTATCATTTCAACCCTATAGGCAGAATTCAACTCTCACGGGAGAGATTAAGCCCTTGGCCCTCAACGCATCCTTAGCCACGATTATACGTCCCCGCGAGACACTGCTGGTTTTGATGATGTGATTCCTAGCGCACATCCTCGACAAGATACTGCTGGTCACGTAGGTTCTGTAGAGCGTAAAACGTCCCCGACAGACTTATGAACTGTAACAGCCCACAATTCCGGCATGTCTTCGCGAGACGAGCTGATTATGATGCCATGATTCCTAGTATACATCCTCAACGAGATGCGTGCTGGTCATGTACGCTTTGTAGATGCGTAAATACGTCTCCGGCGGACTTATGACCCAGTGGAGATATACATATCTCCCGTAAGCACGACTCACCCTATTTTGAGATCAAGGATCGATTCCTAGTACATCATCGCGAGGTACCTTTGGTCATGTCGGCTCTAGGCTCGACTCGACTTACCGAGGTTTACGGATAACTCTGTGACATCCCCGTGAGATACGGTGGTTATTCTACCTCGAGCCCTTTCGATGCACTCCTAGTAACATCCTTTCAAGATACACTTGGTCTTGTTGGCTCATCATATGGACACACAGTTGATTCCTAGCACATCTCTGCAAGATACGCTGGTCAAAGACAAGTGAGCCAAAGTTTCGCAGAGACGTTAATCGGGCGTACAAAGCCTTTTCTCTCTCTCCAGGCCGAGTCCCAGCTGACCATAGAGAGATTCAGATCCGTTAAGAAAATCTTCGGAATCATTTTGATTCGTCTGCAAAATCTCAGAGAGATTCAAATCTCTCTGCAAAATCACGGAGAGATTTTGATCCGTCCGCAAAATCTTGGATAGATAATCTCTCTGCAAAATCACGGAGAGATTTTGAGCCGTACGTAAAAATCTCGGGAGAGATTCAAATCTCTCTGCAAAATCACGGAGAGAGATTTTGAGCCGCCCGCAAAATCTCGGAGAGATTCAAATCTCTCCTCAAAATCTCGGACAGATTTACATGATAGGAACACGCCTTACCTAGTGCTCAGCCTCTCAAACACACTCACGGCTAGTAAATTGATCCTGAACTATACATGTATATTCAAAAACGTGGATAAGATCTCTTGAGCTCCGCATGCTCAACAAAGGGCCCACAAACAATAATACGGTCTTCACATGACATATGTGACCGGACATGGAGAGAGGGAGATCAGCCTCAGCTCCTCTCACACTATGCACACGAATCCTGAGGAATTTCATGCCTTTTTACGTGACTCATCCTAGTCATTCTCACAAATCAGAGAATATCTCTCTATGTTGGCCAACTCGGCTAAAGAGAATATTTCTCTCTCAAAACATCATTACAAAGGCTGACTCAGCTTCACACAAATGGGGAGATAAAAATTAGGGTTTTGGTTTGGCGGTCTACGACACATATGAGAAATACCCGGCTTATTTCTCACTGCAGAGACAGGAGAATTTCTCCGCACTGAATGGAAAGTAATCCTTATCTTCACCGACCTGAGATTAGAGAATTCAGCTATAAATAGGTCCTCTATTTCTCCAAGCTATCACGATCTTTATCATAACCTCTAAGAGTAATTCTTCTTCAAACCCTAGAATTCTCTGACCTCTCTCTTCATCTGCTTCCCTCCCTAAGACCAGCCCTAAATCCCTTTCTTGTGACTGAAGCAGCCTTTGAACGGCCACTGTGCGTGGTTTAGGCGAAGACTGTTCGTGCTCAACCTCACGTAACTCACTTTCAGAAACCCTAGAATCCCACTTCTAACCTCTCTCAGATTTTAGGTAACTACATTTTGGTGACCACAGTGGGAGGTTGTTCACTAAGTTACAGATCTCAATCATTGCAACTATTAGGAAGGAATCTGATTCCACCAATCCAAACACAAAAACGTTCCATTGATTCAGTCTCTATAAATCCATTACAGACTTTGTCGAGGGAGTTATCCCTACCATCACTTTCTCTCTCTTTCGAGTTTGACCTTAGTGAATAGGTTAGTGCATCCCAGATCACATGTATCTCTTCCTGCATAAACGTCCCATTAACCTACTTCCACAAAAAACCTACTATCAACCCTAAAAACGTTGGCTAAAGACTTGAGAACTACTGGAGACCCAACAAAATCTTGAAAAATCTCAGATCGATATACAAACTTATCTGAAAACGCCTTTAAAGTTACCAGTAGGGATAGATCAAATGAATCTACATCGAGTACATGTTCCCTAGATAAGGAATGCTAAAAACTGTTGGGAATAGCACGGATGGATCCAGTTTGTCCGCAATCGGCCTCACCGGAGAAGATGTGGCTCATTAAGAACGCGACAGAGTAAAGGAGCAACCATCCAGATGGCCCCATCTCTCTCTAGGACCAGATGGTGATCTAAACTTGGATATTGTGACGAATATTGGCTCCAAAATTCGTTTAGGTCAAGGGCCCTCAACCTGATCACAGGGGACTCGGGAAGTTTATTTCACTTTACTATTTTACTTATAACTCTTTCATTCTGTATCAGATATACCTAGTTCTTTTTCTGTCGTATTTGTGTTTTTGTCGTTTACAGGATAAACTTAGCGAAACCTTGGAAAGTTTCCAAAAAAATTCGTGACCTAGACAAAAGATTTGCAGAGCCACATAAGGTCATAAACCGCCAGCCGAGATGCATCTTGTCGTTTTCATGTTTCAGAGGATCATGACCAGAACGCGACAAAGTATAAGATGAGAATAGCTTCCAAGATATTTCTCGGCCAAAGATCATACTTATTTGAAGATTCAAATCCGTCGGTCGATATGCTATCTCAACACCCGTCCCGTCAGAAAGAAAAGGAGTCCTAGAAATTATACGACCAAGTCTCAATGAGCCTCCATCTCAGCTACACCAACAATTATCCAGTATCATTTTCCGATGGGACCTCAGTTCACCTAAGAAGGAGAAGGATAATATCTTCGCACCTGAACCTACCAAGGGAAAAGAAATCCGAAGTGAGGCCAACAATTCAGATAAAACTCCGTTACTAGACATACAACTACACCCATCTACTGTCACTGAAGTAAAACAAGAGAAGGATTCGAGACTATAGCTTCAAGATACGCGTTACTCATTCAGACGCATACCAGCAGTTCCCTCAGTCAAAGTCTCTTCTATCGAGAAAATCCACTTGACAGGTTAATCCATGAATTAGGTTCAGACGCGATGAGCGAAGGACAAGATATGACGATTACTTACAACTTCCTCAGGTTAAAACACGATTCTACCGCGTGAAGAAATGCCTAGAAGATTTCCAGAGAACTATCTCATCAACAAAGTCACCACAAATCGATTATTCAGCCACATCCATAGTTCTGCTAGTCCTAAAAGGCGTACACTGTTCTTAATTTTGGTTTACCATCTCCCAAAATAAGAACAAATATCAACGGATAATTTTGCTATAGAAGTTCACATGAATCCCTGTCAAGACACCTACTAGAGGAGGAAAAACAACTTTATCTTGTCCACAAAGACACATGCGCATGTGGCAGTATCTCGATATGACTCTCACAGACGTCTCCAACCCTGATTATCGGCGCCCGCCTTGAAAAATCAATCTCGTACGCTACAAGGGTCTTATTTCATTTTCCAAGCGTCCCAAGTCAATGGGAATCCCTAGTCTTATATCAAACTATGGACTAACGAGGAATCGTATGTCACACGCCTGGAGGTGGCCCAGACATCAAGTTTTCAGATAACAGATTTAGAAACAATCAACGCAAGAGTCTCTAAAGATAGGGACACATCAAAACCCCTCAAACCCACATCACAACCTCGTTATTACTTGGGACTAGGAGAATAGAGATCATCCTTTAAAATCGTGAAGGGGACTTATCTCGAGAAATCTCGCACCTCTCTCGGTCTCGTCGAATTCTTCTCCATCAAGATCTTTTTCGACAATTGCAACCATATCCTGGGATCCCGATCGAAGATAAGATATTTTAGGGTTTTATACGCGTGCAACAAAATTATATCAAGTAGAAAAAAGCATTCAAATTATCCTCGATAATAAACGCATGCATGATCAAACTAGGGTTCACAATCGGTTTGAAGAGGAGTCTATAGTCTCCACTCTACTCGTGACGCGACTCATAATTTAGTCACATAACTCGGAGAACTAGGAAAATGGGTAGATAATTGACAACACACCCTTGATGAGAAATACCCGTTTATGTCTCTCCTACCACGTGTTAAATTGGCATGATGTTTCAAAATACGATCAAGAGATATCATAAAAACACTTGAAGGAATTCTCTTTGAATCTACGGATTCCCGAGTTCAACTTACGTGCTTACTACTGAATAAAGAACCTAGAAATCTATATTTGTCACTAATATATGAAAGTTGAGTCTCTTCTGTTTGATAGTTGGGTTCAACCACGAAATCGGACGTCAAACGAAGTTTCTACAATCTCCGGAGTAAAGATCGCGCAAGGAAGGACCTCCTACTATGAATTTTACTTAGGGTTTTCATCCACTCGCAAAACAATAGAGCCAGCTAGGGTTTGCAAAAATTAAGAACTCATGAGGATCTTCTTCCTTTACAAGACGCATACAAAAGGTCCAAAAGGGGAAATATCAACCCTAAAGAACAGAGGCCCCTAAATAAAATCTCTTGCTCCATGTTAAACCGCTTCACTTTGGCCTCGCATCTCGAGCCGACCGATTAGCATGTTCCATCTCTTCATCTACCATGTTTCATTCCAAGATTAAGAAACTCTTTAAAATACGAGGACTGAACTCAACTCACCTCGACGGATCTTGACGGGTAGTCCTCTCGCAACCACCTCACATTGAAAGTAAAGATTCTCACGGGTATTCGCCAAGCTTCCTGTGTTTATAAGATCATCGAAACAAGGCCAATTCGGAGTTATCATTCTCATGATATAATCTTTCGAGTAAGAGACATTGGTTCCATAAAATTACCCTCATGTCGGTCGGTTGTATCCGCACCCCAATTTCTTCCCAAATCCCTTTGAAATTGTTGAACCCGCCTCATCCGCATTCTACCAATATCTAACTCGTTCTCACCATGAAGAGTACAAACAAGAGAAGATCGGATAAGGATACAAAGTTCAAATTACATATGTTAAAATCAAGGAGCAACAACATAGGACTAGGGTTTGATTTACATGAGGACCGAGCCTTTCCCCTAAAACCTTATCCTCCTACAATCCCTTCCAAGCCTTGTCTTCTCCTAGTACCTTCAAGCATACCCTCATTCCTAGAGTCTGTACTTATCAAGAAATCCATCTCACATCTCATGAGATATTCAGTGGATTTGTTTGGGTCCATACTTTAACAAGGGATCAAGCAAAATACGTGTAAAAACGAATAAGCAATACCACGAACGTGTCTCTGGCCTAAGAATACAAAATTCACGACCTAAACCAAGATAAGGAAGGTAGTGAAGTCATAATACTCAAAGGGGTTGTGCTTTAAGCAAGAGAATGTTTTAAGAATCCAACTAAAACAAGGATTCCTTTGGTAATTTAGATTGATGAACATCGCAGCGCTAAGACTTGAAAACTGATGACAATTCATAAGGAATTTGAGGTACTTTTAAAGCAAATGTGTTCCTCTATGTCTTCCAAACGACATACCAAAAGTGCGCTTTAAACGGACAAACGAGCTAGGAGATGTGGTCCCAACACCGAAGTAAGTACAATGAAAACTCCACCCGAAATTTTATACAGGATTTACGAAGTCAAAAGTATACACGGATTTGATTGGCCAAACGAACTCGGAATCGAGTCATTCTTTTTGCATTAGAAAGACTATTCTCTTTTTCTTTTTTCAAATTCGGGGCTGAGGACTCAAATCAAGTTTGTATGATTTTACATCCGTTCTCCCTAAGAATTATCAAATTTGAAGTTTTATGACAAACATCTAGCGGAGAGAATCCTTGACAAATACGACTCCTTTAATTCATTCGAGACCGAAGAAGTATGCATCAGAGATGATAAAAGAGAAATAAAGTTCAATACTTACCGAGGACGCCTCAATGAAGAACGGACGATGGGTATCTACCATCATCAAATCTAAGATCACAAGCCCTTTCCCTATTATTTTCCATCATTAGGTTGAAGACTAGTATCGATCGTTTTGAAAGACGAATGACATTATCACCTAAATAAAGGAAGACGTTATAGCAACATTCATGCCACGATTAAAATTCAAGGATAGAGAATTAAATTCAAGCATTAAGAATAAGAAATGGTTTCTGCAATATCAATTTTACTAAAACAGAAAGAATTTGGCTCGAACGGGGGAAGCTAGGGCATTTATTTCCCTATAATCATGCCAAGAAACGCCCAAGACTTTCCATTCACACATGACCAGCTGTGGATGACGCTCAAGCATTCCTTTCTTCTCAAGAGCAAGCGCTCATTAGGTTTTAACGAAAAACCCTTGGTTCAAAGTTTATGAATAATTTTGAAAGGGTATTTTGGTAATGAAAGAAGGCGGATCGGTTTACTCAACTAGTACACGACCAAAACTACATACAAGACAAGTGATCTTCTCTAATTTTATCTCAAGAAGGAATCTCTCAAGCAAAAGGAAAAGAATTAGAGTTAAACTAGGAAATTAAAGGAATTTTGCTCAAATAAGGAAACCAATGTCTTTTCTCCTTCCAAAACTCCTCCAAGCCGTGACCAAGCCCTTCTTATGCGTGAGGATACTCTCTAGGCCAGTGGGGGCGTGATTTATTCTCTAGGGATTTTTTGCAGAGGATAAAATTCGAAGATAATTAGGGTTTTGGGGAAAATAGCCCTAATTTGGCTCAAATGAGGAAACCAGGGGTCTTTTCTTCTTCTAAAATTTTTCCCAAACCATGGACAACCTTTTTCATGCGTGAGGATGCTCTCTATGCTAGTGGGATGTGATTTATTCTCTCGGGATTTTGCGGAGGATCAAAGTGAAGAAGAATTAGGGTTTGGAGGAAAAAAGCCTTAATTTCAAAATTTTGTGAAAAATGGATTTATTCTAAAAGAGAGGAGACCGGGCCTCTACCATTTTCCTTAGAGCGGTCATCTTAGCCTCTGTCAATCCATTTTAGCTCATTACTCTTCAACAAAAACGAAATCATAAGGGATTTTGACCAAAATACCCTTATATTGCGATTTTGAGTATTTTCAAAGAAAAAAGCCTTGATACAGCTAGGGACCGACCAAATTCTCATATACTAATTCCAAATGCCTCATACACGTGAATATTGAGTTCTATAAATTCCTAAGGAAGGGATTGAGAGAAACGGAATCTGACAATTTGGGATAAAGGGAATCTGGCTCAAAGCAAGAATTCGGGTTCATGATTTCAAGCGAACCAGAAGCGCTAATCTCTCTTTCAAGTAGTGACTATGCCTATGGAATTTCCATGCCTCTCTCATGCTAAAGATGAATCAATATCACGGTGGTTTTTGATGAAAGCCTTTAAGTTTCAAAAAAGTATGTATTTTCTACAATAAAAAGGAGCACGATTGGTACAAGGAATTAAATAAGCTCTCATCGCACAAGGTCCCGACCCCACAAGATAGATGCACACCTTCCAAGCCTTTTCAATCACTCTCAAAGTTTAGGAAGGAGTGGACAGAAAAAAGGAGAATTAGGGTTTGGGTCACAGTACAAGCAGCTTGAATTCGGAATTTACAAGGGATATGGATTAAGTAACTTCAAAGTAAGTACTTATCTTTTCTCACAGCCTTCACCAACATCAAGGCCATCAGGAGACAGTTCAAAAATTCTCTCTTCCCCAGCATACTCACCTATTAGAAGTTCAAGGATGCATAAAGAGAGAAAATTGGGTTTTGGCCAAGTAAACCCTAATTAACAAATTCGTTCATTCAAGGCCAATTTTGTCTCATCAAGACTTCATTATATATCATTCACGTCCGACACAAAGTCCCCGGGAATTCCAAAGACCGAGAATCGATTCCAAGATCGGGGTCATATGATTGAATACAAAGAAAATCAATTCGAAGATTAGAAAGTGCAAAAGCAAATGAATTGTAACTTCGTACGAGATGATTTGTTACCATATATAGTCATCATAGAACAATCAAGGTTCACTACGAGTGGGGGACTTAATGCAGATGGTGAAAATGGATAAAGAAGCAATTGTCATTTCACCCATATAGCGAAGTCGCTCTCATGGGAGAAATTAAGCCCTTATTTCCTAGGCATCCTTATCCCATTTAGTATACGTCATGAAGACCTCTTTGAGTGTGTGGTGATTCAGATGAATATCCTCGACGAGATCACTGCTGGTCACGTAGGTTCGTAGAGCGTAAAACGTCCCTAGCAGACTTATGAACCAGAACAACCACAATTCCGAGCATGTCTTCGCTAGACGCAGGCTGATTGTGATGCCATGATTCCTAGTATGCATCCTCAGCGAGATCTCGCTGGTCATGTAGGCTACTGTAGATGCGTAAATACGTGCTAGACGGACTTATGACTCGGAGTGGAGATATATGTATCTCTGTAAGCACGACTCACCCTATTCCGAGATCAAGGACTGATTCCTAGTACATCATCGCGAGATACACGGGTCATGTCTGCTCTCAGGCTCGACTCGACTTGTCGAGGGTTCCAGGATAACTCCTAGGACATCCACGCGAGATACGTTGGTTATTCTACCTACGAGCCATTTCGACAAACTCTAGAACATCCTTTCGAGATACACTTGTCTTGTTGGCTCATCATATGGACACACAGTTGATTCCTCTGCAAGATACGCTGGTCAAATACATGTGAGCCAAAGTCTCGCTGAGACATTAATCGGGCGTACAAAGGCTTTTCTATCTCTCCAGGCTGAGTCCTAGCTGACCACAGAGAGATTCGGATCCGTTAAGAAAATCTTCGGAGAGATTTTGATCCGTCTGCAAAATCTCGGAGAGATTCAAATCTCTCTTTAAAATCTCGGAGAGATTCAAATCTCTCTGCAAAATCACAGAGAGATTTTGATCTTGTTCTTCTCGTATTGGAAATCTTTGGGTTGATTTCTTCGTATTTCATTTTCTGATTTAGTATTTTTCTGATTTCTGCAAAATCTCGGAGAGATTCAAATCTCTCTGCAAAATCACGGAGAGATTTTGAGCCGTCCGCAAAATCTCGGAGAGATTCAAATCTCTCTCAAAATTACGGAGAGATTTTGAGTCATCCGAAAATCTCGGAGAGATTCAAATCTCTCCTCAAAATCTCAGACATGATTTACATGATAGGCACACGCCTTACCTAATGCTCAAGCCTATTTCTCGACCTCTCAAACACACTCACGGCTAGTAAATTGAGCTCGAACTATACATGTCTATTCAAAAACGTGGATAAGCTCTCTTGAGCTCCGCATGCTCAACAAAGGGACCCACAAACAATAATACGGTCTTCACATGACATATGTGACCGGACATGGAGAGAGGGAGATCGGCCTCGGCTCCTCTGCTCTCGCACACGAATCTGGGAATTTCATGCCTTTTACGTGACTCATCCTAGTCATTCTCACAAATCGGAGAATATCTCTCTATCTGGGCCAACTCGGCTAAAGAGAATATTTCTCTCTCAACACATCATCACAAAGGCTCACTCAGCTTCACTCAAATGGGGGGATAACAATTAGGGTTTGGGCCTGGCGGTCTACAACACGTGTGAGAAATTCCCGGCTTATTTCTCACTGCAGAAGAGAGTGAAGGCGGTGGAATAATGAGATAAACTCAACCTAGTTTATCCCTATTCCCGAAGAGACTGGAGAATTGCTCTGCACGACACGGAAAGTAATCCTTATCTTCACCGACCTGAGATTAGAGAATTCAACTATAAATAGGTCTTCTATTTCTCCAAGCTATCACGATCTTTCTCATAACCTATAAGAGTAATTCTTCTTCAAACCCTAGAATTCTTTGACCTCTCTCTTCATATGCTTCCCTCCCAAGACCAATACCTAAATCTCTTTCTTGTGACTAAAGCAACCTTTGAACGGACACTATGCGTGGTTTAGCGAATAATGTTCGGTGCTCAACCTCACGTAACTCACTTTCATAAACCCTAGAATCCCACTTCTAACCTCTCTCGATTTTAGATAACTACACATGTGTAGCTTTTCATAAAAATTACTTTAGAAAGCAGAGTCGTCAGATCGATCTGTTAGTTTAAGAAACGAGCAATAATCCCTAGCATGAGAGAAAGAACTTTTTTGAATAGACATGGTCTAATAGTAGTGATGAAAATTTTGTTTATGAGCTTTTATGAAAACAAAACTTTATTTTGAATATGCAGATTTTTCACAAAAAGAGAAAAGACTCGATTCATAGACGAATGTTTATTCGAGCGAAAAACTTTTTTTGTTGTTTTTTTTTTTAAAATTTACGTGAGTTATTCACGCCAAAATTTTTGTTAAAATAAAATTTTGATTTTCGAATGATCGTTGAAAGTATGTCGAAACTTTCACAATTTGATAGTGGATGTTCACGTAGTAGAGAATTACGTGAGGTTTATAAAAATCAAGTTTTTTTTTTTTTTTGAATGACATCTTACTCATCTTTGCAAGTTTGAAGAG